>CM074436.1:35831414-36421414 GCA_037101425.1 Elopichthys bambusa | reverse complement strand
CCATCCAACCATCATTCCTTCCATCCATCATCCATTGTTCTATCATCCATCTATCCATCGCTCTATTTATTTATTCATCCATCCATCGTTTCATACAACCATCGTTCTATCATCCATCCAACCAACCATTTTTCCATCCATCCATCCATTGTTCCATCCATCCATCGTTCTATCATCCATCCAACCAACCATCCATTCATCCAAC
Organism: Elopichthys bambusa; assembly: GCA_037101425.1. Lineage (NCBI taxonomy): Eukaryota > Metazoa > Chordata > Actinopteri > Cypriniformes > Xenocyprididae > Elopichthys > Elopichthys bambusa. The sequence goes on along the minus strand of CM074436.1, from coordinate 36,421,209 downwards.
CGTTGTTCCATCCATCCATCATTCCGTTCATCCGTCCGTCCATCTGTCCATTCATCCGTCCATCATTTTATCCATCCATAGTTGCATTTAAATGTCTTTGTGTCTATATAATGTCGTTTGGCCAATGTCAGTCTTTTCTTATTCAGCAATTTCAGGTTAGTTAATAAAATACAACTGTTCATTGTTAGTTCATGCTAGCTCGGGTCCATTAAATAATATTAACAGAAACAACTTTTTATATCTGTTGATAATTGCTATCTAATAATGTATTAGTAAAAAATTTAATCTTATTGTAAAGTTTTACCGTTATCATTTACATCATAACTTGTGTCAAATTAAACATTGTGTTTAAATATTCACAACTCCTAGATAAACTTAGATGTTGTTCTTTTTCTCACACAGCTATCATATCACTTTCCTTTAGGAGTTCTGACTATTTATGCACAACGTTACCCTCGGTACATTGGCGTTATCTCCGGATGCCCATTGTCATGGTAACGGGCTTGTTTGATGACTTGGCCATTTGCCGTGTGAGAACAGACTGGCAGACGGAGCACAGAAATAAACAAACAAACGAGCAAACAAATACATGCATAAGCGGCTCTGCAAGCTATTAGTAGACAAGAGTAGTTCATAATTTTACTTTTAAATCAAATCAGATGTGGAGATTGTTCTCAGTGGACCGGAGATCATTTTCTACCTCCAGTCAAGCTCATTTCTTTGTGTTGAATGTGTTTGCAAACCGAGCAAACTAATAAACCGCCTCCAGACACATATCGACATGCTGAACGTTCAACCCTTGATCTGCTCTTGATCAGGCTGCTCATGTGCGAGATCAGTTCACTGAAGATCTGTTTTTAGGTTTTGATAATTTAACAATGAAATATAAGATACATTAACCATATTTTTATATATACAGATTCACAGTGGGTTTATTTACTCAGCAAAAAAGTTGTATTACCAACTTATTTATATCTAAAATGTTTGAAGGTTTAAATGCAGCATTATGGAGTAACCATATCTAAGAAAATATTTGCAATGTAAATATTCAGTTATTTTATATATATGTTTTTAATATATTTTCTATTAATATTGTTATAGAATAATATAATAATAATAATAATGATATATTTAATAAAAAATATTAAAGGTTTTAGAGATTTCTTGTTAGTGCAAAAATAATTTCAGTTGAATAATACTGTCCATGGTACTGTGCAAAGTTGATGCATATGCTTTGGAAATGACATAAATGAGAAAAAAAAGAGACATTTTAGAACAATATATATTTGCATTATATATGTGATCAACAGTTTTAATTAAATGTATTACTGGACCTTCGAAATTCATTGTTTGTTGATTTCAGCTAATTAGGTAAGGTTGATTTATTATAAGAAAAGTGCATATATTCAAATACACAAATTTATTATGCATATATATTTATATATTTTAATTTTTTATTTATCATTTTAATTTATTATTATATGCATACAATGCATATGTATGTAGCCAAGTAAACCTTTTAATACAACAAATATTGCTCTGTATATGTGCATGTTTGTTTGTTTTTTTTTTAACAAAAACTGATTTGTATGGACTTCTGTTCCAGGTTGCGGTGACCTCTGCGCTCCCATCACTGTGTGCCTGGATGAGTGGATCAACGACACATCTGTTCCACCAGAGTCTACGTCGTGCCCCACAGGAAGCCAGTACTGTCCGTACACTGAGCAGTGTCTGCCACTGTCCAGCCCGTGCCATCCTGGGGCTTGTGTTAACTGTTCTGGTGTTAGTCCTCTGCCTGCAGGCACACAGTACCCCGAGTACAGCCTCGTCGGGGAGGTGCTGGTCACCCTGCCAGCCGGACCCCCCTCTAACGTCCTGGTGAGTTTGACCGAATGAAAATCTGACTGAACTGCATCTAAAATCTTAACTTCTGCTTCTTAAGAATAAAAAAATTAAAATTCATTCTCAAGAAAACTATCCAGAACCTGAAATTGTATCTCAAAATAAAAAAAGGTAATACTACAATAAGGTTTCATTAGTTAACTACTTTAGTTAACATGAACTAACAATGAACAATACATGGTAGTTAATACATTAACTAATGTTAAAGATGTAATATAAGTCTCTGGTGTCCCCAGAATGTGTCTGTGAAGTTTCAGCTCAAAATACCCCACAGATCATTTATTATAGCTTGTCAAATTTGCCCCTATTTGGGTGTGAGCAAAAACACGCAGTTTTTGTATGTGTCGTTTTAAATACAAATGAGCTGCTGCTCCAGAAGAGGGCGGAGCTTTAACAGCTCACGCTTCGGTTGCTCAACAACAACAAAGGTGGAGAATCTCACACAGCCAAAATGAGGATTGTCAGTAACGGTGTTCAGCCTTACATTGTTCAAACCGGAGTTGGACACTGATGGAGAGACTCAGGAAGAAGTTACAACTTTTAGAATGAAACTGGACATTTCTGAACAGTTAGTGAATAAATTTATGTAGTTGCTGTGGAGTTGATTCAACTCATCGACTAGCATGTGCCGTCATGTTAATCTTTTGTGCAAATCCAGCTTTAAATTGACCCTCGTTTGTGAAGCAGTCTGGCGTAAAATGACGGCATGACAACAACACTCTACTACAACAACTCTTCCTCTTCTCTAAAGCAGCCCAACATGACCTCGCCCCCTATGTTGCGTGTTCTCGGGGGCAGGGTTTATGTAAATTTTGGGGTTTGTGATGTCACCAACCTGGAAAGAAGTTCATTGTAGTCCCTACCAGCCGTTTGTTGTAGTCCTTAAACAGCGAATTCTGTAAAGGTAAATATCTCTCTTTGCAGTGAACTTTGAGCGTCATAACATTGCAAATGTTTTTTATGCTTAAACAGCAACATTACACACTAACTAAAGCTAAAAAAAGGTGAAATTATAATCAAGGACCCCTTTAACAAAAGAGACCTTATTGAAGTGTTACCTAAAAATATACAAAATAAATTTTATTTTGTGTAAAGATAATAAAGCCTATTTTAGGAACATCAAGATTTTTTTAATCCTTATTTTTGACAATTAAACCAATTTTTCTCCAAAATTCACATTATTGTAATGCAAAATTTGTACTTATTACATTAATGTTAAACAACTATAATAACTATAATGTTATATAACTATAGATATGCAGATTTGCAGTATTGGCAGACTCCGTTGCTGCTGCTGCATAAATAGACTTACACAAATCCCGTAGCAGATCTAGGCATGTGGAGGTGGAGGGGTTCAGAGGAACTCTGATAGATCGCTGCAGGACTAGCAAACATTGAACCAGACTATTGAAATGTTGAGCAAGCAATCTCATTGGCTGCAGGATCAGCAGAGGCCAATCAGCTTGTGCCATGTGATCATGATATGCAAATCAGCATATTGAATGATTTCTGAAGGATAATGTGACCCTGAAGACTGGAGTAATAATTGCTGAAAATTCAGCAAATTCATCACATAAATAAATTACATTTTAAAATATATATTTAAAAAGAAAATAGTCATTTTCAATTTATCTTCAAATATTTTTGATCAAATAAATGCAGTATCAATAAACAATAAACCCCGACCCCAAACTTTTGAACAGAAGTGTGTAGTGTTTGTTGTGCTGTGTTCAGTATATGCTGATTTTAATCTAAAAACCCTTTTGTATAAAAAAAAATGTATAGAACATTTGTATTAATAATCAAATTGCGTAAATCTTTGAAAATCAGTGGAAACAAATGACATTAAAAAAAAAGAAAAAAAAATCATCTAAAATGGTTCTAAAATCTAAAAATAGGCTTTGATTTCTTTATGCACAATATCATTTTTTGGTTCCTTTTGATTTTTAATGTTAAATATAGACATGTGCTCTATGTTCTAGATGCAAATATAAGAACAAGTCCAGCACACTTGAACATGCATTTATTACAGCTCTTAATGAGAGGTTGAGTGTGTGTGTGGGCATGAGGTCGTCTACTTCACCCTCCTTCAGTGCATTCGAACTGAACGGCACGTTTGAAGGGTAAATGTGCGATGGCTCAGTGTCGAGTACTTTGGGGTTCAGTTCACAACGATCTCTGAAAATTACCCTCAGTAAAAAAAAAAAAAAAAATGGATACATTTGGAGCAGCAGCAGCATATCTTGGTACAATTGGACAGATTTCATCCCCTCTCACTTTCTGCCCTGCTCTCACTCAGGTCCAGGAGGAGATAGAGGTCCTGCTGGTTTCCCCTCGTGACTTCATCGCCCTGCAGCATGACGCCGGGCCGTCTGGGCTCCTCCAGTGCTCCTCCGACCCCTCATCACCATGGAAACAGAGCGTACTCATCCAGAACCGCTCTGATTGGTGGGATGCAAATGAGACGCTGCAAGTGGAAGCTGAGGGAGGTTGGGAGGAGGGTGTGGTTTGTCAGATTAGGGTGCTGTACGTGGGGCAGAACAACACCACGCTGCAGGGTCCCTTTCTCCGTTCTGGGCTCCCTCAGTCTGGCGACTACAGTTTGGAAGTAACGTCCAATGATAAGGACTTTCCCGTCACTGCTTCCTGTCCGATTCATGTTGTCCCACCGCTGGTGCCCACCGTGATCCATCCAACCAATCACAGCGGGACAGTGTACTTCCTCCCCAATCAGACGTGGATTCTCGTCACGGTCCGCTCAGAGCACATCGCTCTGATTGAGCAGCAGGGCAGCAATGCGACCGTTCCTTTTCACAGCACGTGTCCCCAGAACCTGGTGGCAAAAGTGGCCGAATGCAGAAGGCCTGGCCCGTACAATGACACCATGTACGCATGGGTTGACCTCCAGCTTGGGTCCACACCGGGACAGGCCACCGTAATGCTTCATGTCAAGAGCGAAGTTACCGAAGCATCGCTACAAATTCAGGCGAGGGTGCAAGAGCCACTCCGGGGCCTGGTTGTCCAACCGAATCCAGCTCACAGAGTCCTCATGGAGTCCATAGTGGTAAGTGACTCTCTTCTGAGAAAACACACTTAAACCAGGTGTTTTTAGGCTGGCTTAAACTGGTTTCCCAGCACCAAAACCCGTCTAAAACCTCAAAGCAGACCAGCTAACCACCGTAGGCTGGTTTAAAACATTTTTTTTAGCATGACTTTACCTTATAAACATCAACTGGTTTTTTTCTGGTTTAAACTGGTTTCCCACCCTGACAAGCATCTAAAACTGGATAACAACCTTAGGCTGGTTTAAACCATTTTGTCAGCATGACTTTACCTTCTAAACATTTATTGTTGTTGTTTTTTTTCTTCTGGTTTAAATTAGTTTCCCACCCTGATAAGTACCCAAAACCCATCTAAAACCTTCAAAGGAGACCACATAACAACCTGAGGCTAGTTTAAGCCATTTTGTCATCATGACTTTTACTTCTAAACATCTCCTGTTTTTTTTTGTTGTTTTTTTTCTAGCTTAAACTAGTTTCCCACCCTGACAAGTGCCCAAAACCCATCTAAAACCTTCAAAGGAGACCAGCTATCAACTGTAGCCTAGTTTAAAACATTTTTCAGCATGACTTTACCTTCTAAACATCTGCTGTCCTAGGATTGTGGGTTATTGTTAATATTTTAAAAACCTTATAAATCATGTGGTTTGCTAGTTTTGGGCTGGATTAAACTGGTTTCTAAACATCTAGGGGCGGTTTCCCGGACAGGGTTTAAATTAAGCCAGGATAGGCCTTAATCTAGAATAGTTAATCGTGTCTTAAAAAATGGCTTTCTTTAACACAGATTAAGTACAGATTACTAAAACCTGGACTATGGAGTCCTTAATTAAAATAAACTAGATTAATTTAAAACTGTGCTAATCTGAATTAGCATGAGAGAGGTTGCCTGTAAAACATGGAATTAGCCAAGAAAAGCTTAAAATGGCATGGAACTGAGAAGCAAATCCAAGGAAAACAATGGCAGCAGAAAAAGACTGCAATCCAAAAAAAAAAAAAAAAAACCTTTACTAAACAAGAGACAGTTCTTTTAAAGCAAGCAAAATACATCAGCTGTGGGAAAAAAGTAATGCCTGGAAATCTGTTTGTAATCAATTCTATTTAAATAGATGAATTCTATATATATAATAATCAAATGATAATTAATGCTTTTGTTTTGTCCTTTATATAGCAACAAACTAAACGTAACTATTTACACATGTGATAATCAGTGTTGGCAGTCTAGAAATGATACTGGTTTGATCCAAAGCACTACTATAGTGGTTGCTTCATTATATAAAAAAGGCAATTCTTGTTAGCAGGTCCTCAACCCAAGCATAAGCTCTACACTTCACCACAACAGTAATCTCCAAAAAACACAAACATAACAATAACTTTTACATAATAGAACATTAAATAGTAAGAAGTCTCTCCATATTCTCATTTTTCTAAAAAAAAAAATACATAAAATAACCTCAGCCCGGTACAAAGCAAGATGGGAAGTGAAAGTCCTGTTTGATTGGCTTACTTGACTGAAACATGTTATTTCAAAATTAAAACATCAAGTGAGTTCTAGTAACCATTTCAAGTCAATTTAACATGAAGCAATCACATTTGAACCAGAAACAATTGTGTAAAATCAAAATAAATTGTTTAAATAAAGTGAACAGCATCAAAAAAAAAAAAAAAAAAAAACTCTCCTGGTAGGTTCAATTTAAGCCTCAGTTTAGTCCTGGAGTAGCTCTAGTCTTCCTCCCGGAAATCAGCTTATTAAACTCTGGACTAGACTAAGTCTATTTTAAACCATGACAGAGAAAGCAGATTTCTGTTAATCTGGTTTAAAGAGCCATTTTATTCTAGGACTAGGCTTAATCTCTGTCTGGGAAACCGCCCCCTAATGTCCAAGAATAGAGTATTTATTGCTTATATTTTATGTTTGTCCATAAAAGTTGTCTGTGAAACAGAAGCGGGTCTGAAGGTTTAATGCTGTCCTATATCCACCATGTCGCTTTTGTTATGGCCCTGACCTTTCTCTTTAATAGTCATCTTATTCTCTTACCTCTTCTACTCGTCTTGTATTTCAGAGCTATGTGGCATCTGTGGAGGGAGGTACAGACCCGTCGTTCAGATGGACAGTGGATGATAAACCATACTTCACGTACTACAACAGCAATTTAAATATCATATACCAGAATGCAGCAGTTTACAAACTCACGGTGACTGGTTTTCATTTAACTCAGTGCCGTTTATATAAAGGCCACACTGATTCCATCAGCTCAACAACTGACCCATCTCTTGTCTCCTAGGTAACGGCTATGAACCAGGTTAGCATGCTGACAGAACACTTCAACGTGACAGTGGACCGCATGAACCCGATGACTGTCCCCACCGTCCATGGAGTCCCCAAAATCGTGCAGCAGGGTTTGTCCCTGAACCTCTCTGCGTCTGTGAAGATAGACATGGCGGTGAACGTCACCTTCTGGTATGTTCTATTACAGTAAATGATTGCCTGTCATTAAGAATACATCAATAATAGCAAATCATTCTTGGATAAAGAAGTCCTAGCATTGGGATACTTTGAGATGAAATACCCAGTTGAGATCTAATCAATTCCTGATGGATAAAATCAAGTGCTTTCTTATTGAATTTCACGTTTCTCTTTGAAATATGTCACATAATGGAAGTAAAATGGGTTGTGAATGCTCTCTTTGAAAACTCTCTTCTTAGACAGCTTTCTACATTCACATCCCATGACTGTTTAATGTACTCAGTCTGCACACTCTCTTTTTTTTATTTTTTTTTTTTTTTTATCTTCTCCACGGCTTCCACCGCCTCACACACTCCCAGCCTGCTCCCCTTTAATGGCACTTTTCTCTAGATTTACAGTCTGTGGTTAGCGCAAAATGCTGACAAGAATTTTCCCTCCAACACCGAGCATAGAAAGATTCCCAAACTTTCCATTCCATCCCCCAGAAGCCTGCTGTGCGCCACTGCAGATGTCTGCTTTATTTATTTATTTCATGGATTTCTCTATTTATTGTCAAAATAAAAAAAAGTCTTTCAGACAAGTACTGTAGGGCGATTTCTTCCCCTTTTATCTTGCCTGTTCAGTATCTCTGGAGTTCAGCCCGCCGCTTGTTCAGTCAGTCGTGATACCTGATTCCCCTTTGGGTTCCACTTCCATAGAGAAGGTGGGGATAAGATGGAGCAAGAGATGAAGGTGTATATCTGGGAGCTAAGCTGATGATTCAACAGCAGCTCCACCTCTCCCTCCTGCAGCGATGAGTCAGACAGGCAGATTTGCAAGACAGTGCTTTTATTCTCTCCAGCTAAAAATATCTTCAAAACAGACCTGCCACCTTGCTCTTACACATTCCTGAGGCACCAAGAGAGATTAAAAGTTGTCTTTTCCCCCATCCTTTAGTCCCCTTTTTATACTGCAATAACTTTCTTTAAAGCCAACATGAAACCAAAGTTGACTTTATTAATACATGTTCCTGGTCTTAAAGTGAAAAAAGTGACATGTGAAGGCCAAGTATGGTAACCCATACCCAGAATTTGTCCTCTGCATTTAACCCATCCAAGTTAGTGCACACACATTAGGAGCAGAGTAGTGAGTAGTGAACATACACACTGCAAACGTGATACACACCCGGAGCAGTGGGCAGCCTCTTTTATGCTGTCGCGCCTGGGGAGCGATTGGGGGTTAGGTGCCTTGCTCAAGGGCACCTCAGTCATTTCCTGACGGTGCTGGAATCGAACCAACAACCTTTGGGTTACTAGTCCGACTTCCTTAACCATTAGGCTACGACTGCCCCCTAATGTGCACAGTGTGTCATTATTCGAAAGGAAAAAAATCTCCTCCCCAAACACTGTCCAGTCAATTCCCTATTGATAAAATCAAGTACTGTTTTTTTTTTCTTATTGAAAATGTTGTCACATTACATAAGTAAAATGGGTTTCCGGTTTCATATTGACTTTAAGATTTGGTAGGTTGACAGTGTAACATTCTCAAAGACTAAAACACTCTATACATTGTGAGAAACTGATTTAAGTGAAACCTGTTGTAAAATGATGCATGTAATCCGGCATGCAGTCTGTTTGTTTATGTGATGTTTTGATGGTTTTATGGGTTACAGGTGGTGGTTTGGAGATGGAGGAAACCGCACACATCAGTTTAAGCCCCCTTACGATAACTCCTCTAATAACCAGGTGGTGATTCGTGACGATGTGGAATACATTTATGCACAGCCAGGTAAAAAAAAAAAGAAAAATCCATATCTTGGCAACACTTTATTTTACAGTGCCGTAGTTACTACATGTACTTACTATACTAATAACAGTAAATTATGCATAATTACAAGTAACTAACCCTAAACCAAACCCTAACTGTAACTCTATAGTAAGTACCTGTAGTTAATTTGACTACTTATTTAAGTAATTACAATGTAACTACAGCATTGTAAAATAAAGTGTAACCTATTTTACATTCATACTGATTATATTTTATATCCATATTGATCTTTTTCTACTCATATTTTTTGCAGGGGAGTACACCCTAATGCTCTCTGCCTCCAACCGCTATGAGAACAAGACATGCAAGGTAGACGTATATGTCTTCAGCATTCTGACAAGTGTGCAAATCGAAATTGACCCACCACTTCTGCGTGCCAGAAAACCAGCTGACTTTGAGGCTCACCCCTTACCGTCTCCCTACGGCATCATCTACACCTGGAACTTTGGTGACAATTCAAGTGTACAGCAGGGACGTGAACGCAGGGTTCCTCATGCGTATGCTCACATCGGTGTCTACAACATTTGCGTGAATGTGAACAACACCATTAGCTGGACAGGCACCTGTGCAGAAGTTATCGTCTATGAGGACATTAAGGGCTTGGAGGTGGTGTCATCTGCTCCCACTGAACGCAACACACCTACCGTTGTCAGAGCAAGTCTAGAAGCAGGCAACAACGTAACATGGAGCTTTGACATGGGTGATGGAACGGTGCACACGGGTGTGGAACCACAAGTTGAATATACCTACAGGAAAGATGGAAACTACACTGTTAATGTCACCGCAATGAATGCCGTGAGCACTCAGTGGGTAACCTTACCTGTTGAGGTGTTTGTGCTACAAGTGTTATCGCTAGAACCTCCCGGGTGCATTCGGGAAAAGAAAGAGGTCCGCTTCCATGCGTTTGTGTCAGGGAACGTTTCAGGACATGAATACGTGTGGAGTTTTGGAGACGGAAGCCCCAACGAGACTCAGTATGGAACGACGCTGATAACACACTCGTACGATAAGAGTGGAGAGTACCATCTCTCGTTACTTATGTCAAGCGAAGCCAACAAGGCCAATTTTTACACAAGGATCTGCGTCCAACCTGAAGTTACAACAGTGTCTGTGTTTCCTCTGAGAACACATGTCAAGCTTGGCGAGGAGAGTAGATTTACAGTAGCTGCCTCTCCAGAATTTAACTACACATACCTGTGGGATTTTGGGGTACTTGACACGAGAGGTCCTGTTCGGGGTGGTAAAGAGATGGCTTTCACTTTCAAGAGTCCTGGGGAATATCTGGTTACAGTTACTGTGCTCAACAACATCTCCTGTATCAATACCTCAGTTTCAATTGAGGTACAACAATCCGTTGGGTTTTTGCTGATCACTCATAGTGGAGAGAAAGGGAACAATCTTTCTTTACACCAAAACTATGCTTTCAAAGCATCCTCAGCCTCTGCGAATGCTATCTACATCTGGGACTTTGGAGATGGGACTCGATTTAATGGGACAAATGTGTCACATGCTTACAATTCTTCAGGCAGGTTTAACATCAGTGTTACAGGCAAAAATGAAGTGAGTGAGACCAAAAATAACATTTCCGTTGTGGTCTTGGCACCAATCACAGGACTGTCAGTGAATGCCAGCTTTGTCAATGTCCCTTTGAATGCTTCTGTCCACTTTGAGGCACACCTCGACCAAGGAGATGACGTACGGTACTCTTGGATTCTTTGTGACCGGTGCACATCTATCCAAGGCACTCACACAATGTTCTACACATTTCGCTCTGTTGGGACTTTTAATGTTATTGTTACTGCAGAGAATGACATCGGCACTGCTCAGTCCAGCATTTACATCTTTGTGCAGCGTGAATTGGAGGGCTTGCAGATAGTGGCGGATGAACTTATTGAAGGATGCTGTTTTGCAACCAATCGTGTCCTTCACTTACAAGCCTCATTAAAAGAGGGCACTAACATGACCTTCAGCTGGAACCTTCTAAGAGAACATGAGAACCATGACCACAACGTCACAGGCAAGAGTATAGACCTCAATTTTTCCACCCCGGGTCCATGTGAGGTGCTTCTCAAGGCAACCAATTTGCTTGGCCAGCTGGCTGTGAACAAAACTATTGAGTTTCTGGATCCTGTGAAGGATTTGGTCCTTGAGTCTTCACCAAACCCTGCTGCAGTAAACGCCATGACAAATATGAAGGTATCTGTAAGTTTTGGGACGGATCTCCATTACAAATGGTGGGCAGATGGTGACCTGTTAACCTCTGACATGTCCTCCGTCATGCACAGTTTCGGAAAAGCAGGTTTGAGACTGGTTAAAGTGGAGGTTTCCAACAAAGTCAGCTCTGAAATGGTCTCAAAGTGGATCAGCATTCAAGAACCGATCTCTGGATTGAGTTTCATTGCCACAAATGTTACAGAGAACTTTGTAGCCTCAGGGGACAACGTTTCTCTGTGTGGAGAAACACAGATGGGATCCAATATTTCATGGAAGTGGCTATTGCCAGACAGCACAAAATCAAACCAGCGTGCCACCTCCTACATCTTCCCCAAACCAGGAATCTTTACTGTCGCTTTGAACGCCACTAATGACATCAGCGGAGAACTGTACTCACGTGATTTTACAGTGCAAGACCGTATCCAGGGTCTGGAGCTCAAGGCCAGCAAACAAATTGCTGCGGTTGGTGAAAATGTTGAGTTTACCATATCTGTCTCATCTGGAACTTCTGTTAATTTCATCCTGAGCATTAGTGGTGATGCAACTGTTGTTCTGAACAATCAAACATACATCCACCAGTTCACCAGTGTGGCCAAGTACTATGTCAACCTTACTGCCCACAACCAGGTGAGTTCAGAACGCAAGACTCTGCACATTGAAGTGATGGAGCCTGTGACCAAGTTGACCATACTGGACTGCTGTGATGCCGCTATACCTGTTGGAGTACCTAGGTCTTATGTAGCAAGTACGCCAACACGTGAGCCGCTGACCATCCTGTGGACCTTTGACCTTCATCATGGTCACAAGATTTCCCGGGTTGGCAAGTCGGTGACATATGCACCAGATCAGCCAGGCAATCTGACCATATTCCTGAGAGCATTTAATTCCCTGAACGGTCTAAATGTGACCAAGGTTATACGAGTTCAGAACAGTATCAGGTCAGCCTCCTTGGATGCTCAACCAAGCGACACCTTTGTTAACAAGACGGTCAGCTTCCATGTGGGTATCACTCCTGTTTCCACTCCAGCAACATATCAGTGGAACTTTGGGGACAGTACTTCAGCCACTGTCACTACTACACCTTCCATTAGCCATATCTACTTCCTTCCTGGTCACTATGTGGTGCGAGTTAACATCTCTAACCTCGTGAGCTGGGTTACAGCAGAAATTGAGGTCAACATCTCTGTCCTAAAGTGCGACGAACCAGAAGTCCAGATCATTCAAGCTCCACGACTCGCTATCTGGCGGTACCAGCCAACCTTGGTAGAGGCCAGTGTGAACTTAAAAGGCTGTGCTCTCTATGGAGTAGAGTACCTCTGGGAGATCCTCACCTCCCCTCGCTGTCAGGATGATGACAAGAAAGGTCTGCCACCATCTAAGGTCCGTCTCCCTGCAGAAGTCAATGTCCGCAGACTCCAGCTTTTAGTGCCCAAGATGTCGATTTCTGCTGGGAACTACACTCTAGTTTTTTCTCTGTCCTATGAGGGGGTGCCACTACGGAAGGCAGCCTGTCTCCAACTTTCAGTGATGTCCAAAAAGTTGGTGCCCATCATTGAGGGTGGCACGTACCGTGTGTGGTCTAAAACTCAGGATTTACACTTGAGTGCAGTGCAATCCTACGACCCCAACCTGGATCCGGAGAACCAGTCCCTGCTCAACTACCACTGGGAATGTGTGAGCACCTCAAGGGTAACCAAGACTGTTTTTCAATGACTTAAACTTTCTGTTCCTCTTGCTCATTGACAGTGAAGGATATGAATTGATCTAGGCTAGGGGTGTCCAATCCTGCTCCTGGAGGGCCATCTTTCTGCAAAGTTTAGCCCCAACACACCTGCCTAGAAGTTCTGAAGACCTTGATTTGCTAGTTGATGTGTGTTCAATCAAACTTGACTGGAAATTTACCATCCAGGAGCAGGGTTGGACAGCCTTAATCTAGGCTGTAAAATACTGTAGCAATAGATTAAAGAACAAATGTGGTGGCTGAAGTATCTCAAATACTTTTAGATAATTCCAATATGTGAAGGAGCTTAAAGTGTGGATGAATGTTTATTCAGTTCTCAAGTGACTGAATAATCCAATTTGAGAGTTTTTTTTTTTTTCTCTGGAAGTGGATGATTAGTGGATGAAAAGGTGAAATAAACTTTGGGTGAGAGAGGGTTGAAGATAGTTTAAGTAATTGCCATTTAAAAAAGAGATTAAAAGCTCCTAACAGAGATTTATATGTGTAAATTTGAAAGGAAAAAAAAGTGTTTGAGTATGTGAGGGACGTTTATTATCAGAGGCTTGAATACGTGCACAGCAACTCAGAAAGACGAAAAAACTGATGCTTTAGATCAGTTACATAACTAGCAGTGGATAAACTCCACATTCCTCCAAGATCTCCCAACCTATCAGAATCACTGCCTGAGGGGAGCAGAGATTCCTGCTTTTTATTAAAACATTTTATCACTGACAGAAATTCAAAGGAATATTATATCAGGTATAATGGAATATTTCAAGCCACGGTGGCCTCAAAAATAGCACTTAAGCCACATTAAAAATGTATGAATGTAATTTCATTAAATAATAAAATATGAAACCAACTGGCATTTATTTTAAAGGAAACGCATGCACAATTTTCAAGCAAAGCATGTCACAAAACAACATTTTTTTTAGGTTTTAAATGATAAAATTTGCATTTTTGTTGAACAGGTGTCTGTTTGGTGGTTATGCTGTTGTCTTGTATATCCTGAGGCAAAAAAAAATGAGCCAATTTATAACTATATTCAGTGATTGTAAAGTGTCTATTCACTCCACCACACAGGGTCCAGCTCACTGCTCCACTTTGCATTTCGGGTTGGGTCCGAGTGATCCTGTTCTGGGATTCTCTGGGTCCGAACTGGAGGTGGATGTTGAGTATACCTTCCGCCTGACTGTCAGCAAAGAAGGCATGACCCCAGAATCCACGACCCAAACGGTGCTAATTCCTTATATTTCATCTCACTTTCTTCTCAAATAAAATGTTGGACATTTTGTGCACAAAAAACAGCATTTTTTTTCAATTGCTACCCGCACTGAATAGAGCAGCAACATTTAAATGAAGTCATTGTCATTCTTTTCCGTGCAAACACGCCTCTTTTCTATGTAAATTTGGCTCATTATAGAACACACATTATTCACAAACTCTGGGCATTTTGAATGCCACAATTAACGTCATGCTGTTGCCACCCCATGGAAACCTGGCGGTAAACTGAATCTTATTTAAAAGAAATTTTCTAGCGATCATGACCGCAGCACATCCTCCACTACCTCATTAGTCTGCAAAATGTGGAATTGTGCCTTGCAAACTGTGTTTTTGTGGGTGTATTTGTGCTGTTACCTGATATGCATTCTTTCAATAGCGAGCAAAAACAATGCAACGCATGCAAATGAACAAAGTTATGAACATCTGCTATTCATTGTTAGTGAATTCCCTTCTTTTTTGTTCTGTTCTACAGCATTGAAATTGGTTGCTATTATCATTACAAAATATTCATTCTTATTTAGCATACTCTGTATTTAGCTATAATTAACTGACCCAAACAGGTAAAATGAAGGTACTTTACATAATTCAAAACATAATTAACTTGCTTTGAAAGCCTGATATGATATGCTAAAAGGATTATCTCATGAGATTTAACTTTAAAGGTCTGATTGCTTTGGGAACCATGATGAAACCAATATAGAGTCATTAGGAACTCAGTCAATACAATCCTTTTATTTCCCCTCAATAGTTCCTCTCAAACAGAATTCATTATTCCTGTGTCGCAGTCAGAACAGGTCGGGGAGATTCGTTGGTCTCAGCGCTAACGTTGAATCGTTCAAAGAGCGAGAGAAGTTTTAAATGAATCAGTTTCCTTCATAATTACCATGTCAGTTTCCATGGTCAACAGAAAACATAACTGCGTAATTTTAATTACTTACTGAAGTTTTTTTCCTCTCTCTTTTTCTGGTCACAGGTGTGGGTACAGAGCGGTCGCATCCCAATGGTGTCGCTGGAGTGCGTGTCGTGCAAAGCTCAGTCTCGCTACGAGATCAGTCAGAGCTCTTACGTGTACTTGGCTGGTACCTGCAATAACTGTCACAGCTCACACAGAGGGGTGAGAACGACGCTTACATGCAAGATCGTGCACACAAAAAGTTCTCTTTCGAGTCTTGCGACAAATTCACACAAAAATTATGTCAACATGCCCGTCTAGGAGAGTATCCTGTGTATCAGTGTCAGTGTATTGGATCCGTGCATTATGTCTTAAAGTGACAGCAGCCTAATATTCCTGCTGTCTGTGTTTTTAATGCTAATCAAACAACAAAAGACAAGGAAATCACTCACTGCTCTTGACTGAATAGCTTTGGTAACTTTAATAATGATTAATTTTTATTTAATTTATACAGTAAAGATAATATGCAGTGTTTTTTTACATTTGATTACTTTATTCAATTTCTGTACCTGAAAACTACTTTTAGATACCTAAATAACCTGAAGAGTTCCCTGAACATAGCACATACCGAACCGTACCGAAACTGCAATAAAATTCAAACCGTAATTTGAACTGTTTATCTTTTAGCTTTCTGAAAAGCATTGAAAGCATGATATCATTTTTCCCTAGGAATAACATTATCCTCATAGAATCTGAATGTTGGGAATGGCATATTTGGATTTTGTGAGTCACTCGTGCCTTATTTATTAGAGGAAACATGCCATCATAATTTATTGAAGAGAGATTTACACGGCGAGATAGCAGCATGATGTCATTCTAAAAAACGTTTCTCTTTTTCATGGGCATTCCTCCTGCTTTTTTCCATCCTGCTTTCTGATAATGTTTAGACTGAGACTCGAGTGATGTTATGGGAACCAGGGGGAGGGGAAACCTGAGTGGGCATACAGGGTGATGTCATCATTATGATGTGATGCGTTCCACCGCATTAGACGTTAACGACATGCCAGACCTCGTTAAACACGCACAGACATTTACTTTGTGACCAGGCAGTCAAACACTCCTTCCCCTTGGTGTGGTTCACATGAGCCGGAGTCAGTAAATATTATGGTAAATTTCAGGGGCGCTTATCTAGTGGTTCAAACACTCTGGCTTTGAAATGAGTGCTGATCTGAATTGATGCTGATGGAGGTCACTGCAAGGTTACTGAAAAACCTGCTTGAAGTTACAAAGGAATTTGAAATAAAAATATTTAAGTTAGATAAAGTAAAGTGTTATTACACGTTTATATAATGCATTTCATTTTTAATGAATGATGTAAATGTATTCAAAAAATATTTATATTGTTGTTAAAGTTAATTATTCAATTCATAAAATTAAAAATGTAGCTAAAATAATTTGTTTAAATCAATTTAAATTATTATATACATTTCTTATTCTTTTAAATATAACATTTTTTGTAGCTACATAAAACTATATAAGCATTTAAAATAATAATAAATGATAATTCTTACTCAATTAATAATATAAATATTTTGTATAAATTTAACGCATTACGTAAATGTGTATGAAGTATTCAATTAATATACTGCATTTGATTTTAATTCAATTTAATATTTCACTTTCAATAAAATGAAAACTTCTTGTGAATATTAATTAATCAAATAAAAAGAATTTTAAATAAAACTAAATTCAATTATGGTGTTTGAATTTAATTGGCAATTGTTGTGACTACTTAAAAATATTTTTTAAATAATTATAAAATGTAAACAATTATATAATGTACGCAATATTATAATTACTAAAATACATTATTGATTTTATATTAAATTATTTATTAAATTATATGATGAATTAATATTTATTTGAATTGTTAATTTATTTGAATAATCTGAAAAAATTATTTTATGTAAGCATTTGAAATAGTGGTAATACTTAATTAAAAATATAAATATTAATCTGTATACATTTAAATAACACATTTAATTTTAATTTATAATGTAAATGTGTTCAAATAATGTTTCTTAATCTTAATAAAGTGAAATATTAAATTAATATAATTCCTGCATTTAATTAAAATATTTTAATCTAATAATTCACTTTAATAATAAAAAGTAAACTGCTAATTTTATAATGAAATACTTAAGTATGTCAATATATGTAAATGACATGGAAATACCACTGACATGTCCACCATGTCTGTTGTTGCTGTTAGCGATGGACGGCGATGACCCGTCGTAACGAGACTCTGGTGCTGGATCTGAACACCACCACCACGGGCAGCGACAGCATGCACCTGGTCCTGAGACAGGGCATCCTCCGGGACGGAGACTCCTACATATTCAGCCTCCATGTGACCGATGACAGTATGGACCGGGAAGGCGTAGCCTACATTGAGCTCCACCCCAACCTGCCACCAGCCGGAGGGGCGTGTTCTCTGTGGGCGGATGGGGATGGGCCTCAGGTGCACACGCTGCTGGAGAGAGTGCACTTCAAGTGCTCAGGTGAGGCTGGAGAAAAACGTCTTTATGTAAGATTCTGAGAATTAGGTGCTGAACAATCACGTCTCATTTTCAGGTTACGCTGATTTGGATGAGACAGAGTCGCAGCTGGTCTATAGTCTGCTGGTGTTGCGCTGCAACAAGCTGTACTGCGATGAGTTCTGTGTGTATAAAGGCACGAGTCCAGAACATTCGGCCTTCCTGCCGCCCGGCTTCAGCTCGACCCAGTACAGAGTGTCTGCGTCAGTCATAGTGGAGGACCACCAGGGGGCGTCAGTCATGGCCCTCAACAAGTAAATCACGGTTTTGCACAAAGACTTCTTGTGCTCTTTTCTATCCTGACCAGCATTGTGAATCATTTGTAATTTGTGTGCATCAGGTCGATGGAGGTGGTGCTGCCGGCTGTTCCTATCAGCTTCAGCTCTCTCCCTCACTGGCTGAGCAATCTGACCGACTCCACCCTGAGAGAGCTGCTCCGACAGGGAGATTCACAGAGAGTACGAGAGCTCTCGCTCGCCCTCATCACTGTCCTCAATGAGGTGAGACGCCTCTCTGTCAACTCCTATTCATCCATCAATTCATCTGTCTATCTATCTATCTATCTATCTATCTATCTATCTATCTATCTATCTATCTGTCTATCTGTCTGTCTGTCTGTCTGTCTGTCTGTCTGTTCGTCTGTCTGTCTGTCTATGAACTGTCTGTCTGTTTGTCTATGAACTGTCTGTCTGTCTGTTTGTCTGTCTGTTCGTCTGCCTGTCTGTCTATCTATCTGTCTGTCTGTTTGTCTGTCTGTTCGTCTGTCTGTCTGTCTATGAACTGTCTGTCTGTCTGTTCGTCTGCCTGTCTGTCTGTTTGTCTGCCTGTCTGTCTATCTGTCTGTCTGTTTGTCTGTCTGTCTGTCTGTCTGTCTGTCTGTTTGTCTGTCTGTCTGTTCATCTGCCTGTCTGTCTATCTATCTATCTGTCTGTCTGTTCGTCTGCCTGTCTGTCTATCCGTCTGTCTATCTGTCTGTCTGTCTGTTTGTCTGTCTGTCTGTTTGTCTGTCTGTCTGTCTGTCTGTTTGTCTGTCTGTCTGTTCGTCTGCCTGTCTATCTATCTATCTATCTGTCCATCTATCTATCTATCTGTCCGTCTGTCTGTCTGTCTATGAACTGTCTGTCTATCTATCTGTCTGTCTGTTCGTCTGCCTGTCTGTCTATCTATCTGTCTGTCTGTTCGTCTGTCTGTCCATTCGTCCGTCCGTCTGTCTGTCTATCTGTCTGTTCATCTGTCCGTCTGTCTGTCAGTCAGTCTATCTATCTATCTGTCAGTCAGTCTATCTATCTATCTATCTGTCTGTCTGCCTGTTCGTCTGTCTATCTGTCTGTCAGTCTATCTATCTGTCTGTTCATCTGTCTTTCTGTCCGATTGTTTGTCTGTCTGTCTGTATCTGTCTGTCCATCCATCCGTCTGTCTGTCTATCTGTCTGTTCGTCTGTCCGTCTGTCTGTCTATTCATCTGTCCACCTGTCTGTCTGTCTGTCTATCTATGAACTGTCTGTCTATCTGTCTGTTCGTCTGTCTGTCTCTGTCTATGAACTGTCTGTCTGTCTGTCTATCTGTCTGTCCGTCTGTCTGTCTGTCCATCTGTCTGTCTGTCTATCTATCTATCTGTCTTTCTGTCTGTCTGTCTGTCTGTCTTACCGTCAGTTGTTTCTGTCTATTGTCTATTATCTGTCTCTCTATCCGTCTATCGATCCGTCCATCATTGCTTTCTCCATCCGCTCATCATCTAATGTCTGTTTCTGTGTGTGTGTCAGTATGAGCAGGGTGTGTCCCGCAGACATGAGCGCGTTTCTAAGGCAGAGCGTCAGTATCGAGTCAGCATTAGAGGAAACATCACCAGAGCGCTGACGTCACTGGACCTCACCACCGTCAGTGACATCCAGCAGACATCAGCGGCGCTCGCGCAGTGCACGGTGAGACGTGATGCCCTTAATCTGTATCCTGAACCAGTTCAATGTCACTGATGAGAGGAGCTGAGGAGAAAAAAAGTTAACAAAGTGTGTGTTTTTAGGATGTGAGTCGAGAGTTTGTGTGTGAAGAGTGTCAGAACAGCACGCTGGACAAACTGGAGTCGATGTTAGAGATCCTGCAGACAGACACTAAACAGGGCACAGTCACTCCCACTGAGATAGCAGACAACATCCTCAATATTATGGGTAAGGCACTCTCGCAGTGAAACAGCAAACAGAATCTTCCATTTCATGGCTGTGTTATGCTAACACACACTCACAAACAAACAACCCCAGAGGGAACAAGCTATTCACTTATTTACACATTGCACTTTTTTTCATTTCTTTTATTAAAACTTTTCTGAACTTAATCTACAAATCATTATTTATATACACACATGCATGTATATATTTAACAAAAATTATATTTATTATATTATATGTTCAGTTATTTACTTACATACTTACATACTGCTATGTCTTTGATTTATCTTTATTTTGAGGCTTTTCTCAGCAGTGATTAATAGCAATTAATGTAATTTTCTATTTCATTTCTTTAAAAAAAACATTTTATGAATTGGCAGCCAAATTAATTCCACTTCTATACAGTCTTATAGCACTTCTCTTCTTTTTCTGCTTCCACTGAGCCTTTCATCCTGCTGGTTTTCAATATTCAGCCTCTCAGTAAATCAAACCGTCACTCATTTCCCCCGTCAGGTGACCTGATCCACCAGGTGAGCCAGGCTGCCTCTTCTCCGCCGCCGGAGGACGAGGACCACGGCAGCATCTCCCAGCCGCCTCCATTCCTCTTAGAGGAGCAGCAGCATCACCCGCTGCGAGTGGCCGCTAAAGCCTACACCCTGTCCTCCGTCCTCATGAGGATCCTCATGCTCGGCCGTGTCCTCAACGAGGAGCCCCTGATCCTCAGCGGGACTGAGATTGCAGCCGTCGGCAAACGCGCTGACCCGCAGAGCCTGCTCTGCTACAGCGAGAGAGACGCCTCCGCGTGCCAGCGTTTCTCCATCCCGCGAGCGTTCAACACCAGTCTGGAACGGGCAGCAGGGGGCGCGCTGGCGCAAGGAGCCAACAACGAGGACGGCATCGTGCAGCTGCTGTTCCAAGTGGAGCCAAATCCATTCCCGTTCAATTACGTCGGCAATTATACCGTGTCTACGGAGGTGGCGTCCATGGAATTCCGCACGGTGAATGGCACACAGATTCCCATCTCGGATCTGGACGAGAGCCAAGCGATAACGGTTGCTATTAATAATGGAAGCGTGCCTGGGCTGGACGCTAACAGATTGGAGGCCATCTTGCCGCCGGCGGGAGCCGAGAACGTCAGTCGCTGCAGTTCGGTCATTGTGAGAGTGAGCACGGGGAACGCCAACAGACGGGCGGGAATCTATGTCCAACTCAACTTCACTATACTAGATGGTAAGATGGCCAACACAAGGGGGAGCCACTGAGAATAAAAAAAATACAGCTTGCACTGTCCAGAAAAAACAAAAAACATTTATACTGTATGATAAATATATATAGGTGTGATATTACAAAGACAACATATTGTTTCTGAAATTAAATAATTGACTTTTATGGTCATTGTGCTTAATAAAGTTTTTAAAATATTGTCTAAAAATTTTACCAAATATGTAAAGAATAAAAAAGTAAAAAATACTTAATAAAGATGATGTATCACTTCCACAAAACACTTTCCACAAAATTGCCATTTTGTTTTTTCTTTCTGTTAAAAACTAGTGCTAGAATAAAATAAATAATTTTTATGTTAACTGATCAGCTGAGTGAGAAAATAACATTAAATTTCATCACTGTACAATGCCGAAAACATTTTAAACACATTTCATAATATTTGATTAATAAAACACATTAACTTAACACCAGTGTTATTTTAGGATTATTTTATTTTATGTTATTGTAGTATTTATTATAATTTTGAATTTGCTTTTCATTTTAATTTTAGTTTGTTTTAGTCATTTTATTATGTGCTTTTGTCATTTTTATTAGGTTTTTAATATTTCTATTTAATGTATTTATTTTAATTTATTTATGTATGTATGAATTAAATGTATTTTGCATTTCAGTTTTAGTAATTTTAGTACTTAAATTTAAACTTATTTATTTCAGTTCAGTTAGTTTTTCACATTTTATTTTATTATTTTTGATTTATTTCAGTTACTGCAAATGATTTTTAATACTGAAAGCCTTGAAAACTTCTCTGTCCACTATTTTGGGTTGGGTGCTGTACTAACTAGGGACTGAACCAATGGACTAGTCGACTAATTGGTTCAGTCCCTAGTTAGTACAGCACATGGTCAGTGTTTAGTACTGTGTACCAACATTGTAAAAATCTGCTTTATTTATCCCCACAGGAGAATAAATTCAGAGAATGTCATCCTTTTTTTGAATGTTTTCTTGATTTTATATATCTCTAACACCTATTTCTATTCATCCCGTCATCCTCAGATTCTCCAGAAAAGTGGGAATTGGATCCATCGATCACGGCTTATCTGCACACTTCTGAATGGCCCAACGAATACAACAGCACTGACAGGAAACACATCACGCTCAATATGACGCGGGGACGGGACTTGGACCACCGACACTACACTTTCTTCCTGTCTCCAAAGTAAGAGACATCATCAATTAAAGCTTTTTGATGTTTAGCACTGCTATATTTGGCTGAAAAATTGTGGAAGTGCATGTTAATGAAAGCCTATTCATCTATAATAAATTATGAGTTTGTATGTGGGCGGCTCTTTTGTTTGTTAAATGAACATCGGCAGCTCTTTACCGAGTGACTCATTCATTAATATCACTAATGAAGATTAGTGTTTCACAAAACACAAAGAGCGTTGCCAGATTTCAGTCTCTATCCGTTTTATTCATTTGCATTTTTGATTTTTAGCCAATAAAATAAAAGCATATGCAATGATGCACTAATGCACACAAACTAGCTTTTTTTGAAGATATTTTCATTCTTATTCCTCCATCAGTTCGTATGACACCACACGTGACCACTTCATAAACGTGTCCACGGGCTGCGGCACGGATGATCCGGATCTGATCCGGTTGGAGGTGGCTGTGTTCACGTCTTTATGCCAGTATTTCAGCGAGAGCGCCAAACAGTGGCGGACAGACGGCATGATTCCTCTTCCTGAGACCAGCGTGGGCCGAGCCGTGTGTCGTACGCGTCATCTCACCGCTTTCGCCGCCAGCCTGTTCGTTCCACCCAACGCCGTCTCCTTCATCATTCCTGTGAGTATTACAACTGAACACAGCAGACATGTACTTTTCCTTAATATTATTCATATTAATAATCATTTAAACAAGTATTAACTATTTTAAAATTAATATTTTTTTAAATGAACCTTCCTTCTGTCCAGAAGTAGTAATAATGATTCTTTAAAAATAGTATAAATATAGTAAATGTTCTTAATATTATTTTTTATGTAAAGTATATTATATTAGTAGTAATGATTTAAAAAGTTTATATATGTCTGTTATATATACAAAATATATTATTAATTAAAAATACATATTTATTATTTTTTATTTAAAATTTCAAAATCTATGTTAATCAATTATTATATTATATTATATTATAGTTTGAGTTATATTTTAAAAATTTTAACTAGTTTATACAGCTGGTTGAAGGGTCAGTAATGATAATTCAGTGTTGTGTATCTCGTCCGTGTCAGGAGCGTTCAGTGACTCGTAGTCTGGTGGTGGTATTGGTGTGTGTGATCGGACTGCTGTGTTACGCCGTGGCCGGCGCTATACTGCGGAAACTGGATCAGATGGACCTGAGACGGGCCTCTGTGGTCCCGCTGTGCGGGAAGGACGGTCTGTACAAGTACGAGATCCAGGTCAAGACCGGCTGGGCCTACGGAGCAGGTGAGATTAGGAACGTTTCGCACATGATCAGTACGTTAGTCGCGCATAGAAAGTCAGGTCGTCCACTGAGACAGAATATAAAAAGCGACCAACCACTGACTAGTTCTGCCTCATTGTATCAAGGTACTATATCTGTTAAGGTGTGAGATTTCGCAGGCATAAAGATCTGTTGTCTGTGTGTGAAGCACAGCTCACGCATAAGTTGCTCTCAAACCAAGCAGCTGTCTGTTGGTGAACACGACAAATTCATGTGACTGACTTGAACATGAGCAAAATCTGCATGGGGAATTTTTTGCCTTCAAGTGAAACTCAGTTTCATAGATTCCTACTGAAACAGCTGGATTTTGCCCACAAAATGTCGCTGAGTAACAGTCAGTATTAAGTTATACTAAACTAAAATGAGAAATGTGACAACTAGATTAAATACTTTCTTTATTTAAATTAATGTTTAAATGACTTTAAGTAACAGCCGTGGTTTTTATTGTTTTAGTTTTAGTTAACTAATAACCCTGGAAATATCTGAGGCTGGATTGTTTACAACAGATTAGTTCCCAACAGACTGTCAGTCTCGATGAATGAAGTGATCGGTTTTATGCATTAGAGCAAAGAATATTCCCATCATTGTATTCCCTGGCTGAAACGCTGCCGGATGTCTGGATTGAGATGGCTGGAGTCTGAGAAGTCGGTCTTTGATCACATCAGCATCAGCAGTGTCTTTATACCCGCTCCAGGTACCACGGCTCACGTTGGCATCAGCCTCCATGGCAGCGACAGCCGCAGTGGACACAGACACCTGGACAGCGTGGGAGCGTTCGCTCGAAACAGCCTGGACATCTTCCACATCGCTACAGATACGAGCCTGGGCAGCGTGCTCAAGATCCGCGTGTGGCATGACAACAAAGGTACCTAAATGAACCCACAGATCTGGCATAAACAACACTAGCCAATGTTGAGCGGGGCAGAACTGTGAGAAGAAACCCTTCTCTCTCTCTCTCTCTCTCTCTCTCTCTCTCTCTCTCTCAGGTCTGTCTCCTGCATGGCTGCTCCAGTATGTCCTAGTGAAGGACTTGCAGACGGGCAGCAGTTATTTCTTCCTGGTTGAAGAATGGCTCTCGGTCGACAATGAGAAAACGGATGGCAGGGTAGAGATAGAAGTGGAAGCCTCAGGTAAAGTGCCGCCTCCCCAGATAAAACACAGATTGTGATTGGTTGGTGCTGGATGCATAAGATTATGAAAATTCAGAGCCAGAATAACTTATGTTTTAAGAAACAGAAATTAAATCCTGTAAATTCCACTGTTTGCTCGTAATGTTTGCAATCATTACTGTTAAAAGTAATGCATTACTCCTGATAAGAACTATTATATTACATTATTAGTTTTAATAGAAAGTATGCCTAAAGCTTTATAACACACAGGATAAAATGCAGGATACAACTTGTTTTTGTGTATGATAATTTAGATTGATTAATCTCGATAATAGTATGATATTTCATATTAAAAATTTTTTTAGAATAAAATATTAATATTATTCTAAAAAAATGTAATATGAAATATCATTTTTTTTTATATTTACATGATATTTTCTATATTATAGATGTATATTAATATATAACTATTTATATATATTTTTATATTTTAATTTTTATTTATATTAAATTAAATTTCATATCTATATATATATATATATATATATATATACACTGTATATACTGTGTATATATTTTATATATTTTTTAATTAAATTTGATTATATATATATATATATATATATATATATATATATAAATTTCATATTAAATATTTTTTATAATAAAATGTTAATATTAAATAATGACCATATATGGGTTTTAGGGTAAAAAAAATAAAATAAAAATTAGAGCTTTATTTGTAATTATTGGTTAAAAAAAAAATTTATATTTGAAAAACAAACTTTGATATTATTGTGTACATTTAAAAATATCACTTAAAGAAATATTGTAATAAAGAAATATTTAAGATATAATATTTAAGATTTAAATATATAAGATTTTGTACTTTTATTTGAACTGTGTTACTCCCAACGCTGCTCAGTGAGAGAGGGCTGGTAGTTAGTTAGGTAGTTAGATAACTAGTTAGTATTACTGTTAACTGCCTACTTAGTACAGCAAGCGTTTCCTCATACGTCATGTTCCATTAACACACAAATGATGGAGAAATGACCCACACACCAGTGTCAGCTGATAAACTGTGCTGTAACCTATTCAAAACCACAACTACACATGGCATTTGCACAACTTCCTGTTGTCTGACCTCCTCATTTCCTGTGTGCAGAGGAGGCGGAGCTTCGCTGCTGGCCCCGGCTGCTGTCCTGGGAGCTGCAGAGGGCAGTGTGTGAGAGCCACCTGTGGCTGTCGCTATGGGAACGACCTCCACGGAGCCCCTTCACGCGGCTGCAGCGGCTGACCTGCTGTTCTCTGCTCATGCACCTCTGCATGCTGGCTAACGCTGTGTGGTACGGCACCGTCGCCTATGGCAGCAGGTGAAAGAACTGTCACTTCTGCTCACCAAGAGACTTCTTTCAAAAACATTTAAAAATCATAATTCCTCCAAACTCTTGTTATGATGAATTGTGTGAATGTGTGTTGTAGCTCCACGCCGGTGTCTCATCTGGTCTCGGTGAACGTGGAGACTGTGTGGGCGGGGCTTGTGAGCTGTCTGCTGGTCTATCCTGTCTACCTGCTCGTCTTCTGTCTGTTCAGACTCAGCCGCAGTAAGGTGAGACACGCACACTCAATCTTCTCTGAAGACCTCACCGCATCAGTGTAGTACATTAAAAAGCTTATTCTTTATTAAGGTCTCTGTGGAGCAGCTCCCTCCTCAGGTGGACCAGGAGTCTCTCGAGATCGATGACTTCCTGGATAACTCACTGACAGGAAGCTCTTTTCTGATGTTGAATGGGATTCCTGGAGAGGTACGTTGGAATTCGGCTGAAGATGTTCACAACCACTGGTTAACAGAAACCAAGACACTTACTATTACTATAACTGTTTATTTATTTATTCATTTTATAAGTATTTGTATATTTGTTAATACATTCATTTTATTAATAATTTATTTATTTTTATAAAAAGTATTTTTCAATGTATTTATTTTATACGAATGTTTATATTTGTTTATTAATTGATTAATTTTTTTGTGCTGGCAAATCGATTAATCGCGATTAATTGCATCTAACAAAAGTTTGTGTGTATGTTTGTATACACACACACACACACACACACACATATATATATATATATATATATATATATATATATAATAGTGCTGTCAAACGATTAATCGCAATTAATTGCATCCAAAATTAAGTTTGTTTTTACATAATGTATGTGTGTGTGCTGTGTATATTTATTATGTATATAAATACACACACATGGATGTATATATTTAACAAAAATATATTACATTTTTATGTAAAATAATTATATATAATATAAATTATATAATTATACATGTAAATATTTATTTTGGATGTGATTAATTGAGATTAATCGTGTGACAGCACTAATATATATATATATATATATACACACACACACACACACACACACTGTGTTCCAAATTATTATGCAAGTGACATATAAGTAGGATTTCAGTACAATAAACATTCAGACTTTAGTTTTTCTAAGAAAGTGTTTGTTTATCCATGTCTTTTTAGATAACTGGTATTAATCTCAGACAAAATAATTTGCCAGCTCTTCTTAGGTCAATGGAAACCCTACTTAAAGAGGTTGTTCCACATTATTAAGCAAGTCAGAGTTCAAACTATTTTGTCTGAGATTGATACCAGTTATCTAAAAAGACATGGATAAACAAACAAACAAACAAACACTTTCTTAGAAAAACTTATATATAAACTTTAATGTTTTATGTGATTAATCGATTTGACACCGTTTTTATAAAAAAAAATTATATTTGGACATTTATTGATTTTTTTTTTTTAAATAAATATATTAATTTATTTTATAGTAAGTATTTTTATATTTGTTATTTCATTTGTTTATTTGTTTATTTTTATAAAAATATTTTTTATATTTGTTAATTAATGAATTTATTTTATTTTAAAAAACATATACATTTATTTATTTAAAGTTATCTTTGTCTTTTGCTAAATGAATTAAATGTAAGTGTAAGTGTGTGTGTACGTACGTTTACATTTATTTATATATACACAGACACACACACATTAGATTAGATTCAGTAAACTTTATTTAACCCTCAAGCAGGAAATTCACGTTACAGCAGCATATTATAAGATAATTATATATAAATATATAAGTGTGTGTGTGTGTATGTGTGTATATATATATATATATATATATATATATATACATATAATATTTTCTTTTTTAATATTCTATTATAAATATAACATAAATGTGAATATTTTATCATAAATATTGATAATATATGATATATATATATATCACAGTATATAATACTATAAATACTATATTGTAAAATAGCTCAGTATTCTGTGTACTGTATAGTATATGCTCTATAGATCACAGAGTTGAACACAAAAATGAGTTTGGATCAGTGAAGGTTAAAACACTGATGAATCCTCATTAGAGTCTTGTTGTAGTGATTAAAATGTTTCTGTCTTGACACAATGATTTTGTTTATTGTTAAAGCCAGCACAATAATTACTAAAATGTATATATAAACAATACTGTAATACTTTACGATTGAAATAACATATGATGCTTTCGTTCTTGACGGCTCTGTGAGATTCACTGCAGTAACAGTCTTGAACTGAACTCTGCGATCAGAACAGCCTTGCTGCCAGAGACACTTTGATGCAGGTCTCTGTTTTTATTCAAAGGGAAAATACAATATATGTATTTTTTTTATTTATTCTGACAGAGACCCAGATGTGTTTTTCTCGTACCTTTCATGAGGTGCAAATTGAAATGCGAA
This sequence comes from Elopichthys bambusa, assembly GCA_037101425.1. Taxonomy (NCBI): domain Eukaryota; kingdom Metazoa; phylum Chordata; class Actinopteri; order Cypriniformes; family Xenocyprididae; genus Elopichthys; species Elopichthys bambusa. The sequence continues at coordinate 36,392,445 of CM074436.1, read as the reverse complement.
TTCAGTCTCACACAGAAACACAGAGAAACCTTCACAAACACCTTCTCATTATGATTCTCAAAGTCATAGCTGATTTATTTCAGTTCTCTCTGGTGCGCTGGGAGGGAAAACTAAATGAAACCGTTAGAAAATGAATGTCTGCATCTTGAAAGGTGCTTTTTGTCATCTTCATAATAATAAAGTTTAAATGTGCTGCAGTTCAGTTTGTCACAGACGTCGCCGAATGTCACATTTTCAGGCCGGTTTCTATTAGAATGATAAACATGATGAAGTTTGAATTACAAAACTGAGACGAGAAGCTCCATTTAAATTCCAGTTGTAAAGTACATCAGTATCGGCTGATATATATATATATATATATATATACAGCAGCAAACTCGCATCCTGAGCCTCTTGTGTTCCTGCAGAAGAATAACTCTCTCTCTCTCTCTCGCTCTCTCTTTGCAGACATACTCAGAAGAGACCAACATTGACCTGCCCACTCCTTCCACTAAGAGGTAAGCGTGAGGTCGCATCAGGTCGCAATGGTTACAGACGCACTAAAACTCTCTCATTAAAGAGAGACCTGCAGAATGCAAAATATCCTTTAAGGTTATTATAGTTAACTGAAACTAAAGCTATAACTTTTTTGTTGTTTGAAAATAAAGTAAATGTGAACTGAAATAAAATAAAATATTAAGAAATCATTTTTGTTTAGTTTAACTTAACATACTTAAATAACTAAAACTAAAACTGAAATAAAAATGAATAAAAACTATATAGACATATGTGACCCTGGATCACAAATCCAGTCATAAGGGTCAGGATCGATTGTTAGGATAGGACAATATTTGGCCGAGATTCAACTATTTGAAAATATGGAATCTGAGGGTGCAAAAAAATCAAAATATTGAGAAAATCACCTTTAAAGTTGTCCAGATGAAGTCCTTTGCAATGCATATCCACTCACAAAAATACATTTTTTATATATTTACGGTAGGAAATTTACAAAATATCTTCATGGAACATGATCTTTCCTAATGATTTTTGGCATAAAAGAAAAATCAATAATTCTGACCCATACAATGTATTGTTAGCTATTGCTACAAATATACCCCTGCGACTTATGACTGATTTTGTGGTCCAGGGTCACATATTAAAAAAAAAAAAAAAAAAAATGAAAAATGACAAAAATACACAACAAAATTAGTAAAACTATAACTGAAATTAAAATGAAAGTGGAAATATAAAATATATTTTAAAAAAAACAATTCAAAATATTAATAAAAACTATAATAAAAATAAATTAAAGCTAAATAAAAATATTAAAAAACTAATAAAAATGATAGAATCACATAACATGAAATGAAAACTGCAAATATAAAAATAAATAGTTAAAATATGTAGTAAAATATTAATAAATACTACAATATTATATAAATAATACTAAAATAACACTGGGGTGAATAAATAAACAACTGATGTTGAATAATGTACAAGTTGTGGATTTGTTTTTTATTTTTATTTATAAATTATTTTAACAGTGTTGAAAAAAGCATAGGTGGTGGGTAAAAACTGATCAACAGTACGAAAAAAAACTGAGTGGCTAAATAAATGAATTTAAACAAAAACTGATAAGTGAATCAAAGAGTCAATGAATGTGTAAATGAGTGAGTATGAATGAATCAGTGTGAATCTTTGACCCCGTTCTTCCGCTGCAGTCTTCAGGGGTGGAGCATTCCTGACTGTGATTGGCCGGATGTGTTGACTGATCCGTCTGTGGAGATGGGGCCGGTGTTTCCCCCTCGGCTCAAGAGAGGTCAGGGCAGCAGACATCTGGGAGTGGACATCACCTTCAGCCCTGACGAGGAGGACACCGTCTGTGACAACAGCCACAGGAACAAATACTTCTCTTCTTCAGGTGACGTGCTGGCCTGTTCTCTCTTTTATGCCATAGTATACTTATGCATATTACTTGTATACTTGGTACGTAAGTACATACTTAATGCATGTAAAAAAAAGAGGTGGTTGTTGATTGATTGGTGGCTTTGATTGACAGATGAGGATCTAATCAAGCGCATTTTGGCCGATGGACAGCTGCTGTCTCAGACGGACAGTGACATGGGCGAACTGTAAGTCACACCTCAGTTTCTGCATTTCAGTGTCTGTGGACCCTTAAAAAGAATTCAAATACCTTAAATTCATTATGTGGAAAATGTAAGGCTGCAAAAAAGTCTTGAATAGCATAGAAAATATCTTGAAGAAAAAAAAAAAAACATCAACAGGGAAATTCCAGATTACAACACACAGAAGTAGTAAAGTTCCTAAAATAAAATAGTAAAAAAAAAGATATAAATAAAAATAATATAAAGTATTTAAAATAATGTAAAAATAAAATATTTTAGTATACTGAATAGATTCAGTGCATTATTCATTTGCCCAGCATTAGAATATATTTTAAAATTTAATTCATTAATTTATTTATTTATTAAAATTTATTAATTTTTTTATAGGATTCTTTGATTAATAGAAATTTCAAAAGAACAGCAATAGAAATAGGAATCTTTTGTAACACAAATCTCTTTACTGTCACTTTTGATCAATTTTAATAAATCCTTGCTGAATAAAAGTTGTTTGTGTGTTTAGCTCCAGTATATTTGGTGATAAGACGGAAGTGATTCTACTGCAGAAGATGAATGAACCTGTTCCGTGTGCGGCCTTTAGACGAGACCCACCCAAAACTGCCTTTACTTCATGCACAGGTACACACACACACACACACACACACACACACCCCTAAACCCACTTTTACCTCAGAAAGAGACACAAACACAGCTGAAACTCCTGCACGATGTACGTGTCTCTCTCTCTCTCTCTCTCTCTCTCTCTCTCTCTCTCAGTGGTGACGGATGTGTGTAAGCCCAGACCGCTTCCTCCTTTATGTGGATTGGCTGCACTGTGGGCCAGCTGGGTGGGGCTTATCCTGTCCACCAGCCTATCAATGTGGTTGGGGCGGGGCTTCAGCGAGGGCGTGGCTCTGATGTGGCTCATCTCCTGCATTGTCAGTTTCCTGTCATCATTCCTCATTCTTGAACCTCTGAAGGTACATACACACATGATAGCGGTTTACACACCTCAACGTTAAGCTATACATGTAAACTGCATTTTCACACTGCATTTTCAAGTTTTTGCTGTAGTTCATCTGACATTGAGTTTAGTTGGTGTGAAAGCTGTTTGGACATCCAGCTATAACCAGCAAACCAGCACAGGCTGGTTTATATTCGTTTTTGTTAGCCCGGAAGAATAAAAATTGAACTGATATATGATGTCAAACAATTTGATTAATTAGTGCTCATCTTTGTTGAAATTGGTTCAGTTTGTCAACATCGAACATCCTGTCAAAGCTCATCTTGATAAACTGTCCTTTTTAAAAATTTATATTAATATCATTTTCTAATTAATAATAATTTCAAAGTTTATATATATATTAACACATTTTGATTATTATTTAAATGTATAATGTATTTTTATTAATTATAGTTATTAATTATAATGTATAATTAAGTTTGATTATTTGTATTTATATTATTGGCATTATTACTTATGAATATTGATAACATTCATATCAGTGTGGATATTAATAAATATGAATGCTTAATTATTTTGATATTAACATTTTTCAATGTAAATATTCATAAATATTAGCATTTACTCATGTTGATGACACAAATGAACTAAAATAATGATACTTATATTTTATTTATTTTGGGAAGACTTGTCAAAGTTTGTATTTTTTAAGGATTATTAATATAGGTTTCTTATTAATATTAATTTTAAAGTTAATATTATTAAATATTAACATTTAACATGTTAATATTTGAATTATAATTCATTATTATCAAACTTAAATATACATTAGAATGAACAATTATTAATTATAATGTATAATTAAGTTTGATACTTGTTGAAACTTACTTGAAATTTGTCCTAGAAATTGGTCTTTGTTTTAGTCCAGGAGTGAAAATGCCCACATATTCCTGTTTTAAATCCTGTGTGTGTGTGTGTGTGTGTTCAGGTGTTGTTAGAGGGTGTGTATTTCTCTCTTGTCGTGGGGCGTCTGAGAGCCGAAGAGCAGGACGTGCTGGTGGACTGTCCGCGTGTGGAGCGGGTCGTTCAGCGAGTCCCTCGAGTGCGGCCGCCGCAGGGTTTCGCCCTCTCACAGGCCAGAGAGGAAGCGCGCAAAGTCCGCCTGCTACACACCATGCTGAAGGTACGACACTCACAGTGTTGGAAAAGTCTGATTCACTTCAGTGAACACTGAATTAAAGGGTTCGTTTCTGAGTTGACTGATTGGTCAGAACTCTATAGTTTCATTCCTTTGTTAGCTTCCCCATTCACCCATCTTTGTGATTGCTGACAGCTGCCATACATACTAATTGCCAGGTCGTGTCTTACAGATCTGCGCTCTTATTGGCTGTTCTTCTCCTTATTAGGCTCTCTTAGCTGTAATTGATGTGCGTTTCTATCCAGATTGACATGATTGATGTGTTTGTATGGCAGAAGTGCTCGTGAATGTTTGAATAATGGAGCTCTTTTGCTGTGAATTGACAGGGCTTCCTGCTCTACATGCTGTTCCTGCTGGTGGTTTTGCTGCTCAACTACTCTGACTCAGCCAAAGACGCCCATCGCCTGCGACTTCACACTCAACTGCAGGATAATTTCCTCACAGAACACTTCAACAACATCAGCAGGTACTAAACACACACACACACACACACACACACACACACACACACACACACAGATAAAGCTCATTTAGCATTACACTTTTGACAATACAGACTTGGTAAGTTTTATTTTGTCCGACATAAACACACGAGTCTGTCTGTCTGACTGTAAACTTTTAAAGGGTTTTTAAATCAAGTTTAAACTTTCTTTTATACAAGACTGTGGCTTGACAAAATTTCTTTTCTAATAAATGTTAGTGTAATTTACTAATTAATATTAATTTAAAAATTGATATTAATAAATAACGTAATATATATTAGTATTAGTATTTATATTAGTATTATTAAATTAATAGTTAATAATGCATTTATTAATTGTGTAATTTATAGTTTGATTTTGATCTATGTATAATAGATTAATATTGATCATTTTAAACTTTTAATTTAAAAATGCATAGAATTGTTAAGTGTGTAAATCTAGTTTAACCTTTTTGAATATATTTTAATATAATTTGATATTAATCAGTATTTTCATTTTATTGATTTTAATTAATATTTACATTTTTATTGATAAACATTATCAGATTTTATTTATTACTTTTTAAAATCAATATGTATTATTTATAATTAATTATCAATTATTAATTAGTAGTTTATTATTATCGATTATTATCAGTTTATTATCATTTTTATCTATATGAATTATCGATACTCATTTATTATTTTTTTAAACTCAATATATGTATTAATTATAATTATCAATTATTAATTAATAGTTTGTTATTAGTATTATCCATATTATCAGTGTTATTGGTATTATTAATTAATATGAATATTCATCATATTCAAAACAATATTGATATCACTATTTATAAAATGAATATTTAATTTGTTTTATATTAATATTTATTAATGTTAATATTCAGAAATATAATCATTTAATAACATTTATAAGTATTAATATTGGTCTTAATAATATTAGTATTAAAATAATATTTTATGTTAATTTTCCCCACACAAGCCAAGTTGTTTCAGAAGCATACAATGTTTGGATGAAAGAAAAACATATTTTTTCTTTAGGATGGTGAATCCTGATGAATCCTGCTCAACAACACCCTTTTATGGGTCCATTTCTCTCTTCCATGTTGTTTCTCTCAGTCAGGTCAGACTCGTGTGTTCATGTGTTAATGTATCAGATCAGACAGAAAGAGGTGAGCTGACAGTTTGTTGACGTAGTTTCTTCGACAGGTGGATGCTGTTTCACACCATGAGTCTCTCTGAGCACCATAGACCACACACACACACACACACACACACACACACACACACACACACACACACACACACACACACACACACACACACACACACACACACACACACAGTGTCTGTAACTTGTCGGATCTTCTGTCTGCAGTCGTGAGGATGTGTGGGTGTGGCTCTCAGACTCCCTTTTACCACGGTTACTGGATGGGCCGGTCCTGATGGAGAAGACGGGCAGCCTGTTGATAGGTCGACCCCGCCTCCGACAGCTGAGAGCTCAGCCAGGTGCACAACCAGCACATAACACACACGTAACAACACACATAAATTAAAAAAATTATATATTTTTTACATTTATCCATATATATATATATATAAATATATTATTTAGAAATATTTATAAATAATATAAAATATAAATGTAACACTGTAAATTAACTTCCAGCGCTCATTGTTATTGCGAAAAACATTCTTAATAACAAATTAATGCAGTAGCTTCTGAGCAAATGCTGTATTTGTAAGCAGAATATTCTGCTTTTATGAAAGCTTTATATGTGTAAAATGGTTCATTTTGTGCTTTTATTATCTTTGCTGGACCTTTGCTCCAGGATTTGCATAAGACTGCATAAAGAATGTGTGAGTTGAGAGGTCAGCACTCGCAGACAGATGAAATGTTCTTTCAATTTCCCCAGAACAATAAGAGTGACAAAGAGCATTCCTGCAGTGATTTCAGACTGAGACACTTCATTAAGACTGAAATAGATTTTTTTCACACACACACACACACACACTTATATAAGGCAGATGGGTAACAACTTCATATGCACAGATAAGAATACATGTACAAACTTTAAGTTCATTTAAAGTTTCATTACATAAACATTCTTAGGAAACAAATAAGAAACGGACAAACTACTGTCGCCTCGTGACCTTTTTTCTCATTGTCTTCCAGAATGCCCCATCAGTGGCTATTTCCCAGCATCCCTGTGGTTTGGGTGTGTCCCAGCCGGGTGGGCGGAGTCAGCCTCAGGATTAGTCCAGAACTGGAGTGTCAGTACAGTTCAGAGCAGCGGGTAAGAGTCACATGATAAGTTTGTTGTTTGTTTTCCTTTTGGCCAAACTGGAAATCCCAGAATGCATTGGAATGCAAGTGAGAGAAACAGAGCTTCAACTCAGTTGCGAGCACCGGTGGTGTGAGGACCCTATTGTAATTGCTCAGCCAATTCTTCTTCTTCTCTGAAATGAATCGCATCAAAAACTCATGAAACTTTGCACACGTGTCAGAAGTAGTGAAAATTTACGCCTGAGATGGGTTTCAGAATTAGGCGTGGCAAAATGGCTTGATAGCACCACCTACAAAATTTAAATTAAGCGCCTTTCTAGCTACGTTTCACATACAAGTATGAAATTCAGTAGACACATGTAACAGCCCAATACCTACAAAAAAAGTCTGTTGGTACGAAATCTGTAAACCCAACAGGAAGTGAGATATTTTGAGTTTTCTCTGCAAAATTTTGGCAGTTTTTGCCATTTCCACACGTTGTACTTTAACGAACTCCTCCTAGAGCACTAATCAGATCAACATCATATTTGGTCGGTCTAATCTAAAGGCATTTGTGATGCTAAATTGCGAAGATCTAGAGTTTTCACTGGAGGACGTGTCCGTGGTGGCCTGACAAATTTCGATGTTTAGCCAAGAAATAGAAAGTTGTTGTAACTCAGGTATACAATGTCCGATCTGCCCCAAACTTCACATGTTTTATTAGAGTCCTGGCCTGAAGACATCTACATGGCAATATTCAGTTAGTCATAGCGCCACCTGCTGGCAACAGGAAATGACATGTTTTACACTGTGATTAACTCCACATAGAGATTCAAACCGAACCACATCATATATGGTCAGTCTAATATTAAGGCTTTAGCCATGTTAAATTGCAAAAATCTTAAGTTTTTGTTGGAGGGCGTGTTGGTGGCGGCCTGATAAAGTCTGATGTTTTGCCATGAAATAGGAAGCTGTTGTAACTCAGGCATACAATGTCCGATCTGCCCCAGACTTCACATATGTGATAAGAATCCTGGCTTAAATACATCTATATGCCAATATTCAGTTAGTCATAGCGCCACCTGCTGGCAACAGGAAATGGTATGCTTTACACTGTAATTCACTCCCAGAAACACATTTCAATATGCCACGAAGTACTAAAGATACTAGAAACACGTTAAATCATGCAACACTTGGCTAAGTGCTAATGTATGCGATTAACAGGAAGTTGTAGTAACTCCACGAAAAAGGAAGTTGTAGTAACTCAGTAATACAATGTCCGATCTGCTCCAAACTTTACATGTTTGATAATAGTCCTGGCCTGAAGACATCTACATTGCAATATTCACCTGTTGGCAGCAGGAAGTGTGGCAATTTGAAATAACTTGGCCATAATTCTCCTGTATTCACTCGCTTACATGCGTCTCGCCCACTGTTCACTGTTTCAGCTTCAAACGTGGCCTCCATACTTACAAAATACTTGGGAAGGACATTCAGCTGGAAAAAGGGTGAATTTCAATTGGCAAGGCAATGCAGTTTCTACATTTTTAAAGAAGCTCTGGTCATTCTTACATGACATCAAAAAACATTTTTGGATGACAACAGTTTTACAAGTGATCTCATGGTTTGGTACATTATGTACTAAAATAAAAGGGTCAAATCAGCTGAAGCCTTTCAAGCTCCTGGATCAGTGTCTATACTGAACTCCAGATGAATGTTTCATGATCCAGGCTGATCTTGGATCAGGTCTTCTGGTTCAGAGGCTGTTTTTGTTTTCATCTCTGCTCGGGAGCCTCATCCACATGTCACTGAAATTTTCATAAGTATTTGATGTGTGTGTGTGTGTATGTGTGTGTGTGTGTGTGTGTGTAGTGTGTGGCACTGGGGGCAGGTGTCTGTCTACAGCAGTGCTGGATTCGTGCAGGATCTCAGCAGGAAGATGCAGGACTCCAGAGCTCTGGTCAAACGACTCAACACACACCAGTGGCTTGACCCACTGTGAGTAAACGCACACACACAGAGGAAGAGAGCGATAAACATCCAATACATCCTAATCAGTTAGTGAGGATATACACAACAAAAGCCAGAAGAAGAAAAAGGAAGTCATTTTAGAGGGACTTAAAATCAGTTTAATCAGTCATAAGCTTTATAAATATGTATACAACAGTTTGCTTCTCAAAACTGAAAAAATTAATTAGCAATTATCAATCATGTTGAAAATAACTTTTTACTAATTATCAGTCTATTAACATTTAATATTTTCAAATCAATTCTTTGTTTATTAATCGTTCAAATAATTTTTTTATATTTAAAAATATATGATATTATTAAAATTTTATGTTTAGACATCATAGTTGATTGTTTTATTTAGTGATTTTTTTTTTGACAAAATAATGTAATTATTTGTAAAAAAAAAAAAAATCAATTATTTGTTTTTATAATCAATTAAATATTTTTTATTATCAAATTGTTGTTTTTTTCTATATTATACATTTTAAAATTATAATATTATATAATAATATATTGTATACAGTATTTCCATCTCTAGTATTTTATATATGTAATAATTGATTATTTTATTTATTAATTTCGCAAATGCATGGCACAGATGCTACAGTATTTAATTTTCTATTAAAAATAATGAAAAATAATGAATCATACAGCCTGTCCTCTGAGGTTACGTGTGTTTGTGTTCAGGACGAGGGCTCTGTTCGTGGAGTTTCCCCTCTATAACATCAACACCGATCTGTTGGCTGTCTTCTCGTTCCTGTTGGAGTTCCCTGTATCTGAGCGCGCTCAGTTGAGTCTGGACCTCAAAACCTGCAGCCTGCACATGCTCAGTCACGGCATGGACCTGCCTCTGTTCCTCACGGTAACCGTCAGCCAATCACAAAATGCTCAGCTGGTTTCGAAAACCAGATCCCGTTATTTATATCAATTAAATTTTGCCGTCTGAACGAAGGCAGAGGTTCATTAAGTTCTCTCTCTCTTTCACAGCTCCTCCTGCTGGTCTTCGTGATCTATTTCGCTGTACGTGAGGGCATGGTTGTCTGGAAACAGGGGATTGGCTACTTCCTGCGCTTGTGGAATCTAGCAAGTGTTTGCAGTCTGCTGTTGGCGATTTGTGTCGCCTCTCTACACCTGAGTCGCTCCGTCCTGTCCGCCCGCCAATGGGGGTCATTTCTACAACAACGGGACAAATTCATAGACTTCTTTCCTCTGGCCCAACAGAACCAGGTTTTGACCCAACTCAGCGCAGCACTGCTCTTTCTGCTGGTGCTCAAGGTGAGCAAATGGGAATCAAACCCATGACTTTGGAAAAAATTGTCATCTTTTACTCACCATCTTGTTGTTCCAAACCCATAAGACTTCAGTTTATCTTTGAAACACAAATGAAGATATTTTTAATGAAATCTGAGAGATTTCTGTCCATTGAAAGTCCAAAACTCAAACTTAAAAGCATTCATAATAAGATTGTAAAATAAATCCATGAATCGAGCAGTTTAATCCAAGTCTTCTGAAGAGACACTATCGCTTTAAGTGATGAATAGATTCTAATTGAGGCTTTTATTCACATATAAACATTGATCAATGAACATACATAGAGCACTCAAATATGGTAAAGGGAAGCTAAACCGTACTTGCTTGAGAACCTCAACGGTTCTCCACAAAACCATACTCACGAGAACAAACCTCACTGGTTCTTGCGGAAACTCAAATGTGCTGGCGTGAAGTGAGAATGAACCGTTTGCCAAATTTGAGTGCTCTATGTACATTCGCTGACCAAAACAAAGTTACATAGTGTAACTGTGATGTTCAGACTTGATAACTAGAAGAATGAACCATTGTGCCCTTGAGCAAGGCACTTAACTTCAGGTTATTCCAGTAGAAGTGTCTTGTTAAAATCTGTGCTGTAAGTTAGTTTGGGACAACTAAATGAATGGTACTTTATGCAGACAGTCATCTGCAAAGTTATAAATTCCATCCTCGTGCTCTTCTTCGGCAGACAACACTAAATATTAAATTCTGCAATAATTAATGGTATGGAAATACAATCCTGCGAGGGATCATTTTTCACCCACCTCATTTCTCCCTGTTTAGGCATCACACCAGCTGCGCTTCATGAGAGAATGGGGGGTTTTCGGGAGGACACTGAGGAGATCTTTCTGGGAGCTACTGACGGTTGCTGTCACTCTACTTGTGTTCCTGTTGGCATACTCGCACACTGGACACCTGGTTAGGACACGCACACCATCTGCAATGTGATTTTGGACAATGAAACTAAAACACCTGGTTTTTAGACCACAATAATTTATTAGTATGGTGTATTAGTATGGATATTAGTATATTAGTATGGAGCCTCCTTTTGCAGCTAATACAGCATCAATTAATCTTGGGAATGACATATACAAGTCCTTCACAGTGGCCAGAGAGATTCTGAGCCATTTCTCTTCCAGAACAGTGACCAAGTCATTATGTGATGCTGGTGGAGGAAAACGTTTTATAGGATTTTTTTTATAGCATGTATAGGCGTTAAACCTCCAACACTACGTATATTGGCCAGTATTTCAGTTTCATTGACCAACTGTGTACATAACTGAGTGTGTAAGGACCTTGATGCTGCCTGAATTACAAATTACAAATCTCCTACCGAGGGAGGTAAAACTAATGCTGAAGATATGCTGAAGTGACCATCTGTAAAACCAGCTGCATAGTCTGGGTATTGTTATTAGTTGTTTAGACACGCGTCACTATTACTAATACTCATACAGAGGGCTAGAGATTTGAACAAACACATAAACCTTATGTATTAAACATCAGGGCATAACTTATTCCATACTATTTGTGTATAGATCATGCGGCTTGTTGTGGAGAGGTGTGCATTTACTTTTTTAAGCAGGTGCAAAATCCCATAGACTTTAAAGGCACAATATGTAGTTTTTCGCAGCTAGAGGTCAAAACAAAGGCATAGCTTGATGACGGCTTGATTTTGTGGAATCATGGGAGGTTTTGTCTTCACGTCTACAGCGGGTGGAAAAGAATCCGTTGGGACTCGGGCAGAAATTATATTCATAGATGAGCTAATGTATTAAAGATTTATTAACATAGTAGTATGAGGCAGGGTGTGGCTAAAAGCCGTTGGAGTGATTGCTAATGAGAGACAAGCACAACACACAGTTCGAGAGCAGTGGAGCTTTTATTATGCCAAAGACGACTCTTCTGCTTCTTCCGTTCATATGTACGTGGGGTAACACAGCGCTGTTTTATCATATTAGATACATTTGTGGTTTGAAAGTTGTTATAATGCTTCACTCGGCGGCTGCTATGAGACACTTGTTGCACACTGCAGTAAGCTAAATCGATTATTAAAAAATTACTCACAGTAAATCAAGAGAACAAGATTTAAACAATAAGACTTACTGTGTTGAGCTATATAACAATGATTAGTTTTATGTTGAATGTATCCATCCAAACAGTTGCTCACCTGTCTAATAAAACACATATATATTAAGGATATATATTAAAGAGGTAACACAGGTATGATGTTTGGCGATTATGATTGATAGGCAACGTCCTGGTTAAAATTGCTTATTTCTCTGGATTTAATCATTATTGGAAACATTTGGGATAATGCAAGTACACAAGTCAACAAAATATATAACATTCTTCTAGTGGTTTTTGGATATTTTAATCCAAAAATATTACATATTGTGCCTTTAAAGGAGAGACAATTCATAAAGACTAGAATATCATAGAGATTTGGGGGTAGGCTCTTTTGACTCTTTTGGGCCAGTAAGCAACCATCACTTTAGAATGCCTTAGCATCCACATAATAGTGACCAAGCAACACCCTGGCAACCACTCAACAATTGTGGGTTGAGTTGTATGTACCTGTGCATACATTTGCAAATGTGTTTGGATCTGAACACACCACCCTTCCCTCTTTCCTGAATTATTACATCCAAAGTTCTTAGCTGTTTACACACAGTAAGTGCAAAAAAATGTTGGCAGACGTAAGAGGCTGTTAAATTATCTTCCTCACTCACCTTGAATACTTAATTGGTCGGTTATGAAGCATTATAGAACATCATATACTGTTAAAAGCAGTCTGTTCTGATAAATACATCTAATAGTTTTTTTTTTTTCTGGATTTAGACCAGAAGAGTGTTTGCCAAAAGTTCAGCAAACTCTTAAAACAAGCACTTTCTTTTTTCCCTTCTAGCTTTTCCACTCTGTCTTTGAGGGCTACGGAACCGTTAGCTCTACTTGCTTGAAGTTACTAGGCTCTAGTGGGCGTGGACTGTTATCATGGCGACCGGACAGTGGCTCCTCCCCATATTCCGCTTCCTGTTTCATCTTCCACATTAGCTTTACTCTACTCCGACTCGTTTTGCTGTGGCTTTTGATCTCTGCATTGCTAAGGAACTATCGTCGGGCAAGAGCGGAACTGTACCGTCCAGCTGTTGACCTGCAGGACTATGAGATGGTTGAGTTGTTCCTGCGACGCCTCAAAATGTGGATGGGGCTCAGCCGTGCTAAAGAGGTGCGTGTACCTACAGATTCCCTGAAATTTTGTCTGATGCATGTTTTTACCAATGTAGAATGTCTGGAATTAGGTCTTGCAAGTATCTGTGTCATGTTATTATGAACTCTATGTAGGTTTATAGGATCACAAATGGATGATTCTACCTTTTTCACTTTTAGTGGTTTTTATCTAAACCTGAATAGCTCATTTAGTCCATAGTCCCTTGATCCCTTTAGTAGATTTGTAGTACATTAGTTGATGCTTTTAAGACAAAGCAATTTGCAGAGCAGAGAGAACCCCCCTGAGGCACAGTGTTTTGATAAAGCAGTATTGAAGATCTCAGTAACTATGGGTGTGTCATAGTGGCTAAAGCTCAGGGTGAATAAATGGTTGTTGGTCAAGCCCTCCAAGAAATGAGCCATGATCTTTGTGCTCTTGAGGGCACCTTACCCCAGGTTTCTCCCAGCATATTGTCCCTAAAAGTGTACAGTAAGTTGCTTTAGATAACGACAAATTGCTTATTAGTGAATTTCTAGTATGTTACCAGTCTTCCAGATTGAACCTTTGCCCCAGACCTTTACCTTTTAAATTACCACCACCCACTTATCTTGAACCTTTATTCCTTTCTTCCCTGATAGTTCCGGCACAAGGTGCGATTTGAAGGTATGGAGCTCCCGCCTTCACGGTCCTCTTCAACAAGTGACTGCAAGTCCTTGTGTCTTCCTCCTCTGGACACTCCAGAGGCTCCCCCAACTCCCGACAGTGTTGACGGAGGATCTGAGGCCTCCTGGCTGCCTGCTTCCAGCAGCCCTTGCAGTCTGGCTGAAGCCCCAGGTCTGGGACTAGGCCTCACCTTAGGCCTTGGGGTGATAGTTGGAGGCCAAGGCTGGAAAGAGAGAGCCGAGATGGAGGCAACGCTCCGCAGAATCCTCCCAGCTTTCGATGCTTTGCTTCTTCAACTGGACCGGGTTACCCATGCCACAGAGGAATTGTATCGAACAGAGTACTGCATAGAGAGGCTGCTGAGGAAGAGTAGAGGACGGGGCAGAGGGATACGCCACCACAGAAGTCTGGAGTCTGCAGGACAGAAGAGACATAGATACAGGGGGGCAGACAGGAACACACAAGTGTCCGAGAGTAGCAAAAGTCCCCAGAGAACTGAAATAGGTGCACCTGTGTCCGAGAGAAATCTTCACAAGAAAGACAGAAGGTCAAAGAAATCAGACAAGTTCTCACAAATCACCAGTGGCCTTCCCCCAAGCCTCAATAAATTAGACTCCAGTCCCCACAGGACCGATAGTCTCCCAAAGACTCAAGAAATTCTCAGTACCGTGGTGGTAGATGTCAGCAAGACTGAGAAAGACCCTCGCAAGGTGGATTCAGGTCCTCTCAAAGCAAGTCCACCAGAGGGGGACAGTAGTCCACCCAGAGTCCAAAAAAAGGACAAGGCTTCTCATAAAGTAAAAGGAACCTCCAAGGTTGACCCAAACTTCCAAAGGGACAATGAGGTTGTTGGCTGTGCCAGCAAACCTGCCCCTACCCCCGTTCCCACTCCAACATCTGCTCCCTCAACTGCTCCCGTTTCTGCCATAACTACCCCAGTACCAATCCCTCGCTCCCATGAGTGGGTTCCTCCCAGCAACAGCGAGAACCTTCCCTCCAGTGTCTTCCGGCACCCTGCACACACTACTACGAATCCCACCCGCAAACGCAAGCACAAACCTCCCCCTCTTAAAAACAAGGTGCACCCCAACACAGACAGACCAATCTCAGGACACCCCAAACCTTGACATCCCAAGGTTCCAACAATCAGTATGCAAGTTAAGGCAGATTTTAGGAATCGAGTCATAAGGCTAAGGGACTGAAGGAATGTTGAAGCTCAAGGGTTATGGAGGAAATGAGGACCTGGTGACAGCAGGTTTTGTAACCAGGCCCTCAAGAAGAGCAAATGCAATTCTAGTTTCTCAAACAAAACCAAATAAATAGACCATAGCCTTAAGTTCCAACCCAAGTCTTTCGATTGGTAACATCTTACTAGAAGTCAAAAGATGGAAACTAGGTGCAGGACGCCATGGTTTCTACAATCCTCAAGAAGTTCCATTTGATGCAAGTTGCCCTTTTCCTTCCCCTCTCGCAGTGACCTCAAGGTCCAACCTCTTGACCCTGGTGGTCAATGGGGTTGAAACCGACAAGAGCACACTTTGTGCTGTCGCAGCAACAAAACAAACTCTTGAAAGAGACAATGAAGGACTACAACAGCATGCCTGTTGATGCAGGATGGCTAAAGCTTGTTGGTACTTGTCATGCAATGTTTTTAGTTATTTTTGATAAATAGTGTTTTTTTTTTTTTTTTGGTTTTTTTTGTGTTGTTGTTGTTGAAGGAAGCTATGTTAATGTCATGAGTGTATGTATTGCCCATCAATGCAGAATAGGCACAGCTTATTCAGAAAGGGCTCACACTGACAAACTCGCACACAGACATAAGACACACCTAGATTTGCAGGTACATATCTGATACCATTCCATAAATATAGAGCTATGCTTTGAGGTACGTATGCATAATTCATGCTTCTTAATATAAGAAAATAGACGCAAACACATATCAGAAGATATATAGACTTGTATGATTCCCTACCTACACTTACACACTCACACTAACATACTTCTGAAGAGGCCATCAGGGTGCTAAACAACTAGTAATCCTCAGGATTTCACATATATTTCTTCCGACATAATTGCATGTCAGCTCCATTCAGAGGTTTCTCAGAGCGAAATGGACCCGAGGGCGAGTGAGAAAAGATTAAAATAGAAGGAAAACCGAGAGAAGGGAAAGGGTGTCAGAAAGTGTAAATTCAAAGGGAGAAAATTTTTTGGGACAAGTTAATAGTAGGACATGAAAGGTTAGATAAAGGGAAATGTTGAAAAGAGCATTCAAAGGTACATCCCTCATTCAAGCACAACTCCCAGAATTCTCTGTATGGGTATTTGTTGTTCCACCAGGTAGAAATTATGTTCCACAAAGCATTATTATTGTAAGTAGTTTTTTAATGAATGAAAAATCAGCTTAGAATATATGGAAGTGTTTGTTGCTGCCTTCTATGATGTTTTGAATCTAATTTAAAAAGCACTTTGTATTGATGTTATAAAATGAATGATTGTGACGGTATCAGTGTGATTTAGATTGAATGTGTTATGGAAAATGTTTTGCAGAAATAATAAATAAGCTTGGTACGAACATAAGAGATAGTTACAACAGCATTACTCTCCGTATAATTTTGCCAAAGCTTGCTACTCAAGTAACAAGAGATTTTCTTTTGTACTTAGCACTTTATTTCAATGTCAAGCTTTAGTGCTTTGCCATACTTAACTAGTATGTAATGTTTCTTCACGTACAGCTTTCCAGAACTATTCTCTTTGAGTATTATACACAAGCTGCATCAGGATATTAATTACCATTAATTTTCATGTATTTGTTTTTATAATTGATTTTATGTCTCTTGTGAAGTACTAAAATAATGTTGTTTACCGTGATGATGCTCAGGGACCCTCTTTGTAAAAACTCAAACCAGGATTTTTTTGTTTGTTTGTTTTTTTGTATTGGCTTCAATCAATACATGTATTCTCATGGTCTCATATAATGAAATTAGAGTAGTTGATAGTGATTGGATGATGAAGTGATGCTTAAGCGTTCAATCATATCCACAACAGGGAGTTTTGATTCTGTCAAAGGTCACATCCACTACAGTAACGTCCTTATTCAGGCCATTCCAGATGAAGTTTTGAAAGGTCATGTTTATCTGTACATATTGGTTTGCCCTGATGTAAATATTGTATTAGAGTTTGATTGCATTTTTTTAATCTCATTTGCCTTAACCGCACTGAGAGGAAATTCTGTCTTGTTTCCATTACACAAAATGGACGACGGTATGTACACTCATTTCACACAAACGCTTTGCTGCGTATTTCTCCTTGGCAGTGACCAAAGGGGAAAAAAAACAAACACTTCAAAGTATGAAAGCATTGCTTTTTAAAAAAAATCAAAAAAACATTGAACTACACACAGCACAAGTGGTCATTTTAAAATATAATGGCTTTTTAGTAGTTCTTTGCAGGACAGTACTGTGCTGTACTGTACTTCATACTTTTATAAGGTGTGTCAGAAAAAAAAAATGTCTGGCATTTGGCATTCAAGCCAGCCACATTTGCCAAAACCAACTTGCATGCAATAATGTAAAGTCTTAATTTTTTGTATTAAATGCTGAAGGTAATGTGTTGATTGCAAGTTTTCATTTTGTGTTGTATTGTGCTGTTGTACTTGTAACTTTGTAGCACTTCGCTTTACATGCTTTTGCACTTGACAAAGTCAAATAAAGAGTCTGACAGCTGAGAGTCTCTGGTTCCCGTGGGGCTTCAATTCAAGATATTGATTTAACTTTTAAGGCTTTTTATTCAATTGTGCCACAATATAAACATTACATTGCGCTTTGAGACCTCTGGGAAATGCTATCTTTAATGCATTTGCTTAGGGCAGGGGTGTCCAAACACTCCTGCAGAGTTTAGCACCAAATTGCCTCAACACACATGCCGGGAAGTTATTAGTATACCTAGTAAGACCTTGATTAGCTGGTTCATGTGTGTTTAATTGAAGGGCAGTGGTCCTCAAGGAGTAGGATTGGACACCCCTGATTTAAGGTAATAGTTAAAGGTACATTATGTAACTTTTGGTATTCTAGCAGTTAAAAAAAAACAACTGCATGCATTTTGTGGAAGAATGTTGTTTTGGTTGTGCTTTGGCTCTGTGTGACTGTGGATGAATATGATTATCCTTCTGCTCATAAAACATTCACTACTAGGCTGTAGAGATATAACCAGTTAGAAAGGATTTCAAGCTGAGTAGCTGAAGATGTTACTGTAGCTTTATCCATTAATAGACACCGTACTTGCTTGAAAATAAACAGCACAGCGCTACACATTATGAAATGACCTTCAGAACAGATAATGCTTTACAATAAACTCTGTTAGAGAGCTACATATGGCAATTTCTGTTCAATAAATTACTGTATGTGTTGAGTAATAAAAACACCATCTCTGTGTCGCTTTTACTGTACATTACAAATCCCTAAGTTCTCACCAAGCAGATCTTGATTCTTGTCTTTTTTTTTTTTTCTTTTTTTTTTAGTGGGTGATTCCCAGAGGTCATGTACGTATGCAATTTCCCATGCCATCCTGCCCGGTCTAAAATATAGGCCCGGTTTCACAGACAGGGCTTATATTAAGCCTTAGTTTAATTAGGACATTTAAGTAGCTTTAATAAACATTTAAAAAAAAAAAAACATTAATGGTGTGAATCTTGAGACAAAACAATGGCACTACAAACATGCATTTTAGTCTGGGACTAGGCTTAAGCCTTGTCTGTGAAACTGGGGGCCAAAAGTAATCTGATTGGATTTCGGCTATTGGATTGGATCAAATCTTGAAAATGGGTTGTTCAAGATGGGTTTTGTGATCTAATCTGTTTTCAGAATTTTGGTTTTGATCTGGATAACATCATCAGTTTGTGTTGTTCAAAATTTTTTAGTAAGATTGTGATATCTTTGATCCAAAAAATCTGGATTATACTGATCCCATCAGAAGGGTGGATTTCAGAAACAAACATGTAATGTAAATTGTTTGTAAACCACATCATTGGCACAATCATGAGATGAAGCAGTTAAAAGTTCTTTGCGAGCGAACGCAAAGATTTTCGGATGAATGCTACGCTGAACTTTTCTGAGAGAACGCATCGAAATGTTTTTTTTCCCCCATCTCATATTCCTTCCATCACCAAGTCCCTTTAGGGGCTCCGTAGAGCACTACCCTGACAGCAACAGCATTGGCCCAGATCCGGCCCACATCTGGTCCGTGTGTAATCCACATGTACCAGATGTGGGCCGGATCTGGGCCACACTATGTTGCTGTCTGAGTAGTAATCCAGATTTGGTAATCTGAAAAAGTGTGTATCTGGATCAGGATTGATAATATATTTACTACTTTAAAAAAAGGTTACATAATGTACATGTGAGTTTTCCCCTGTATATGTATTCATATTTCTTTCCCTGACATATTTGCTTCATTGTAAAGCAACCTTGAATTCTAAAAAGGTGCTATAAATAAAAATGATTAAATGATCAATATTTCCTACACTGGTATCTATACAGACTTAAGCAACGGTTTCAAACATGAGTGAAAGTAGACTCTGAAATGTGCAAAAATGCTTCTGCTGTTCAAAGTTTTATTAGGTAGCGAAGTGCACACATGCACACACGTCTGATGTGGTTTACTGCTTTAGCGTTGTTCTGCGAATCTGTTGTTCTATTACAAACTCAGATTAGAATTAACCATCACACACAAAGAAAATGACAGAAAACAAGCAAACAGCAATTAAAATATGTAGTTCAGTCACAGTCAACTTTAAGCACAATGGATTGATAAATGTCTTCGGTAACACTTTACAATAATTTTCTATACATTAGTTAACATGAATAATCCTTTTACAGCACAATGCACGTGTTCATTTCTAAATAGTAAAGCATTTGTAACATTCAATGCTGCATTACGAAATCACATGAATGTACAGTGAACAGTGCATTTACAAATTAATATTAAATGCTTTAAGAATTGTTCATAATATCTAATATAATAACGATAGAACGTTATTGTAAAGTGCTTCCATGTTTTCTTTTAAGCTGTACTGTGGACTTTGTAAAGGCTCGCTGTGTAGTTTATGCGGGTTATGTTGGCACTGCTGTGTGGACGGTTATTATCATAAACATTTCATATATTCAGAGGAAAACAAGAGAGATTGAGTGTGTGAGCACGAGTTTGCTCTAGAGAAACAAACGTGTTGATGAAGATGGGAAGAGACTGCAAGAAAGCGTGTTTACCGTGTGCGTGTGCAATTTTGGTGTACTGCTAAAAATGGCATGCGGTAATGCCAGTGCGTGTCTTTACATCCATCTTTCAGCAGACAGTCACAGTCATCCGTACAGTCAGCGTTGAACGAGGCTGCGTTCCAGCTGAACAAATCTCTTACTTCCTGGTGGCACGATGGGTTGTTGTAAAGGTGATGAAATCTTATTAACACCAAACCACCCTGCCCTCTGCCTTCAGGAAAGGGTTCATTCGCCTGGACTGATGGGAACGCAGTGTCTCTCTATCTTGGTTAAAAACACATCATGGGCCTCTCACTAAACAAAGTCTGTGAAATCATCGACGGTCGACACCAGCCTCTTCCTCTGGCCGACATCTGGGTTCGAAGCAGAACCGGAGGGCTGGTGGGCGGGTTTATTCTGCATGGGGGCGTGGCTCTGAGTCAGAGAGATTCCATGAGTGGGGCGGGACTGAATTTCCTCCTGAGCCTATTGATGGAGAACACACACATCACATATATGAATAAAAAGCATTCCCACAATACATATATATTATATATGCAATACAATGCAATTATATATTAGAGCACTCTCACCCGGGTCCTGATCCTCTTGATGTGTCTCAATCTTGCCAGCCATTTTGAAGCGTACGCGTCCGATGGGTTCGCCCTGCTTTGGTGCACCAGCGACGCCATCTTTCCAAGACAAAAGAGCAGATAAAAGACTCAGTAAAAGGTTATAATGTAATTGTTCATTCACGATACAGTAATTTCAACTTGTCACATTCGTATCTATGTGTGATTATAGACGCCATGAAACACGTTCCAGACGTTTTTGAGGGAAATGTGTTGAACTAGAAAAAAAAGGGTAAGGTGGAACTTGATTTTGTCCGCCGGCTGTCGATTGGATTGTGAGTAGTGTATACTGGAATATACTTAGTACTTTTGTAAAACTTAAACCCCTTTCAATATAATTTCCTCAACATAAGTAATTCTGTCTACTAAAGGCTCCTAAATTTCCATGGAACCCATGGCAACAAAAAGTTATTAATCCGCCCCACAATAGTTGTCCATCCCGAGTGAAACCCGAGTTCTGCATTTATCCTCCCCTGACCTGCCGGCCATTTTGTGCTAATTGGAGGCAGAAGCAGTGGGCTGCGCTTTCCTGAAGTGATTTGTAGGGTCTCAGAGGAAAGCGTGGGTGTGTGAGTCACCGAACAGCCTTATTACACAGTCTCCACTTATCACAGCAGGTGGGAAGAGTTGTGAGCTCAACTATCCAAGAAAACAGACTATGTGGCAAGAATGAGTGCTGAGAGCTGTGTGAGACCAACGGTTTTCCATCGTATGCAAACGATGTTTTTGTTTTTCTTAATGAAAACCACTAACAAAGACCATTACTGCACTCGCTCCGCATCATTTGCGCCACACACATAAATGATACCTGAAATTATGACAAGTTATTTTTAATTTGATGATCACAAACATTATTTGTTCATCCTTCTGAGATTGCCCTCGTTTGTTAAACCGAACGTTTCAAAATGTAGGAAATCCAACATTTGATAGAAAACACATTTAAAAATAAAATAAATAAAAAAAAGACATTAATTACCACTATAACCAGCAGGTGGCGGCAAAGTAGCATGTATTTGCGCATATATCAGCCATTTCCTCCAATAGTTATTCACTTAGTTTCGTTTTTGACTAAATATTAAACATTATAAAATAACTAGGTTTAAAAGTACATTTTGTCAATGTGAAGTATGAAGTACTCACAAAAGCGAGCACCGCGCTTTCCCTTAAATCACAGCAGCTGTCAATCAGTGCAGCGCAAAATCAATGATTTCGGCACACTTGTGAAAACACATTTTATTCAATTAATCTAACTAAAGTGCACAATAAATATTTATTTTTGACGCTTTTCCCCCCACACGAAATTGTGAAAACTGATGGTCAAGTTGAATTTAGCCAAGGAGGAACACTGAAATATCACTAAATATTTATTTATTTATTTTTTATGTCGTCTTATGTTTGAATAACTAAATTAATCACACTACTGATGCTCAACACACCAGCAAGTGACTCTCACCGGAAGTTTTCCAGCTGGCTTATATTGCGGAAATTCATATAGTCGATCAACTTAGCGCTTTCTTACTTTTGATATTAAACAAAGTTTTAGATTTCCAAATTCTGGCCGTGAATTTGCGTAATTCAAACGATAAATACCGTTTTGGCGCTCTTTAATGTGACGTGGCAGATATGGCGAAACAGCAGCACGAAGCGCACGTTAGCGGATCATCTCTTCCGCTTTACTACATTACAGCGCGAGTGATTAACACCAGAAGGTATGTTAAAATATACAGTTGAACTTACCAAAATCCGTATTAAGTCTCATGTAATCGCTCAGTCAGTTTTTCAACCGCAGAAAGACATCAATAGAACAGCGTAATATTTACCTCAGAAAAACCATTCAGTGACTCAGGTAAAAGTCAGGTAAAAAAAAAAAAAAAAACTTTAGACAGGAGCATTCTGGTAAATATGTGAACCATTTTACACATTCATTACATATGTGTGTTTCAAATTATTATGCAAGTGACATATCAGTAGAATTTCAGTACAATAAACATTCCGATTTTAGTTTGTTTGTTTGTTTATCCATGTCTTTTTGTGTAACTGGTATCAATCTCAGACAAAATAATTTGCTTAGGTAAATGGAAACCCTACTTAAAGAGGTTGTTCCACATTATTAAGCAAGCCAAAGTTCTTATGCAATATGGGGAGGAAGAAAGATTTTTCTGAAGATGAAACGCATGAAATGGTGCAATGTTGTGCAAAAGGCATGAAAACAACTAATATTGTGTGAAAACTGAATGCAGATTATTGAATTATCATAAGATTTGTGAGTGATTTAGAGCACAGCAGAACTCGGTCAGATAAAGGCTTATTAAGGAAAGTTCCTGTCAAAAAAAGAAAAAATCAATATTTGAAGCTGCTGGTGTCTCTGGAGTCTTGAGAAGCTCTCCATGCAGGCTGGCAGCCACCACTAACCAAACCTCACAAAGAGAAGCATTTACAATGGGTTTAGAAACACATGAAGACTCATTTTTAAATAGTTTTATTCACTGACGAATGCCGTACTACAGTGGATGGATTTCTGGATGGTTGGTGAATGGCCGCCACGTTCCAACAAGACTGTGACGTCAGCAGGGAGCTGGCAGGTGATGATTTGGGCTGGTATATTGGGAAGTGAGATGGAAGGTCCCTTTTAGGGTCTCTGAGGGTGTCAAAATGACTTCTGCAAGATATGTGGAGTTGGCCATTTGGCCACTGGCCATTTTCAGCTATGGTATAAAAAGAAGGATAGTGCCTTCTGAAATACAATGCACTATGCACTATCAGCAATAAAAACACCACAGCAATAAAACTGTTTGAAAATGTATTTCTGAATCCACTGTAAATGTTTCTCTTTGTGAGGTTTGGTTACTGGTGGCTGAAATGCATCTTTTCACACAACTGCCAGCCTGCATGGAGAGCTTCTCAAGACTCCAGAGACACCAGCAGCTTCAAATACCTGTTTGCTGCTCAACACTGGCTTTTTTTATAGCTGCCCTTTTAATACAATTAACTTGTTTGACAGGAACTTTCCTTAATAAGTCTTTATCTGACTGAGTTCTGCTGTGCTCTAAATCACTCACAAATCTTATGATAGTTCAATAATCTCCATTCACTTTTCACACAGTATTAGTTGTTTTCATGCCTTTTGCACAACATTGCACCATTTCACGCTTTTCATCTTCAGAAAGATCTTTCTTCCTCCCCATATTGCATGAGGACTGTGACTTGCTTAATAATGTGGAACAACCTCTTTAAGTAGGGTTTCCATTGACCTAAGAAGAGCTGGCAAATTATGTTGTCTGAGATTGATACCAGTTATCTAAAAAGACATGGATAAACAAACAAACAAACAAACTAAAATTGGAATGTTTATTGTATTGAAATTCTACTGATATGTCACTTGCATAATAATTTGAAACACAGTGTGTGTGTGTGTGTGTGTGTGTGTGTGTGTGTGTGTGTGTGTGTGTGTGTGTGTGTATATATATATATATATATATATATATATATATATATATATATATATATATATATATATATATATATATATATATATATGTATGTATGTATATGTATATGTATGTATATTACTGTTCTTCAGTACTTAATGTATTAATAAATCTGTCAAGTTAATGACAGCCACCATGTTTATATTTCAAAAAACAAGTAGAAGTGGAAACATAATTATGTAATTATAAAGTTAATATTGTAAAAAAAAAAAAAAAAAAAAAACCTTGCAATTTAAGTGTTTGTATATAAATCAGTTAATAATAACCTTTAATATTATAGAATGTAAAGCTTGTGAATTGAAATCGGATCAAATCTTGAAATTTCTTTTAATACCCAGCCCTATTATATACCACTCTGATTTGTTTTTTTGTTTTTTTTCATAGCAACACCCTAGCAACCACTCAAAACCAGGGGTGTAAAATGAAAATTATACTAAACTCAATTAAAAGTCCCAAGTATCTAGCCAAAAACATACTTAAGCAAAAAACGGTATCCATCATTGTTTGCTAGCTCATGTAATTTGAACCATTTTCTGGTTAAAATGTTCTCACAGACAGACACAGGTTTTGTTGAGGGGGGAAAAGAAAAAAACGCAATGGCTCAGAGGTCAAAAGACATTCATCTACGTTTACATAGAACAACAAACAAAAAGCAGCACACAGTGGAGCACAAAAACACAAGCAAGTGCCACTCTTTAGGAAATGTAAAAATGTTTTTCTCAATCAAGACTCGTGAAACACAAGAAAGAGAGACAAAAGATGAAAAACACTGAGAAAGGAAGCCGAGGAGTCTCACATTGGCGTGCAGCGCCATCTGTCTCACAAGCAGCGGAAGGTTGCGGTCAGACACGATCTTTGCCACACTGGTGTCGACCAAACCCTCCAGATCTGAGAGAGAATGAGGAGATACAGGGTTAACACACACAAATACAGTCTCTTCTGCTGCTCTATAACAAAAAATACAAATATCTGAATAAAAGTGGGTTATTTCATCAGTTTTCATCACCTTTCCGACACTGCAGTGTGACCAGGTTGCTCTCATAGTCCAGTGGCTTTATAAGCACCTCCACAAAGTTGAACTGGCCCTATCAACATCAACACACAAAATGTCGTATTTTATAAATGGTTCAGTAAGAAAGCAGAAATGAAATGTAAACGGGCTCTCTCACACACCTTGATGGTGCCCAGTTTGTACTCCTCCCCGGAGTCATTGTAAACCACCACCACAAAGTCGTTCCCAATGTGCCGTTTCTTATTGCAGCAGCCCTTGTCGCTCTCTCTGTTCGGCATGAGAGTGGCTATATGGAAAATCGCTGCAGAGGGAACAAAACCGCTGCATTAGTCAGACGCTGTGGCTTTCACCTCGTGCTCAGCGCACTCTTTATGAACACTTAAGTGTCCTCAGACGCAATAATGAGCTCAACATGCTCAGTGATGGATCGCATACACAAACATTCAAACTCAACAGTGACTGAAGTAGATCAAGTCAATTTCCTCTACTTGAGATCTTGAAAGGTTTGCCTGGCATTTTCTAAGTGTTGGGTTTTTCAAGAACATTTCTAATAATCATCATCATCATCATCATCATAATATTTACTATTCATAACTATTTATTAAATTGTATTAAGAATAAAAATGATAACAGTAATAGTAGAATTGGTGAGAAATATTTATTAAAATAATTATTAGAATTAATAATAATTTTTTAATTAATATTATTACTACTATTATTCTATTATAATTGTTGCTCAAATTAAAAAATGATTGAAGAAATACTAAATAAATAAAGTATATTCACCATACTTAAGATCTTGAAAGGTTTGCTAGTACTTTATTTCTAAGACCTTTCCAATTATAATAATAATATTAATTATTATTATTATTATAAATATTAGTAATAATTATAATATTATTATTATTATTAATAAATATAATTATTACTAATTATAACACTAATATGGTAGTAGTAATAATAATTATTATTATTATTTTAGAAATAATATTAAATAATTGATAGTTAGAATAGAAATAATACTAATTATTATTATTATTAAATAATGACTATAATTTTTATTAATAATAATAATATATCTTAGCTAGTAGTAGTAAGAAAAATTATTAATTATTACTACTACTGTTGTTAGAAGTTAAATAATATTAAATCACTGACAAACAGAATAACAACAACAGTAATAATATTAATTATTACTACTAACAATTCTTATTACGGTTTTAAGTAGTAAGAAATAATATTAATATTAATTGGACATTATAATTAAAAATAATACATTTTATTCAAATAATTATTAGTAGTAGTAAAGTATTATTATTATTATTATTATTATATAATGACTATTATTCTTATTAATAATAATATAACTTAACAGCTAGTAGTATTAGTAGTAGTAGTAATAAGAAATAATTATTAATTATGGCTACTACTACACACTAATATTATATTTAGTAATAAGAAATAATAATAATAATAATTGATAATTAGAATTAATAACAATTATAATAAATATTACTACTACTACTATTATTATATTACTGTTGTTAGTAGTATGAAATAATATTAAATTGATAATTAGAATGATTAATTATAATACATATACTTATTTTATATTATTTTATTAAGAAAATTATTTTATTATTCAATAATATAATATATAGCAATATAATAGTTATTAACAAAAAACTATTATTAGTGTTATGAGTAATAATAATAATTATTAGTAATACTATAATTAAAATAATAATGTGATGATGTGACAATGTAAAACTCTCACCTTGCATGATGTCATCATGCCAGCAGTAGGTGAACTCGCCGTCGTCTCCGTACTGATCCAGTCCACCCAGGAAGATCTGGTCTGGGTCGCAGTCCTTCAGGTGGATCAGTTTTCCCAGGCCCGTGAGGAACTGTGCGTAGCGGTTGGAGCCGTACTCGTTGGACAGTATCGACACCTCGTTATTTGCCTGAGAATAAACAACCATAAATCATATAGACCTCCTACAAACCAATCTCAAACCGCAAGCTGGAAAGAGAAAGATGACTCTACCTGGCCGGCTCCCACAAACACCACACCGATCTTGTGAGTGTCATACGGAGGCATCTGATCCAAGACTTTAACGGCACGATCTATCAGCTGTGAACGATAGATGGATGGACGGACAGGCAAACAAAACGACAGAATGATAGAACAATAAATAAATTAAATATATTATATTTTGCAAATTTTTAGGACCTATGTATAATAAAAATTGCAAAATTGTCTATTTCTCTGAAATATGACCTTGATGCTTTCATGAGATTTGTCCAATTATAAAAGATGTATGAGAGACACTGTCACCTGACCTGAGTTTTGGGAAGCAGGAGGGGTTTGTTGGCTTCATTGCCAAAGAACGGAGAGTGATAGAGCTGCAGGAAGACGAAGCTGCAGACAGAAAGAAGAGGAGCAAAGGTCAGACTGCTGTAAAGCGCCCATCTACTGAACCTCTACTCCAACACAAGCACACCCTAAACTTAATACCTTTAAAGTCCCGCTCGAGCAGCCGCACAGATTTCATCTGCCTACACACAACTTACCTCATCGCAAGGGAAAAACATCAACGTTAAAGGTGAAGAAGTTTGGAGAGGATAAGCGTTCGACTCCACTTGATCACGGAGCGTGAGGTCAGAGCAGGAGAAGTGTCCTAAAACACTCTCTACACCTCATGAGACCCATTAAATACGGCCCAGCACAACTTTGCAAATTAGGATAAAACCCGCATGTAAAAAAAAAAAATCTTGCCTTGACACTATCAAATGGAAAACATGCTGCACTGCTAACAATATGGAAAGACACAAATAGGATGTATAACCAACTAACTACAGAAGCACTAAACATACCTCAAAACTATATATAAAATAAGTTTTATATATAATTCAGGGCTGTTGATTTAACACGTTAATTTAATTAGTTGCGAAAAAATAATGCACATAAAATGATTGATGACTTGAATTTTAGTCTTATATTTATGAAACAATATCTATGATACAGTTAAGCAGTATCACACGTGTAACAAGCGCAATATCACAAGTGCTGTTTTTGTTCAGAATAGCACAAGGGCAAATGTGATATTGATTAAGTTAATATTGTGTTATATTTTAGACACAGTTGTGTTCTGCTCTGACTAATATTTTTGTTGGCAAAAATAAACACAATATTGTTATGCGTCTCCGAGCAACACACAGCGGTGTTTCGTTTCTGAATGAATCTGCATTTTGAGCGAATCAATCGGGTGAACCAATGATTCAACAGCCCATTCATAAAGAGAGTCATTTACTTCATTCCGGAATTAATCATCCATTTGAATGAATCGAATTAATGAATGACTTAAATTGAACCTGCATTGAGGCCTGCATTGCCAGCAAAACATTTAACACTTTCAATGCCCAGAAAGCTACTAAAGACGTATTTAAAACAGTTCATGTGACTACAGTGGTTCAACCTTAATGTTATGAAGTGACGAGAATACTTTTTGTGTGCCAAAAAAAACAAATAACGACTTTATTCGACAATATCTAGTGATGGGCGATTTCATGAAGCTTCGAAGCATTTTGTTGCAAATCAGTGGTTCGGAGCGCGAATCAAACTGCCAAAGTCTCGTGATTTCAGTAAACATTACATTTTTCAATGTTTCATAATTTCAATAGTTCACTACTGGAGGGCGTGACTTTGGCAGTCTGATACACGCTCTAAACCACTGATTCGAAACAAAAGATTCGTAAAGCTTTGAAGCTTCATGAAGCAGTGTTTTGAAATCACCCATCACTAGATATTGTCGAATAAAGTCGTTATTTGATTTGAAAGTATTCTTGTCACTTACATTAAGGTTGAACCACTATAGTCACATGACCTGTTTTAAATATGTCTTTAGTAGTTTGCTGGGCATTGAAAGTGTAAATGATCTTGCTGTCAATAGAGGCCTCACTGAGCCATCGGATTTTATCAAAAATATCTTAATTTGTGTTCTGAAGATGAACGAAGGTCTTACAGGTGTGGAACGATATGAAGGTGAGTAATTAATGACAGAATTTTCATTTTTGGGTGAACTAACCCTTTAATTACTTACTCATTTAGACATTTACCACCACCTACTGGCAGTTTTAGTTTCTTATTTACAGTATCATTTCATTAAAAAAATTATTTCATATTTTGATGAAAATTTTATTATGTTGCTTCAAACCTGTATGACTATTTATTTTCCAGAACATAAAAGAATATCTTTTGATGAATGTTAGTAACCAAACCAGTCTGGTCTGTAAATATATCTAAAAACTGATTCAGATGCAGCTTCTGATAAAAATCATGGCCGCTGAAGCCTAAAAGTTTGTGTTATTAATTCTATATTAAATCAAATAAAATACTTCTTTTTAAAGCTACTTTTTAATGTCTATTTGATGCTTCTTATTTAACACAATAATGACTTCAAATTATTTTTTGGGAGTAATTTCTCAGCTGAATTTGATGAGAGATTAATTTGCAATTAATTAGATTAATTAATCACCACATGTAATTAATTAGATAAAAAAATTCTAATCGCTTGACAGTCCTAATATAATTATATACGTACATACATATGTATATATATCTATATATATATATATATATATATATATATATATATATATATATATATATATATATATACATATATATACACATACATACATACATACATACATATGTATATATATATATATATATATATATATATATATATATATATATATATATATATCTCAATTTCTGTTCAATAATGTTTGAATAAATGTTTAGTTTAGTCTTAAGTTATTGCATGACTTCAGAATATTTCACGTCCACAGCCACGTTTATTGCATGGAAGACAGAAGGATGTTCATAACTCCTTGTTCCAGGGAAGAAACTACTCGTTTAGGCCTTTTTCTTAGAGTATCATCATCCATACAGGAAGTGCGTTTTGAGTGACAGGGACCTTCACTCCTTATTAGGAAGTAATCGTGACTGTATCCAAACAGAGATGCTTTATATCAAACATCTTAAAATCAGTTCACAACAAAGTTTGAAAAGGACTCTAAACTGTTTCATGAAAAAGAAAGAGAACAGCTTAGTGTTTGAACGAATCCTATCAAACGAGACTGACACGGCCCCATTATGGAGGAAAAAGTGTTTACGGGAAACTCACTAGGTTTCCTGGGTGCCTGTCTAGAAATAGGACAGCAAGCCTATCGATCGCCGACTCTTGCAGCAGTGAACTTCACAAAGATGGATGGTAGTAATTTTCAAGTAATTCTAATTCTAAAAGGTAACAATTTGAAAGCATTCACTCAAAAAGCACCTCACTTCACAAAATGAGCTGAGCGAGCGAAGAAGGCAGGATGATTTAATGTCAACAGGGGCAACGGATGATGACAGTAATGAAAAAGAATGAAGCTTTCTAGCCATATCATTACTCTCCATGTGATGCTTTGCTTTTGCCGAAAATTGTAGCACTTGGTGAGGTGAGATCAAACGGCTGCCATTCAAAAGACATTACAGGCATGTTAACGTTTGCTGAACATAATCGAGACGACACTTAAGCTATCCATTACACAACTGAGCAACGTTCACTGTCATGGATTGTTGATAGCTTTGAATTGTGGTGCAATTTTTTAAAACAGACTACTGCACCGTTGTGCAGGAGGCTTTTCCTCACATTTTTATATGAACTGTCACTGCATTTAGTGCAAGTATATGTAATGCAAATCTTATTGCAAAACATCTGCTAAAAATGAGACAACCAAAAAAAAAAAAAAAACCATGATGCAACATTAACCACTCAACACTTCATCTTCTGTGCTAAACCACAGTTCTAGGGATTTTATAGTGTGGGAACAATAAATAATATTAGTGTATAAATAAGTGTTGAAGGTTGGCTAAGAGCATATGGTTCTCATATTATGTATTACGGTGTTATTAATGAGGCTTATCTAGTGAAAAGTAACATCACTGTCCTGTGGTTTAAAGGGGTAGATGCACTTTAGGCTGAAAATAGCCTATTTACTGCTTTCATTATATAACTTTCCCAGGGTAACAGTAATATTATGAAATATTACAGTTTAAAATAAGTGTTTTCTATTTGAATATTTGTTAAAATGTAATTTATTTCTGTGATCAAAGCTGAATTTTCAGCATCATTACTCCAGTCTTCAGTGTCACATGATCCTTCAGAAATCATTTGAATATGATGATTTGATGATCAAGAAACATTTCTGATTATTATCAATGTTGAAAACAGTTGTGCTGCTTTATATTTTTGTGGAAACATTTTTTTCAGGATTCTTTGATGAATAGAAAGTTAAAAAAGAACAGCATTTATTTGAAATAGAAACCTTTTGTAACATTATAAATGTCTTTATGGTCAATTTTGATCAATTAAATGCATCCTTGTTGAATAAAAGTATTAATTTATTTTCTTTCTTTTTTCTTTTCTTTTTTTTTTTTTTTGACCCTAAACTTTAGAAAAGCAGTATTTATAACTGATAATTGATATGGTATTGATATATCATAAGTCCCTAACTTTTATGTTACATTTAAGATTCTTTTTGAAACTTGAAAACCGTGGCTTAAAAACTAAAACGTGTTAAACGGAAGGCAGAAAGTCAGAGGGTTTTGGAACAATGATTTGATGTTACCTGGGACTGAGTCCTGAGCTCTTCTCTGCATTGGATGGACCTCCTCTGTTGTGGTACGAGTCTCTGTCCATCTTCCTCTCCCTGCGGGATGAGGGTGCGGATACTGAAATGGTGTGTCCGCGGGGTCTGTGTCCGGTGGGGGACAGGTGTCCTGGCTGAGCCGTGGGAAACTCCAGCCTCATCCTGGAGGTGGAAGATGATGAGACGGAGACGCTAGTGCTGGAGCTGGACGGGCCGGGAGATCCAAAGCTCTCCCCTGTGGCCTCTCTTTCTGCTGGGGCCTGGACCGTCTGGATCTTGGAGCAGTGCACATCTCCACCTGCAGCACTCTCGGCTGTAGCTTTCATGAAAGCCTCGGGAAGTGTCTGGAGCTCTGGCGAAGAACTGGACTTATTGAGGGTTGTTGTATGGGAGAAGGTGAGGTCGGGGTCATGTGGTCCAGGGCTGGAGAGGGTCAGCGGTGGCTGGTCGATGGGGATACCGCCTTCGCTCACTTCCTCTAGCGTCGACTTATCATCCTGACTAGACGTTGAGGAGGACTTAAGGGAACAGACACAAGAAATTAATAAACCAAAAGGCTGATTTCATGTCAATAAAATAAAAATACTGGCTGATATATTAGTCTATTAGTGACACCTGACTATATTAGCTGAAAATAAATAAATGTTATTCTTAATATATCATTTTTACCAAAGTTTCATATTATTTATATATTCTATTCATTATTTCTATGCATTATACACACACGTACACATATACATATAATATATATATATTTATATATTTTATTACATTGTACTGTTATGCATTATACACGTCAAAATGATTAAATTATGATGGTGTATGTTTATTGTGTTTTGTGTAAATTTTATCTCTCACCCTGCTCAGCATGCCAGCTGGTGTCTCAGTGGTGCTCATGAAGATGGGTTCAGAAGTTATGGCCTCAAACTCTTCCACCTCTTTTGACTCAGCTGGCGATATGGTTGCTCTGCTCCGCCCACCTTCTTCCAACACAACAGAATCTGTGGGACGGCAGCATGTGCACAATAAACAACATGTCATCACAACAAACTGTATTAGATCCATGAGCAGAGGAGCGTCTACGATGTCTGTGATTAGTCTAGAAACTCTCCTAAAGTCACTAATACATGCACAGCCACCTGAAGATCAAACCTGCACAAAGACAATCCGATCACAAACACACACAAGCTGATCGAGCTGGACACAAAGCAGGTTCAGTATGTGATTTGACACTGAAAGGCTTTACTAAACATGTTGCTTTCAGACAACTTGAAGTATGTCATCTGTATGCTAATGAACCACTAACCACTAGACTTACTCTCATTTTGTTCCACACCTGTAAGACCTTCATTCATCTTTGGAACACAAATTAAGATATTTTTGATGAAATATGAGTATGTTTTTTTTTTTTAATCCCCCATAGAAAGCAACGTAATTACCGTCATTCAAGTTCCAGAAAGGTACTAAAGACATTGTTAAAATAGTCCATGTGACTGCAGTAGTTCAACCTTAATGTTATGAAGTGACGAGAATACTTTTTGTACCCCAAAAATAACAAAATAATGACTTTATTCAACAATATCTAGTGATGGGCGATTTCAAAACACTGCTTCATGAAACTTTGAAGCTTTACGAATCATGTTTCGAATTAGTGGTTCGGAGCATGTATCAAACTTCCAAAGTCACGTGAACCATTGAAGTTTCAAAACACTTAATGAAGTCTCGTTTACTGAAATCATGTTATTTTGGCGCGCTGAACCACTGATTCGAAACAAATGATTCGTAAAGCTTCGAAGCTTCATGAAGCAGTGTTTTGAAATCGCCCATCACTAGATATTGTTGAATAAAGTCACTATTTTGTTATTTTTTGCGCACAAAAAGTATTCTTGTCACTTTATAATATTAAGCTTGAACCACTGTAGTCGCATGACCTGTTTTAAATACGTATTTAGTAGCTTTCTGTGCATTGAAAAAGGGAGTGTTTTTGCTGGCGATGCAGGCTTCACTGAGCCATCTGATTTTATCAAAAATATCTTAATTTGTGTTCTGAAGATGAACGACGGTCTTACAGGTGTAGAACGACATGAGGGTGAGTAATAATGACAGAATTTTCATTTTTGGGTGAACTAACCCTTTAAATCTCTTATTAGCCTAATTCAAATATTTGCAATATCTAATTCAAATAAAATGTTTAATTGACTGACAGCCCTAATATGAAGGTAAATATTGGAGTTTATTACTATATATTGTTATATTGATGCACATAAATACATTTATTTATTGACATAATAATAGTAATAATAATGATACATGAACATTCTCATACTTTATAAATGAATTTGGCAAACTAAAAGCTAAAAGTTGGTTAAAGCAGGTGACAAAACCTGAAAAATACACTTTTTCTTATACATTCATGTTCCTTTTTTCATCTAAAATATTGATGTTGAATAAAAAAATGTTCACAGACAAGTAAAAAATGTCAGTTCCCTACAACTATACAGAATATCTCAATCTATACAGAATGGCTGAAACATGTCAAAACCTTTCTATCTACATGGTCCAGCTTTAACAGGAATCCTTTTATGTGGGTCAAATTCAAATCACACACATAAAGGGAATACATTACCAGATGACAGAAACTGGGCAGCTTTAGAAAAGAAAGATGCCTTTCAGGTCAAATTCATGGATGAAAGAAAAAGAGCAAAGGAAAGTGAAAAGAGCTCCAGGATAAAGAGGAGGAGAAGAGGACAAAAAAAATAAAAATCAAAGTGTCCTGAATCAGGAATCATCCCATCACTGGATCTCTGGCTATTTGGCGATTGGTTGAGTTCATCTTTGATTAGTTGGTTTGTTCTGGACTGTTGAGTGTTAATAAAGAGAGGAAGCTACAGAATCACTCTAGAGCGGCACGATGTGTGCGCGTGTACGTGCTCGAGGCCACATACACACACCAGATATATATCTACCTGCCCAGGAAATACTCCTGTGAAACCTGCCAGGTGAATCAGGGGAGCAGAGAGAGCTGAGAGCGCCCACTGCAGTGACAAACCCCGCACACACAGACAGACAGAAACCAACACAGGGCAACCATCAACATCGCATGGACCCAGAGGACAGAACAAAACAACAGTCAAAGAGTTTCAGGCTGAAACAGGGGCAGATATGTTGGGCTGTGAAGAGGTTCGGACGACAGATGGTTTATTATTATTACTAGAAATGTGTGCGGATGATAATAAATGTGTTTAATGTGTTCATTTATTCACTGCATGTTGTTTTGGGAGAGGTGAGACAGTCATTAAGAGGAATAAATCACTGAAACACTTGAGATTCAGCTAAATTAAGTTTAAACGAGTATATTTTAAACAGGAATGTTCATATAAAACAGTAAGAGCTTGACAAATAGGCTAAAAAAATGAATAAAAATATATAAATTAATGAATCAATAAAGACATAAATAAATGAATAGGCAAATAAATCAATGAAGAAATAAATAAACCAACAAATACATTCACAAACAAACAAATAAATGAATCATATAACAAGGGTCCCAATGTGTGATGTCATCTCCTCCCCAAAAAAAGGAAACTTTCAAATGAAATGGAAAACTAGCATGCTGCACACTGCACAATATAGATACTGTATACGTCCTACTGTCTTCTGAAAAACAGTATGTGAAACCCATTCATAAAAAGTAGTAGATAGCACACAGTGTCTATACTAGGCAGTACACGATATGGCTGAATTCGAATTAGCATACTAGTTTTACTACTTCTGCCATATAATAGTAAGCATGGTATACTATTCTTAATTTAGCCTTTATATCTCTTACTGTATTTCAGAATAGCATACTTACATACTGTTTAGTACACTGGATAAGCTGCTTTATTCAGACAATGAAATCCTACAATCTTGTAAATAATTACAATTGTTTAGCATATTTACTATGCTGTTTGTGTAAAAATGTCTCAAATTTGGGCAAAAAAAAGATGTCAAGAGAAATTAGGCCTGTCACAATCATGAATTGTGCTGATGAATAATTATACAAATAATTGCAATTAATGATTTAATTGTTTTGTTCATTTCACTTACAGTGTAAGCCTAATAGGTTATTTTTTATAGAATAGTAAAATATATAATAATTTATAATAAAATAGGCCCATATAATTTTCTAATATAAAAATTAATAGAATAGAATAGAATTTTACAACAGTTCTTTCTGGTTCTCAAATCTGACTGGCTGATAGTCGTACGATATTCTAGTAATAACAGCACTCCTACCTTTTCACCATTTGTATCACTCCGCATGAAGCGACTGTCATGGCGGCCGAGCAAATCCACTGTAATTTTTGCGACAACTACACTTGTTGTACCACGAACTGTAGTTTTAAGAGTTTTTCTAGGCAAGAATTTAGTTGTTTAGACCTGAAATATATGACTTATATTTCATCTTAGCACCTATTTTAAAATTTGTTTAGACATTTTTGGAGATGCAAGCTCCAGGCCGTCAGCGGCCGTTTAGTGCTCGTGTACCTGCCGAGAACAGCATCTCGGCCAGTGCTTCGGGGATTTGCCGCTGTGTCTTATAGTGGTTAAACATGAGAAGTAATTAATTCATACATGTGCAGTATACATGTATGTTCATTAACCCTTTACCGCATGGTGTTGCCATATGGCAACATACTCTTTGTGTTCATTTCCTTGCCACTGTCTCTTGAAGAGAACATTTTCGGGTTTTTTTGTTGGTAAAAAAAGACCTTAGTTTAGCAAATGATGTGCTTTGGTTAAGTCACATAACAGGCAAATTTTTTTCTGTGGCGTAATTTCTGATTACCGTCTCTTGTCGGTAGTTGCTGAAAGCAAACTAAAACGTCAGTAACAAACAAGAACCAGTCCATGTCACATTCACAAAAAAATTGGTAACATCATCTCAAGTAAGTTATGATGACATATTCACCACTCAAAAAAAGTTATGAAATTCGTTTTTGCTAAATCGATAAAATGTCTGTTGCCAAACGGCAACACTGTGCAATAATGGAATGACATTATTGTAATAGCTTAGCTAGCTAGCAAAGGTCAGCTGCAGTCTGTTAAGCTAAAAAAAAATTTGTGAGGTTTCGTACAGAAAAAAAGGTGAAGTTTTAAGGATTATGGGGGGTTCATGTTCATCATTTTCCATTCATAACATTGCGTTAATGTTGAATTTTCATGAACTGCAATGTTTTTGGTTTTATGTCAATGTTTTATGATACATGATGAACAGTATTATATTTGTTTTTAACTGTATAAATTTGCAATTTAAATAATATTTATGAAAAATATAATGAAATTCAAAGAATATAAAGCATTATTCAGCAAAAAAGAATAAATAAAAGCACAAGATGTTGGAAAGTATGTATAAGGTGTTGTTTATAATTACTGTTAAAGCTTATAATAGCACCAGTTGATTCAATACAAACAACATTTCTGAGGAAAAATATTAACTATATACACTTATTCTAAGTTATTTCCACTATTGTATGTTGTTGACATATGGCAACATATCAAAGTACCTTAAAATAATATTTTTTTTTTTACAGCACTTCAAGTTAGGCCATTCTCAGAAAAGAAAAAGAGTCAGAGTTTCTATAGGTCTATAAATTGTGTGGTAGAGGGTTAAAAGTATATCACTATAAAATGTATTTCCAACTTCTTTTTACTTCTAAGCGAGGAACGAACAAGAACTTCACAGTGATCATATCGTGGCCTTGAATCACGTTCAGTCTCTTGTGCGTTATGTGACTGATTCGGCCGTCCGAGGCTCACTTGTGTCACTAC
This sequence comes from Elopichthys bambusa, assembly GCA_037101425.1. Classification (NCBI taxonomy): domain Eukaryota; kingdom Metazoa; phylum Chordata; class Actinopteri; order Cypriniformes; family Xenocyprididae; genus Elopichthys; species Elopichthys bambusa. Next base: position 36,354,346 of record CM074436.1, on the reverse strand, counting down.
GGAGTGAGAGCACGAGCAGTAAACTGCTACTGCAGTTCACTTAACAGCCACCGGTGTCGCTAAAAACAAGGGTTGCTGAATTCTACATATAACCCCTTTAAACTACACTATTATTAGTTTGCACAATTATAAATGTATCGCAAATAATTGAATAACCAAGACTACTCAATCATGACAGGCCAAAGAGAAATTAAAAATCATGGATGATGTTGTTTCCGTTGTATACGGCACATTTTGTCAAATGTTATTGGGAATGTGTATACAGAAAATATTCAGTGCACAGAGCACATGCTACATAAATTCATAAATCCTGTATAATAGTATAGTATAGCATAGTAGTATGCAATTCTGACACAGTTAATCAAACTTTGGCTTTTTTTAAAAAACTATAGCACCTGATATATTCCCAGCTAGCAAAATATCTGCTCTTTAAACTCATTCAGCTCTGTAAAAACATTAGAGAAGAGACACTGGAGTTGTGCAGCTCACCGGTGTTGGAGCGCTGGATGGGACAGGGCTTCCCCTGTGGCTGGGGCACGTCGGCGGGGGCATCAGGGGCATCGCTCTGGGGTTCCTTAACCCCGTCCATGGCCATCAGCACACTGGACAGCTCCTGTAGCGGCAGGTTCCCCAGCTCAGAGGAGAAGGGGCTCGGTGGGTTCTCCAGACACATCAGCCAGCTGGTGTTACCTGAGCAGAGACCACAAATGAGAGCAGGACTGGATTTACAGTCAAATAAATGCTAATTAGACAGTAACTTTAAATGTCTGCACAACGCATGGTTTAAAGCACAATGTAACAATGATAGTCTAATTAAATTAAAGAAACACAAATGGTCTACTATAGAAAATCCCAGTGACTGTCAAACATCTTCTAATAACTTTTAGATCAATGGAATATGTACTTTAACAAACAATTTCACATGTTGACATAGTTGTTAAAGGCATAGTTCACCAAAAAAATGAAAATTCTGTCATCATTTCCTCACCCTCAAGTTGTTCCAAACCTGTATGAGTTTCTTTCTTTTGTTAAACTAAAAAGAAGATATTTTGAAGAACGTCTGTAACCAGACAGCTCACGATAACCATTGACTTCCATAGTATTTTTTTTTCCTACTATGGCAGTCAATGGGGTCCATCAACTGTTTGGTTACCCATATTCTTCACAATACCTTCTTTTGTGTTCAACAAAAGAAAGAAACTCAGGTGTGAAACAACTGGAGGATGAGGAAATGATGACAATTTTTAGGTGAACTATCTTTTTATTAAAATCAATTAAAAAAATTAGAACGAAAATATCTAGTTCAGTTATGAAACTCTAGATGGCACTGGCTGATGGTCCTTTACATGCAATCTCCAATCAATCACATCATTACCACATGGCACAAGCTGATTGGCCTCTGCTGATCCTGCAGCCAATGAGATTGCTTGCTCAACATTTAAACAGTCTGGTTCAGCGTTCGCCGTAAACTGGTCCTGCAGCGTGCTATCAGAGCTCCTCTGAACCCCTCCACCTCCCCAGCTCCACCTGCCTAGATCTGCCACGGGATTCATGTATGTCTACTTATGCAGCAGCAGCATATCTTACATGCTCACAGCAGCACGTCTGTTTATCTAATGGCAGTAGCAAGTCCATACTGCCAAGACACTGCTATATTCGTTAACATACCAAAACTACTTTGAGAGTTGTCATTAAATTATGCATGCTTCATGGCCAACAAAAAAAAAGAAAGAAAAATGTATGGCCAACAATTTTTTTTAATACACCTGCCATTGCAGTGACAACAAGTTTATTTTGCACACATGTAATATACAGGTACACAACGGAAACAAATCCAGCAGAGCATGAGCATGTGCCTTCTGTCTCTACCTGAGAGGAATTTATAAACCAACACACACAAACACACTCATAACAGAAGAGGGTGTGGTATAAAGACCTCCAGCTGGCTGTTCACACCTTCAGCTATGCCGATTTATCCATTTAACCAACATCTGCATCAGCATCTGCTCACCCTGCATGACACATCTGGCAAACTCAATTACACAGAGACACTAATGAAATATTCTGGCGAGTTTATTGCCTCGAGGCACCAGAGCCATTCAGATCCTAATTCATACAAAGAGAGAAAATTACTTTACATTTATAAATAAATAAATACATTGTTTGATTTTATTTTGTAGTTTTTAACCAACTATTGTGTACTTGATTTAATATTACTTAGTTGACTTTTTTTTCCTTTTTTTTTTTTTAACTTTCGAAAAAAAGTTTACATATATTAAAATTTGACTAAACTAAAATTTGGAGGAGGCCACTTTATGTCATGTGTAGAGTGAAAAATCATTACTATATTTCTCTACTACTACTACTATAAATTTTTTCATTATATAAACTAAACTAAACACTGACAAAGAGAGCGAACGTGAGATCGGAGGAATAGAAAAATAAGAATACACTGAAGAAAACTAAAACACACAAAAGCTTTTCAGAGTGCAGCAAGAGCCCTATAAAGCAGACTTGTGAAAGAAGATGATAGACAAACAGAGAAAGGAACAAAACTACAATTGCAGCGCTCTGAAATCCTCAGGAATCGTATTGAAGAAGCAACATGCCATGTGTTATTCTTCAAGAAGCAAAGCATTCAAGGACACGTCGCAATGAATGCAAAAAAAAAAAAAGAAATACAGCGAAATTCTCCCAGGCTATTTTTCATTTAGATGCAGACGGAGGAGAGCAGCATGAGGAGGCTCGTAGGCACGGCAGGTGTGAGTCAAACTATTATGAAACTTTCAAAATGGCATGGCAACCCCTGCGGGCTGCATGTGCGCTCATGCGCCGCTGAAACGCCCTTGGAATGCAGTTATTATGATTTAATTTTAGTGCTGTGCACAAATGTGTCATAACTGAGAGAGTGGGTGATAATTACAGCCTGGGCCAAGGTTATGAGCTAAAGCGCACACACATTATTTCCGGCGTCTGTGGTACCTGAGGGTCTGCGGATGAAGATCTCTGCCCAGCCCTGCGTCAACATGGGCACAAACTCCGCCAGGCTGGACTTGTCTTTGAACGGCGGGGAAGAGTGGGAGGTGGAGGGTGGCTGGTGGTCCTCAACTCCCCTCTGGGACCCCAGGACCTCCAGTGGGGGGCCAGGCGGAGGCAGGGGGCCGCTGTACTCCCCCTCCGGAGACGCCACCAGGGGACTCAGACTCTGAGCTGGGCCAGCCCGCAGAGCGTGACCACCTAGAGAGAGACATGAAAGAATAATAATGCCAATCTAGATCTGACTATCTATACCACGTGTGTCAAACTCCAGGCCTGGAGGGCCAGTGTCCTGCAGAGTTTAGCTCCAGCCAGCTTGAAAACACCTGCATGGAATTTTCTAGTTTAATTGGGGTTGGATCTAAACTCTGCAGGACAGTGGCCCTGCAGGAACTGAGTTTGACACCCCTGATCTATACTAATAGTAGAAGTATATAATAGTATATTACTATATACTTGTCTTTAATATTACTTTAATATTTCATTTTAAAGTTAATAATTTTGTTGTTTCTGTAAAAAATATTAACATTTAAAAAAAAAAATTGTTATTAATTTTTGTAGTCATTTTAGTCCAACATTTATAATTTAGAAAGTATAAGTTTATATTTATATATATATATTTTATTTCAGCTTTATTTCAATTAACGAAGACAATCTTAACAGTTTTAGTTCACAATAACATCACTGGAAATTTAAGCTCTATTCACTATTCACTATCAAATCGAATCAAAACATTGTTAAACTCACATATACAGAGCCATCATGATGTTAAGTCACGTGACACACAAGAACCACTGAGGTTTGATGTTAATAACATGTCCCCATATTTGATTTGAGTAAATAACCACTTAAACGATGGATTATGTTTTGCAAAGCCTTCATTTACTTTTGGAGCTTTGAATGTGGAATGTGGCGGTTGGTCAGTGTTGTATTTGTCCCGCCCCTCCTCCACAGTGATGAGCGCTGCTTTTTACCCAGAGTTAAACATTCCTCAACTCTCGGAGAACACTAAAAAAATGCAGAGCGCTGTGAAATAGACACTCAGCACCTCGTCACGCTGCTGCCGTTTTTAAAACGCGGAGCTCCCATTGAAAACAATCAGGAAAATACACTAGCCTCTGAAAAAAACAATGCTTTGCTGGACACACAGCCTAATAAAAAGTCATTTATATATAGAAGTCTTAAAGGTACAGTAGCAAACTGACTATTTAATTCTATGGGTCAGAATGTGGAAAATCACGAAAACCTTTTAGAGCAAGAAAAAAGTCAAGTGGAATATGGCCCATTTAATTGGATCCGGGTGCAGAGGATGTGTTTGGTTGTATATTGGCACCTGATATGGAGCGGACTCGTGTGCGAGTGGTGGTGTTGATCTGCTGGCCGGACTGTGACTCTAGTTTAGCAGGAGCCTCTTTCGTCTGCCGGGTGTGAAGTGACGGGTCCGACCTGCAGAAGATCAATATATGGATTTGTTTTTATGTCGTCTTCCACTCACATTCCCATCTCTTATGAGACTCAGACCAGTAAACACTGTCATATGAGGCTGTTTCTCTTCCTGTTTGTGTCGAAACATTCCCAAAGGGAAAAATCCCATTGCGGGAATTAAATAATGACTTGATTTATATCTAATAATGCCAAAATGTCATATTTCAGGCTTAGAGTTAGTCTAAATATAGGTCCTCTCAAAAAGACCTATAGCAGTACCATGGTATACCAGCGCATTTTATACCCATACTTAAAAATGACCATGCTTATGTTAAAAAATGATGGTAATTAGCAAGATACTCATTGGTTGAGGACATAAACAAGGTCTTTTGTGGTTTAATGTTTGTAACCTGGTCATTTCTCCTCCTCCTCCGGGTCTCTCCGCCATGTCCAGACCCAGAAGGGCTTGGGTTCGTGACCCGCCACTGGTTGTTATGGTGACTAACTTATTCCCAACCAGCCAAGTCATACTGGGTCCACCGGATAACAGGAACTCAGCAATGGGAGACCTAAGAGACAGAGTTTAGGAAGTCAATCACTCATCTTTATTTAGCGTCACATGAGGCCACAAGACACTGGAGATGCTGACAAGGGTTTGCTGCTCGTACTGTTCTCACGCTAAAAGTAGATGCTACACTTTCCAAAACAACTGGCCGAATGAGGATAATCGGTTGATTTGACTATTCAGAAAGAGCAAAACAACTATTGTATGACTGACAGAAAAATAAGTTTACTCTGGAACAAAAAGTGGATCAATGCAGCTTTCAGCCGGCCTGCATCAGCAGAGATGAAAACAAACACTATTTATAGGTTTGCAAATAGAAACTGAACAAAAGGATGAAGGTCAAGCAATTACAGCTCTACCTAAAAGTGTGTAAACCAACCTAAAACAAAAGAAAAATAAGAAAGCGGAGCCAACAGCAACACTACATGCATCTTCAATGCATTTAATCATTCAGCAGACTGTTTATTTCAAAATGAGTTACAATTAACAATTCCTTTAGTTAAAAGTCAGATGGTAAAATTGCTTTTGGTGCATTGATGCAAAGCCTAAAAGATTATTACCCGGTTTCACAGGCAAGGCTTAAGATCGTCCCAGACTAAAATGCATGTTTGAGCTTTTTTTTAACTGAAAGCAACTTGCACTGACATATTTTAAAATACGTCAGTGCCATTGTCTTGTCTTAAGATGAACACCAGTAATGTTTTTTCCTAGGGCACATTTATAAAAGATAGTTTAATTAAGAAATTTAAGTAAGACCTAATCCTGGCTTAATCTAATCCCCTGTCTGTTTAACCGGGCCTATACCGTATTGGCCAGTGAGTTTTTGCTGCCATACAAATATGAATACTGACTTCTAGAATTAAAAATTAAAAATGTTATTGTTTCAGTTTAAAGTAGTAGTTTGAAATATTTTTTTAAACATGATAATAAAATGTCCACAATAACTCATTTCAATTTACGGTAGGGAAATTATTATTCTTTTATTTTATTTTTTATTTTGTTTTAAATGATAAAAATCAACAACTACTAAATGTTTCAGTTTAAAATTAGGGCAATTATTATTATTACTATTATTATTATTATTATTATTATATGTAAAAATTTTCATTTTATTTGCTTTCTTTTTTTCTTTTTTTTTAAAGTACTAAAATTAACACAGTTAATCATTGTTTAAGTATAAAGTAATGCAATTATTATCTAAAAAATATATTATCCTTTGTTTTAAACAACAGATTGTTTGGGATCAGTAAGATTTTTTAATGTTTTTAAAAGAAGTCTTCTGTTCACCAAGGCTGCATTTATTTGATTAAAAATACAAAAAAACTGTAATATTGTGAAATATTATTACAATTTCTATTTGAATATATTTTAAAATGCAATTTATTTCTGTGATCAAAGCTGAATTTTCAGCATCATTACTCCAGTCTTCAGTGTCACATGATCCTTCAGAAATCATTCTAATATGATGATTTGCTGCTCAAGAAACATTTCTGATTATTATCAATGTTGAAAACAGTTGTGTACAATTTCTTTAGGATTCTATGATGAATAGAAAGTTCAAAAGAACAGCGTTTATAGAAATAGAAAGCTTTTGTAACATTATTTAGTATCAAATCATCATATTCAAATGATTTCTGAAGGATCATGTGACACTGAAGACTGGAGTAATATATTTAAAAAAATATATTCACATTGAAAACAGTTTTAAATTGTAATAATATTACTGTTTTTTAATCAAATAGGTGCAGGCTTGATGAGCAGACTTCTTTTATATATATATATATATATATATATATATATATATATATATATTTTTTTTTTTTTTTTTTTTTTTTTTTTTTTTTTTCACCCAATGGCTTTTCTCATCAAATACTGATATTCAACTGCAAATATTGATTAATTCACCTGATAAATCTGCAAATCCTGCAACTAATCTGATTAAATTAAGGCTGTAAATGTAAAATAATTTTAAAGTCTAGTTGGGCGTTGGGCATCACGCACCTCTTGGGCAGAGCAGAGAAGTTGGAGAAGACGTATCGCGCCATCATGTCCAGGCAGGTCTCGGTCAGCTCCAGATGGACCGTCTTGAGCGCGTCGTCGGCCTGCATCACAGCGTTCTCGTCGGCCGAGCCCAGGCTGCAGGTGGTGGTGGACGTCTGCATCCTGCACAGGACCGGGTCAGGGGTCACACACAGGTGTGAGGGTTATAGCAGGTACAGGAAAGGTCACAGGGGTCAAAGTGTACACCAGGGGTCAGAGATCAGATGCACAAACAGCTCAAACTGGTGCTAGTTAAGTCATTGATCGTACCATCTCAGCTAGTCTCTGACACAGTGTCCTAACCAGACATGATGTGAGCGGAATTTTCAACTGATTCTAATTCTGATTCATTTGATTCTGATTCTGACATTTCACTGTGGGCGGAGCTACAGTCTTTTTTGCTTGTCATGATTGCAAATGTTTACCGTAAACACTTACAGAAGTTATTTTAACACTTGTTGCTGTGAGTCACGGCTGTTTAGGACACAGTGTGAAGCTTGAGATGAGAGTGTGTGTGTGTGCTCACTTTGTAAAAGCGTAAAGATGCGAGAGTGTCAGAGCGGGTAATGAATCCGATTCAGATGTTAAATAAAGCTGGAGTGGCCCACTGAAAACACACATACATGCAGTTAAAACACACACTCACACTCCATGAATCAAATTGGCTGGTTCATCTTTGCTTAAAGGAATAGTTCACCCAGAAAATGACTCACTCTGCAGTGTTATTGTTACTTGAATCTCAAACTGACAATAATAAAAGTTATTTTATTTCAATCAAACTTAAATGAAAATTAGAAATACTGCCTTGGCAACTAATTGAAATAAATTAGTTTAAGTTAAAGTACTAATATTATTACAAAATAAAAGGGGTATAGAAAATAAATAAAAGTTATATAGAAATTAGTGCTGTCAAATCGATTAATCGTGATTAATTGCGTCTAACATAAAAGTTTGTAAATATATAATGTGTGTGCATGTAAGTATATATATATATATATTTATACAACAGTTCTTTCTGGTTCTTGAATCTGATTGGCTGAGAGCCATGCAATATTTTAGTGATAATAGCACTCCTACCTTTTCACGGTTTGTATCACTCCGCTTGAAGCGACTGTTATGGTGGCCGAGCAAATCCACCATATTATTTTATAAATACTACACCCGTTGTACCACGAACTGTAGTTTTAAGAGTTTTTTAAGGCGAGAATGTAGTTGTTTCGACCTGAAATATGTGATTTATATTTAATCAGAGTGCCTATTTTACAATTTGTTTAGACGTTTTCAGAGATGCGAGCTCCGGGCCATCAGAGGCCATTCAGAGCTTGTGTACCCGCCAAGAATAGCTTCATCTCAACCAGTGCTTTGGGGATTTGCTGCTGTGTCTTATAGTGGTTAAACAAGAGATGTAATTCATTTTAGGTGCATAAAACGGGCAATCTTTGGTCTTCTAATCTGTTACTTGTTCCTGAGCAAATTGAATTGGCACTGTTAAATTTAATCATTTAATATTAAGGCTGTATTCAACTTACATCCTGTAAAGCACTGCTTTTGTACATCTGACTGAATTCAATTGTGTTTATTTTCTATTGTCATTTATAATGGCTTTTGTTGTTAATTTAAATACTGTTGTTCAATAATTATTATTTCATATAAATAATATGTTGTATTTGGTTTTGAGAACGGGTCCATTAGTGAATAATATGAACTGAGTGAAAATTACATTAATACGCCATTAGATGGTGGCAAAACTTGAGTGAATGAGTCAGTGAGTCGCAAGAGACTTTTAAATTGAAAAGGACGTTGTTTTAGCACTGTATGTTATAGAAAATTCCCTTAACTGTAAAAAGGACAAATACAAAGATTGCTTTCCTCAGCGGACATTTAGACGGATTTTTATGATGGATATAATATTATGGACATTGACCTGAAGAATGAATGTTATATCAGACACAGGTAATGCTCGCTCAGGCGATCTCTCCCTCTCCCTCTCTCTCTCTCATACTGTACAAAACACAATGAGTTTCAATGGAGGGACTCAACTTTCCTTCATTACTAGTTCTAAAGTGACGTATTAGAATTAGTAAATATATATATATATATATATATATATATATATATATATAATCACGATTAATCGATTTGACAGATTTAACAAAATTAACTATTTAAACAAAATGAAAACTGAAAAATAAAAATAAAAGCTAATAAATTCAAAATATTAATACCAAATAGTATATAAATAACACTTTCACTCTTCTGTTATTCTAAAACCATGAATTTATTTCTTGATTAGAAAAAAAAGAGCTCCAAAACAGTCAAAAAACAGTTTACCTTTCCTAAAAGTAGTCCATTTAAATCATATTATATTCAAAGTCTTTAGAAGATATACATGGATTTAACCCAAATTTAAGTGATTATTCACTGTAAATCTCATTCGCACACTGAAATGAAACGCCATTGGTTCCCACTGTGTTGTGTTATTTTAAATATCCATGAATATGAATGAATTTCAGACATTTTTGGCAGAATTTTCATTTTTGGGTGAATGATTCCTTTATTCGTTTTGTTTAGTTGAAGCCCTTTCTGTTTCTCCCTTAGTGACACAAAACTGGGGCTGTAAAACTGACACACTTTGAGCAGGAGAGAGACAGCAAAGCCAGACAAAAGCACAGCAGACAAAAGCCCCGGAAAAGTTCAGCTGCCACACACACACACACACACACACACACACACACACACACACACAGAGAGAGCCGTGTGATTATCTAGATGATGGCATTAATCTAAGACAGCCATCAGCATTCTGCCCTTCTGTAACCATGGCAACCGCATCCCGGGGGAAATCAACAGAGTCCAAATCATCTCCATACACTAAGACGACACACCTCCGTAAATACACACCGCTGCCGACGTCTGTGAGCTAAAGAGCTTTTGACTTTCACATCGACTCTCTGACCCTGAGAAACAGGCACAGGTGAACAACTCAATTCAACAACACAAACACACATAACAAATGCTACAGTCCTTGAGCGTGTGCGTGTGTGTGTGCGCCTAACAATTAGAGATTGACCGATATATAAATTTACTGATATTTTCCCCCGATTTTTAAGCATTTTACCATAATCGGATATCGGTTTTGTAATATATCGGATTTACAGATAAACGGCGCCATCTTGTGGGTGATTTGAGAATAGCGTGCAGGATCGCCATTACAGCGCATGAGGGGAGAAGAGACAACGGCGTGCACAGGTAAAGTATACTTACCTGCTTTGCTGTAATTAGTAAACTTTATTTAACATTTAGCCATTAATGCACAAATTAGATGTTACATAAATGCCTGAAATGTAGCTCTCGTCTCCAAGTAATAGAGACAAGCTCACGAAGTCATGTAAAATAATCCGTCATGTCCTGTCCCAACAAAGATGTAACTTTGCATGAATTAAATAATACAGCCATGAATGAGCACATGTTGGAAAGAAAAGCGCTGAATTTAATTCTCTCTCTGTTGTCTATGCTCATCATTAGTTTTGTGAAGTCGTCTGCATTTTGCTGTTCACTCAGCGGGCTGACGCTCAGGAAATGCTCCACGTCCACCGCATGTAACTTTTAACAGGATTCACTTGTTTAAAACACTGTAATTATATAAACATTAATTCGCTAATAAACACCCAAGTAGACATAACTCTATGGAAATTAATTATTTATTATCTCCATGAGCAATCGCAGTTTGAGTATAGTTCTGTGTAAATTTATAGATAAACAGCAATTTGTCAGCAGATATTTCATAATCTAGAATGACAAAAACATTAATAATAATTCTGATATAACATACCAGTTGAGAAATTCAATAAAATACAATGTTTTGTTTGTTATATTCCAGTTATTATCTATTCAGTTATTATCCAGCGAGTTCTTCTTCACTCTTTAGCCTATTATAAATCTACTAAAACTGTAGTTTAAAATTAAGTATTACATTTCTGCAAAGTTGATATGACTCCTGTCTTTAATTTTCTCCATTAGACATTCTACATTTATTTTGCTTATTGTTAACATTAGTGTTGCTGCTGATGCTTTTTATAAATAAAATTATTTTTGTAATATGAAGATTAAAATTAACATGAAAGACAGTTTAGTAACAGTGCACTTTTTTATTTTTTGCACTTTCAGACCCCTCTATTTGGTGTATAAATAAGATTTGTTTTTTCTTCTATGCAAGGAGGGAGTGAAAATGGTTTGTTCAGTTCAGTGGTGATGTAATTGTGTCAAAAACAGAAGTATAACAATAAATAAATATCGGTTCTGCATATCGGTTATCTGGCACATAAACACACATATCATCGGTACTAAAAAAAAAAAAATCAATATCGTGTGCCGGTAATGATCAGACGCACCTTCTGGATGATAAAACAAGCGAAGAAATTTTCCTTACATGTTAAATACTAAAACCATCCAGATCCCCCACCTAGCAACACCTTAGCAACCACCTAGAACAACCCTGTATCATGATGACAATTACATATTTAGTGCTGCATGTCTACAATTGAGGTATGAAAAAGCAAGACTCTGAGCTATGCATGAGTATGTAATCAACAAAAGGCCACTATCATTTTATTACAACAGGGAATGAAGCGAGAAAGGAAAGATATGAGTGGATGTGGGCGTCAGAGACGACAAACACGCTCAACAAAAAACAGAAACAACTAGAGTTTCAGAGTGACCTGCATCATCTGATGTCGCCGTTTCATAAACAGACAGAGCATCTATCAGAATAAAAACGATATCCTATCTGGAAAATGATACAGAAACACCACAGAATGACAGTGAACTTCACCTTGAGGAAGCAGGGCTTAAATGTCAATATTTCACACTGTGTTAAGATCGTGACGCGGGAGTTTATCTCTGGTGTGCAAAGAAATGTCACCTCTCCACCATCCTATTAAATACAGACGAAAAAAAAAAAGATATTAAAAAAAAACTATATCATTTAAATACAAAATGTATTTATTTTTTAAATGATGTATTATATTATTAACATTATTTATTTTGCATTTACCTTTAATTATTTATTAGATCATAAAGTAAATAATTATATTTTAATATAAAGTCAATTATATTTTTAATATTTTAAAATAAATATATTTTTATTTACTACAGAATATATATTACTTTATTTACTATAGAATATTTACTCATATATATATTTTTTTTTTTTAAATATGAATGATTTATATATATAAAACATTATTATTACTACTTCATATTTTTATAATTCAAATAATTCTCTAAAATAAATGTATATATCATTTTATATAAAACTGAACTGCACATCATTACCAGCAAATGAAATGAGCATTTTAAGGCAATTTATCTAATTTCATTAAGGACAGAGGCTTTAAATCAGCTGTTCACAGTTACTGTAATGCACTTTCAATAGAAGTAAACAGGGCAAAGTAATACATTTTAGGTAAGAAAGACGTTACATTTACATCAGACATTTTAACATGAGACTAGTGTTTAAGATTAAGCTGACTCTAGAACATTCCTTCAGCTGCTTTTGCTCAAGGGCACAATTGACATTTCCTCACTGGAATCGATCCAACAACCTTCCGGTTACCCGTCCTAAGCCTTAACCAGCACACCATACCAAATCACTCGAGCATCCATCAGCAGGGTCATCCAGCACACACACACACACACACACACACACACACACACTTGTATATATGGTTTACGGGGACTCTCCATAGACGTAGTGGTTTTTATACTGTACAAACTGTATATTCGATCGCCCTACACTACCCCTACCCCTAAACCTACCCATCACAGGAAACTGCATTTTTTTTAATAAAAAAAAACACCATTTAGTATGTTTTTAAAGCCATTTGGTTTACGAGGACACTTCCGGTGTTTTTGTAAACCATGTTTACGTTGTAATACCCACGTTATTACACACGTGTCCTCATAAACCATATATACAAGAAAACACACACACAGAAAAAGTCCCAGTTTGTGTCCATACTTGTGGCCGTTCAGCTGAAGTGGACGCCTCATCTCAGAGTTGAGCTTCAAAAACATTAACTACAATGCTTTGATGCCCAAAATAGTTGCATATTTGAATGCAAATTTGAATTTCCAGATCAAACCAAGATAAGAATCTGTCCCAACTGCTTAACATGTCCATCAAGTCCCTAAATCCTGGGCGTCCAGTACAGCTGATCATAATATCAAACCCTTTCTATGATATTCAGTTGATCTTTTTCAAAAGGCACAATTTTCCACATAAACGTCTTTTTCACTGCCGTGTCACACACTGAAAACGTTTCACTGTTCACCGGCTCTTCACGCAGCCTCCATCATCTCTATTAGCTGCAGTCGGGTGATTGTTGATGAATGTGGAGTAGACGATGCGGTCTGTCACTATAATTTTACTCTACTGATGCAATAAGCGATGACAGAGATGAATATAAACGAGTTTAGAGCATATTGGTTTCCTCACTGGATCTCTACTGAGCAATTAATATTTAAATCATTTAGAGGGAAAAACAGAAAAAGTTTAATTTCCCAGTCAATTTATGAGACATAAAAGAAATGTAAATCTAAAGCCGTACATTTTCTTCAACTCTTCAGGCTTGTGATTTAGATCCATTCCAGCATTAGCTTGCTTTTTTACACCAATGTCGCCAAAAATGTCATTAATCATAAAAAGCAACCTTGAAACGATCCAAACAAAACCCCTTGACTAAGAAATACTTTAGGCAATTAGTAAAGCGATGACAGGGTAATCTAGATAATGAAACAAATATGCCATGTGAAATCCCTGTGCTTGTTAATAGCGGACTCTCTATTCACTACCATTCTGTAACTTGTAGGCACTGAACTGATTAATAGATTTTATGGTAATTAGATGCACTGGGTTAATAAAACACAGATGTTTGGGGTGGAATATTACTCAAAATCTCTCTCCCTCTGCCAGGATGTTGCTTTAAATCTCTTCTGATGCTACACTGCCCTCTGCTGGTTATGTGTTAATAAGTTAACAAGCAGCAGGAGCACATGGAGATTCGACTTCATATTTAGATGTATGCAAGTCTGTGAGGATGGACAGTTTGTTGTGTGGGAAAAAAATGCAAATGCATTTCATACAAGAAAGTCATATGGGTTTGGAACAACATGAGGAGAGCAAATGATAACAGAATTTCCATAAATGCTAAGAAATTCTAATAAAGTTGTTTTTATTGGGTAGAACAAAACATGGAGGAACAGCATTTGAAGAGGGTGTCAGTATAGCATTTTCAGTGTGTTTGCAGCATTTTTGCACTATTGTGCAACTTTTTGCACTGTGGTTTAAAATGGACTTTGATGAAACATGGATGGATACTTAACCTGGATCATGTGTAAAGAGAGTGTGAATATAATGTGAATAAGTTAAGGTTAAAACAGACAGCAGGCTGAGCAAGTGGAGTGCGTCCCCTGGTGTTTGGGAGCTGAATTACTGCTGTCCATCTCATTCATAAAACAGCAAAGACAGAGAAGCTAATCGCTAGACTGTGTGACTGTCCGCCTACTCTCGCTTTTTCAATCGTGCATGCTTCCTGTGTACGGTACAGATTCCTTGAAGGGACATGGAGAAGGGGGAAAAAATAGTTGGGGGAAAAAAAAAAAAAACACTATTTCAATGCTTGTGCGCTCGCTCACAAAACTTTTGTCTTGTCTCACAAAAATATTGTTCCCCTGAAAAACACTGTGAGGGACATTAAATGTTTTGCGAGTAAATACAAAGTTTGTCAGGGGAACACAAGTAAAAGTAAGGTAAAGAACGTAAACGTTTTGCGTGAGAACGTAAAAGTTTTCCGAGAAAACGTAAAAAGTTTTCCGAGAAAGTAAAAAGTAAAAAGTTGTGTAAGAACGTAAAAGTTTTGCGTGAGAAAGTAAAAAGTTGAGAGAATGTAAAAAGTTTTGCATGAGAACATAAAAGTTTTCCAAGAACGTAAAAGTTTTGCGTGAGACTGTAAAAGTTTTTCCAAGAACGTAAAAGTTTTGCGTGAGAACGTAAAAGTTTTGCATGAGACCGTAAAAATTTTGCAATACTGTAAAAGTTTTGCAGGACCAAAAAACTTTTGCTTGAGAGCATAAAAGTTGTGTGAGAACGTAAAGGTTTTGCGAGTTAACATGAGGCTTCTCGGGCGAATGCAAAAGTTTTGCGTAATATTGCAAAAGCATTGAAATATTATATTTCCTCCCATCTCATTTTTTTCTCATCACCATATCCCTTTAGGGTCTCCGTAGTACTACCATTTGTTCATGATAAAAAAAAAAAATTGAATGAACATCATCACAAACAGCACAATTAAGCACGGTAAAAGCAAATACAAAACGGGGTTAGGTTCAAATCAAAACAGATGCACGCAAGTCAGTGGCCAGGCTCAGCGCATGCAGTCAACATTACCACCAATGGAAAAAAAAAAAAAAGAAAAAGACAAAACCCTCCTCCAGCATGCACCCTTTCCTGCCCAATCAGAATTAGCCCAACCCAGATGTCCACGCCCACCCCGCAATCGCCAAGACAACAACCCGCCCTGAATGCCCAAGCCCCACCCACTGTCCCTGCATACAGAAAAGGAAAAGTAGGGATATAAATCGGTTGCTGAGGTTTGAGGTTACCAAAAATGCTCTACCTGCGCACCGCATGCTCGGACACACTGATGCTTCGGGAGCGGAAGGCGTCCATGGCCGACAGATCTTTCAGGTCTTTAACGGGAGAGTTTGCGCTGGGGCCTTGCTTCGCCACTTTGGTCGTCCGCAAACTGCCCCGAGGGCAAACGAGGTCAGGTGTGCGTCAGGATAAGGTCGTGACCAAGGAGGATTGGGGGGAATTTGAGGCATATTTTAACCACGTCGGCATGGGTGGATGGGGGAGTGCGTTTGGTTGTGGAGTGTCACGAAAGGGGCCAGCGACCAATCACAGGTGACGGATCCGAGGTGTCGGCACCCCCCCAAACCACACCCACCACGCATGGACCAATCAGAGGAGGGGGGAGGGGTCAAAATAAGGAAGTGAAAGGAAAACAAAGTAACTTGGTCAGCAGTGCACACTGAGAACCAGAGAACAGGGACGACATTTAAAAACGAAAAAATAACAAAGGAGAAAACAGAAAACTGGAAGGAGAAACAGCATAAAAAAGATCAAAAGACACATAACAAGGCATAAAGTAAGCAATATACTGTCAGCATTCTACGAAAGGGACGAAAGAGTAGGAGAAAATAAAAGATAAACTCATCAGAGAGCAGGTTACAGGGAAGAAAAAAAAAAGCACTCAAACACTGCAATGATCATTATACTGGAAATTAATAGCAATAGGAAAACAAACAGTGATATGATCATGTGTATGATTTAATACAGCAAATAAACACACAAATTAATGACTGGATGAGGTGAAACTAGAAGCTGAAACTGAGAATGTGAGGCCTAACAAACCAGAAACATCATAAAATGGATTTGAAAATCTAACTTTGAGCCACATTTACATGCACATCATTTTCAGATTAAGGTTGATTTTCTGGTGAAACCTTAATTTTTAAAATGAATGTTTACATGCTCGACAGCATGAATTCACAAACTTTTTGCCAGCTTTTGACCTAAAATATTTACTTTTAATAATTTAACAACACATTTGCACTTTTACAATTCTTTGATGCAGGTAAACGAATAAAATATTTCATCTTTTTAGTAATCGTTTTATTTTTATATTATTTATTTTAAAGATATTTATTTAATCTCCTATTTTCTTTATTTCATTATTTGCTTTTCATCAACACACAATCCCATCACTTATGTAAGCAGGAAAGTTCGAAACTCGTCATTTATTATGCTGCATTTAAGTAATTTTGTACAGTAATTTTGAGTCTTGAAAATGTTTCATCGATAGTTTACATTTTTTCTACTGTCCATATGTAATATCACCCAGAATTAGCTTTGTGTGAACATGTACATATAGAAACAAATGCTCATTTATGATTCATATTCTGAATAAGGTGCTTACATGACCCAAAATTCTTAATAATACAAGAATAAGTATTATTATATTTACAGAAATTTACAGAGAATATAATATTGTCTTAATATGGTGACGGCAATTGTGCATTAATCCTATATAATCATAATATGACCAAGTTCTCATTCATATCTGAATATTCTTGAGCATGTAAATGAGTTTGGTTGATCCTTCTCTCTTTCAAAGTTCCAGCTCCAGTATCAGGACAAGACACAGGACTTAAAGCAATAAAAACACTGAAAATGAACCTGGAATATGTCAGGACAATGAGATTAGATGGTTTTGTGGCATTGGACATAGTTGATCATGGCCTTTATTAGCGATAAGCCTGGGAAAAACTCTCTTGTTATTACAATAATTGCAATGCATTGATAGCTGCATCGAGTATGCTGGTTAAAATGGTTTAGTAAGTCGTTACCATGGAAATTTCCTGTCAAAGTGAACTGGTTTATGGGATAGTGGCTGTTTTTACACCCAATGCACAAAGTAAAATGAAGAAAAGGGGAGACAGAGAATGAATGAAGTAGAAAAGAGTCTGCTTATTGTAAAATAATAGGGAATAAAAAAGAAAAGACTTCACACGTTACTAGGCGGGACTGTTAACCTCTATTTAATTGGTCCCTTTGTTAGACATCATGTGACTAGTTATTTTGACCACAGTATTACAGGATGGGACCATGACTCATTATTAAACACCAACATAAGATTTAGAGCCGTGTGTACTTCTTTGTATTTGGGTGTTTCTTCAACTACAGCCATTTTCGAAACTTTTTAAACATGCTAATTTAATTAGTCTACTAACAATGTCCAACAGTGTATAAACACGCTTCTTTCATGAACACTCACAAATATTTCCACCACAGCGCCATTTCCATCACATCTCAAATCATCATTCATCATCTTTCTGTGGTAGAAATTAATTTTATATATTTTTTGGAATAAAATGACCAAAACCATAGTAAGCATTTTATGCATCCTTAGATCCAAAAATACAGTTCATATGGAAATAAAAAATATATAATAAAAGCTTTAATAATAACTAAAATAACTTTTTTTTAAAAATTGTTTTGAAAAAGATACTGTATGTGTGTGTATGTGTTATCATACATACACATGCAATTATTGACTACTTTGTTCAGATTATTTTTATGATGAATTTAATTATTTTAAGATTGAAAATCTTGCATTAAAGGCAGTTGAAAAGTATCAAAACTAAAAAGTTTTGCTAAAAAAAACCTCCAAAACAGTTTTAATGTGACCTTCATATAGTGACTTCTCACAAACAGTATCTCAAAATCTATTAGTCTGGATAAAAATCAATCCTTGGTACATAAAGTGGCTGTAGTTGAAGAAATACTCTTTCATAAATGAACGTGTCAATGGTTTTGATGACAGTCACTGCTGAGACACATGATGAGAGAAAGAGAGAAAGAAATGAAACCGATAGGAAAAGACAGAGAGAGAGAAAAACAAGGAAAGAGACGTCCTACAGTCAATCTAGCATCCGTGAGTGGACGTGAGAACTGATGTTCTGACTTAATCAGACAAATAACGTCAGAAATCACGGCACTACCACCAAAAAAAAATGAACCAATGAGGCGCCTGAATGACTGAGTCCTTCCAACGGGGAAACCTGACATGATGCGGTTGTACGTGAGTGTGTGTGTGTGTGTTTGTACCTCTTGGGCCTCTCGTTCAGACTGGTGCTGCGCGCTCTGAAGCTGCTCTGCTCGTGTGTGTCATCGAACGGCAGGAGAGCGTTTGAACGCAGACCCTAATGACAAAAACACTTCAGGTCCACACAAACAGATCTGTGAACTCTGAACACATGAGCACAAAAGTCCCAGCACCCACCTTGGTGATGTACTGAACGAAGTCTTTTCTGAAGGGCAGCCTGCAGCGTATGAACCACATGGCGATCACATGATGGGCTAGAGACACTATGTACTGATTAAACCTACAGAGAATGGGAGAAAAACAACAAAACTACTAAAGTATGTCGTATATAAGATCATTCTGTCTTTAAAATACACTAACGCTCACCGAGGCTGCATTTATTTGATCAAAAATACAGTAAAATCAGTAATATTATGAAATATTATTACAATTTAAAATGTTTTCTATATACATATATATTTTAAACTGTAATTTATTCCTGTGATCAAAGCTGAATTTTCAGCATCATTACTCCAGTCTTCACTGTCACATGATCCTTCAGAAATCATTCTAATATGATGATTTGATGGTAAAGAAACATGTACGATGACACTCACTTTGAAGGGTTGGTGTACGGCAGCGATATGGCAAACACGCTAACATACTGCTCAGCTACAAAGTTAGCATATAGATGTGGGAGCCGCACCAATGCTGCAGACGAAACAGAGAGTGGTTATATACAAAATTATATGCATTTAAAAACATATTACTCTTTTCTGATTGGTCAGAAGGTAAGAACGGGCGGAGTTAGACAAAGAAAGGCTTGCACTCACTGGACAGAAACTCCAGCATGGGTGACGCCATGGCAACGGTCGCCGAGATGTGCGTGAGCTTGACAATGAGGGCGGGCAGGAGTTTGATCATGATGTCAGGCATCTCCACAGTGCACATGGTCAGAGCGACCACACATTGCTTAGCACAGCGGTAAATCAGGCCTTTTTCCAAACACTGAACCAGCTCCCTCTGAGCAACAACACATGTGCAACAACTCTGCTATAAACACCATTACCAACAAACTCCTAGATGTGCATTAAACAGATCATGTGACTTATTCGCCTACTATGAAGTCAGAACTGTCATGCTGTAGCTCCAGAGATCAGGAATCTGCTACAGACTAAATAATACATTTACACTTCATTAAAATGTCATAAATTTAGATTTAATTTAAATATAACAATATTTAACAAGTTATTGCATTTAAATACATTTAGATTTAATTTAAAATTGCTAAATCTGACAAACCTTCTTCTGGAGACATCTTAAATATTAAAAATGATTCATAAATACACCAAATAATGTTTTAGTAGGGTTTGGTTTAGTTTGTAGCGGTTTTATTTTAGGATCATAAAGTATTTGGTAATATTTTGAATTAATACATAAATGAAAACATAAATAAAAGTTAAAAATAAGTAAATACAGAAAATAATTACATTTAATACAAACTGAATTTATCATGCCATTTATTTATTTACTTTCCCATTATTGGTCACGATTCTCCCACGATTCTGAACAGACAACTAAACAAAATAGCGTAATTTACTAGAGGTTCTGACAAGATGTTAATTGATGCAGTCTATTTATAAAGTTTAATTAATACGCATGAATTATTAAAAATAATTTGAATGAATGAACGATTCAATGATTCACTCATAAAGACTTCACATGTTTCATTACCAGATAATTCAGCATTTATGTATGAATATCTTGAATGAATGAATGATTCAATGACACTCAAATACCATTTCACTTGTTTCATTACTGGATGAATCAGCAAATCTCTTGAATGAATGATTCAATGACAAATACATTGTTTAACAGTCACTTGTCGCCACCTACTGGTGTAACGATGTAATTGATACAACCGATATTTGAAGCTCCAAGTTACTTTTTAAAGGTTTTAAAAGTTAAAGATTTGTATATTAAATATTAAATTTGCTCTGTTTTGATGACTTCTGTAGACATTAGTGTTTATACCAAAAATATAAACTCTTATCCCAGTACTTCTGTGATAATATGAATATTTGTAACAGAAATAATGGTACTGTGAGGTTGAAAAGCTGTTTGTGAAGCTGTTCAAGACAACTGCTCAGCGCAAACACAGATCTGAATGTTCAGATCTGAAGGTTTAAAAGACACAGGCGAATCATTGTCATTTAGGAATGAGATAGTGTGGGTGTTTAAATCAAGACAGCAATCTTTTAACGATTAATCGTGCAGCTCTACTGTACGGTGTGTTGTCATTTAGACAGCGAGGTCACCTGTCGGGACTGCTCTAGGTAGCTGTGGTAGGAGGTGATGGCAGTGAGGACAGGAACCACCGCCAGCTGAACATCAGTGAGCGAGAATCCATCAGGAGTCTTCTTCAAACGCTCTGATATCAGACGGTCTGTCACCTGCAAACAAACACACTCTCTCAAATCAACTGGTTTTCACATAGTTCATTACATTAGTTACTGTAAGTGTTTTTGTTTTGTATGTGCGTGTACAGTATGTTACCATCGAGCAGAGAGTGGAGCACAGATGATCGATGTTGCACGGGGACGTCAGTATCAGAACTTTGTACTGGATGGTGCAGGACATCTTATCCAGAACCAGCTTCAGAACCTTCCAGTCAGTCTCCTACAAATCAAACATATAATCAGCACTAACAAAGTGCTGCTACTAGCTGCTTATGATGCAGATGCGAATATACATTCATATACAGAAATGTTTTATATAGCGTGTTTCAGTTTTTATCTCTCCTCACATATGACTGTAACACAGTTTATGCTTGTTAGGCATGTCAAGTTCATTTGTGTAGTGCATTTCACACAAGTCAGTTATTCAGTTTGACTTTAAATTGGTTTTGGATTGGTGTTAATGTTGTTTATAATGAATGTCACTTTCCTTTATTTAAGGTTTTTTTTGTGAAGAGGAATTAAAATATTAAAATACACGTTTTTAGTGTTAACAGTGTATGTAAATGCTTTGTTTTATTTACCGGAATCTTACACTATTTCTGAATATAATAATAAAATGTGAGTTATCTGTGCAATTTTGACCAGGTGCAACTTATTTCCCGAAAAATACAATATGTTGTAATTGTATTAAAACTGTATTTTGTGAAAGACAATCTCAGCTGTGTGTGCGTTTGTGTACCATCTTCAGGCACTGGAGCAGCACGTTGAACGCCAGGCTGTAGGGCAGATAGGCTGTACGAATGGATGAGGGCGGAGCTGCTGGGGTGGGACTTCCTGTCGGTGGTGAAACAGTTCCTGCTGGCTTCTTATCGGACACTCTCTTCTCAGACTCACTGAAAACCAAACATTTGAGAAGTGTTTTAGTCAACCTGAATATCCTCCTTAATCATTTATACTTAATTCAATTTTAATAATAAGTTTAAATAAATGTACACTTTGTTTAATAATACATTCTTTTTTAATATTAAAAATAAACAAATACATTTATACTTAAATTTAATAATAGATCTGAATATCATCCAAAATCATTTATACTTAATGTAACTTTAATTATTTTAAATAAATGTATACTTCATTTAAATTTAATAATATATTTAAATTTAATTTAATTGTATACTTAATTTAATTTTATTAATTAAATTAAAATTTATTATTAATACATTTAATACATTTTAATTTAATTAAAAAACTATTTTGAATACACTTCTCATATTTAAAATTAATAATAAATCTGAATATTCTCATTAATTATTTATACTTCATGTAATTGTAATAATTTAAATTATACTTTATTTAAATTTAATAATAAACCTGAATATCCTCAATTTATGCTTAATGTAATTTTAATAACACATTTAAATAAATGTATACTTCATTTAAATGTAATAAGTTTTAATTTAATTTAAATGTAACGATAAATTTTAAAAAAACATTTATACTTTATTTAAAAATCAATTAATTGATTAATAACTTAATATTAACTATTTAATATTTATACTTAATTTCATTTTAATAACAATTAATTTAATAACACATTTTAATTTAAAAATTTAAATAAATATATACTTTATTTAAATGTAATAAACCTAAATATTCTCCTTAATTACTTAAAGGTGCAATATGTAGAATTTTCTGTCCGCTAGAAGTCGCTAAAGGCCTATTCAAAACTAAGGCGTAGTTTGATGACGCCAATCATGGGACATGTCGACTTCACCTCACAGCCGGTGGAAAATAATCGGGATATCGGGAATCATGTTCATGGATGCGATTATTAACTTTACTGTAGTATGAAGCAGAGCAGGACCGAGTGTTGTGGGAGCTGAACGGGGCCGCTGGAGCGATTCATTTAAATGTAATAATAAATGTAATAAATCTGAACATCCTCTTTAATAAGTTTGTGTGAGATAACGACAACACACACACATGCTTGTGTTCTTACCCCACGTCACAGTGACAATATGGGCTGAATCTCAGGACTCCATCTTTATTGGGGACACCCAGGCGATGAAGAGAGTCCGCCCTCATCATCAATAAGAAATCAAAGACCTGACATAGAAACAATGAGACAAAACGACACATTTACTTCTCCTGACGTCAAGGTGTTTCTATGAGTAGAATAACTAACTCGAGTCAAGAGTCTGACCTTCAGCCGTATGGAGCTTCCGATGGCACTACAGTATTTGTTCTTATAGTGAAGCTGCAGATGAGAAATCAGCAGCTCGTACACTCGGCTGGCGTGACTGGCGGGCAGACTGTACAGTTTACTCTAGAGAACCACAGACACACAATCACTGGAGCTGTATTTCTAGATTATTCATGATTACACTGATAAGACTAGGTGTTGCTGTACCTGCAGAATGTCTAGCAGACCCAGAATGGCGGTCCGGACGTCCTCCATGGGTGACTCCAAACACAGGTCTCTCTCTCCCTCCATAGAGCATGTTAACGGACGACTAGCAACCTACAGGAGCACAGGAGAGTTGGGCTTCATTAGACGAATTTGTTTTGAGATACTACATAAAAATGCGGGATTAAAAAAATCAATAAATAAAATTTCAGAAATGTGAATAAAAAAAAAATTATCACATTTAATAACCTCATATTCGTTTAAACATGCTTGTGCTTGGACTATTTATTTATTTATTTATTTAAATGACCTGAAAAACTCTAGAAGCACACTTTCCGTTATCCGTCATCTAAAATGTGCTCTATTTCTTACATTTTACATTTTAAATTCAAATTGCTGAAAAGCAGAATGGATAAACATCCGTTAGTGACATCATCAGCGAGCGCTGTCACCTTCTCTATGATGTCCAGCAGGCTGCTGAAATGATGTGTGTTACAGCCCTCGGCTAGATCCACCAACAGCTGCGTGGCTTGTTTCCTGACGGACAGGTCTCGGTCTTCAGCTATCTGACCCAGCTGAGGAATCACCACCACCTCGATCAGCTCCTCCTGGTCACAGAGAGCACAGAGGTTCAAAAATAATGTGATGAAAACCAGAATCTCATGAACTCTAAGAGATCAGTGTGTGGTTGAGGACTGACTTCATAAAGCTGTCGGTTTGTGCTGAGAACGAAGGACAGGATGTGCAGAACCTTGATCCTGATCACAGTACGGCTCTCATTCCTGACAAACAGAGAGAGAAATGTTATTCTTGGGGATTTGTTTAAATCGTGAATGAACTTCTGTAGAGCTGCTTTACAGCTTAAATTGTTTCATATTTGATGAATTTTACTACATTAACACGGTTATTTTCCTGTTTTATTACTGTTTTGAAACTATCTAAATAAATGTGTCTTGACTTGACATGAAGTTTCTAGACCTGAAGAACTTCTCCATGAGTTTCAGGAGGTTCTGCAGCCATCCGTCTTTGGCCGGCTGGATGGACTGAGCTCTGTAGGAAATCAGCGTCAACACGGACGCATCCTGCCAGAGAGTTTCAACAACAGTCAATCAAACCAGATGGCTTCAGAAGAGGATAGACACACAGTAGAGAGAGCGAGTCAAACTCACAGGACGTTTATCTGCGCACTTCTCCACCAGGTTGAAGAATCTCTGCGAGGATCCATGGAAGTCGTTCTGCTCATACAGCTCCTCGACGGTGCTCAGTAACTCATAAACGATGACCTTCAGATCAGGACTGCCCATCGTCTGCACACACATGACAAAAGAGGGTGATAAGGAGATAAACACCCATAAAACATCTAAGGGGGTTTTCACACCTGGCTCATTTGGAGTGTTTTCTCACTTAGTTCGGTTCGTTTAGACGTATACAAACATGGCAATCCGACCCAATGGACCAACGAACCAGGCTTTATCACAATACATGATGGGTAATTGCATACGTTGTGTGAAAAGCAGCAGTGTTTGTTATTCTAATGCCTCTCAAAATGAACCTTGGATTAACCAGGAGCAAACCGTCAGTCAGAGTTTATATCTCACAATTCTGACTTTATAACTCACAATTGTGAGTTTATATTTCGCAATTCTGAGTAAAAAAGTCAGAATTGTGAATTAAAGTCGCAATTACCTTTTTTACTTTTTATTTCATGGCTGAAACAAGCTTCCATACAAAGCAGACGATCTTCGTGTCTGAAAATGTTTGTGTGTACCTGTATCTGCTGCAGGAGTCTCTCTATGATGGACAGCAGGATGTCCCACGTCACCACCTGCAGCTCTCGGCCGTACTTCTTGATGAGTCGCGTGATCGACAGCACAATCTCATAGGACACCACCTCATTAGAGCAGCTCATGGCCTGGCCACAAAGGTCAGAGGTTAAATAGTAGTAGGTTTAATAATATACTGTACATAAAAACACAAAATTCATAGACACCTTGTAGAAGGAAGGCAGGACCAGAGTAGGGGTGTTTTTGAGGGCAGGAAGTCTGTGAGCTCCCCACAGCGCCATACCAACAAAAAACACAGCACCCCTGAGAAGAGCAGCGTCCTCCGAGTACACCCTACACAAACACTGAGATCACTAGAGCTGCCAACAGTACAACAGTTCAGTGGTTGATGCACCACCAATGACATTTAACAGCTCAATATTAATTTCACTACTAAAGGGGAGAAAAAAAATATGCTAGTGACAATCTTCCTTTATTTGAAAAGTTATATATCGACAGAGATATTACTATATTTTTATTAAATAAGGTATAAATTATTTTTTATTAAAAATAGAAATAATAATATAATATAACAATATCTATTGTAAACAGTGTTGGGGGTAACATTACTTTTAAAGTAACTGTCGATTTGGTACTGAAGTACAAGTACTCTTGACATCCCTATAATTGAGTCTATACCTCTCCTCCATGATACGGCACATGGTGTATATGGCACTGTGACCCAGGTGAGTCCCCAACACTTTACGCATCAACTGGAGACACAACGAAACAAAAAGATCATGTGAGAGGAAGTCAAAGCATGCTTATGAGATACATATTAAATATATGAAGCATCAATATATTCTTAAAACTGGCTGAATATATCAAATGGGCTGGGGTTTTTTTGTCGGGTACCTTCCAGCAGGATTCACAGAACTCCTTTACATTAACAGTTCGGCACAGCGTGATGATGAACACCGTCAGAGAGTCCGAGGGCAGACAGTTATAACACACCACAGCATCTAACACCTGCAGCGCAACCTACACACACACACACACACACAGATAAACAGCTCAGATATCACTGGTGTGATGGTCATCCTGAAAGACTGAATCAAAGCGACACTCTGACGAACCTCAATATCTGTGGAGGAAGTCGTCCGGTTACACAGAAGGCAGATTTTCCTGTGAGAAACAAATCATTATTCAATGAGTGAAAACTCTCTTATACGTGTGCTTCTTCATCATTTAGATTCCAGTTCTGCATATTCATTAGCCAATTTCATGAGGTGCATCCTGGGATGCTTTAAAAAAAAAAAAAAAAAAAAAACTACAGAAGGAACATAGTGCTAGATCCTTGATGATGCTTTTCCTTCACTATCTGGACCAAATCATAAATTTTTAATTTTTTTTTTAATAAAATTTTATTTTGTAAAGAAATTCATACATCGACAAATGTACACTAGCATTTAAAAGTTTGGGGGAATTATTTTGTTTTCGAAAAAAGTTTCGTCTGCTCACCAAGGCTACATTTATTTGATCAACATACCGTAAAACAGTAATATTGTGAAATAACGGTTTTCTATTTGAATATATTTTAAACTGTAATTTATTCCTGTGATCAAAGCTGAATTTTCAGCATCATTACTCCAGTCTTCAGTGTCACATGATCCTTCAGAAATTAGCTGATTTGCTGCTCAAGAAACATTTCTGATTATTATCACTGTTGAAAACAGTTTTGCTGCTTCATATTTTTGTGAAAACTGCGATACATTTTTTCAGGATTTTTCATGAATAGAAAGTTCAAAAGAACATAATTTATTTGAAATAGAAATCTTTTGTAACATTATCTTACTCAAATCTTACTGACCCCAAACTTTTGTACAGCAGTGTTTATGTGTTTGCAAAACAGTTCAAGAATTTAAGCAGAAGCTTTTAGATCAAAAGGATTTTCAGAAGTTGATGTGTGTGTGTTTTCTTACTGGACCATAAGGGAGACGTTCTCATCCAGGTAGCACGAGTTGAACTTGACCAGGTTCACAAGGACATGCAGGAAATCCGAGGACAGACCGATGTCCATCCACAGCAGGACAAACCGAGCTGAAAGAGAACACACACAAACACACATTACAATCTGTGTGTAATGCCATTCACATTCATTATTTGGAAAACAGCAGCTCAGAAAGACAAAGGAGAAAGAAAGTCACACAGGTCTGGGACAACATGAACGATTTTTTGACCTATATCTTTATATTTGTTGTTCTTGGCATGAATGGGCCTTAATAGTCGACTAATTGTTAGTCAACTAGAAGAGACTAAGTCGACCAAAATTTTATTAGTCGGTAAGTAGCAGGGGAAAAAAAACCTTGTGGCGAAGTTTGTGCGTCACAGGAATAATCAAAACTCAGCGTATAGCTACTAGCAAGCTCTTGTGTGCCATCTGAACTCTTGTTTTGGGTTTGTGCACAGATAGTCTGTTCTTCTTCTGCGCTTTTTCTTTTTTTTTTGTGACAGTTAGCAAACAGCATTGCATTACCGCACACGCCCCCTTCTGGATTGGAGTGTGGATCGCCTGTGACTGACTGTATTTGTCGTCTGACTGTATGCACCATACATGACGGTTCGGGACTAGGGCTGCAACAACTAATCGATAAAATCGCTAATAATCGATAATCATCGACAACGAACGTCATTATTGATTAATCACGTTGCGTCTGCCCACCGTGCAAAGAAAACTTCCGCCAGTTGCGTCAAATTACAGCAATGAATAACATATTTCTTGGGACAAACTGCATCTAAAAAAAGTGGAGGAAACAGAGTGAGCTGCTGCAGCATATGTATGTGATCCAAGCTGCCAAAAACATGAGAATTCTTTATTTTAAGCTTCAAGCTAATGCATTAGCGTAACGTTTAACATGGCTTGTCCTGTCAGGCGCTTTGACAGATATGTGTGCTCTTTAATGTGTGATGTGTTTCCTCAGCGCAAAACTTTCATTTTACGGTTAGATCATTATCTGTAAGTGTTACAAATTCACACGAGTATTTCAGTTTTGCATGAAGGCTCGTCCTGACAGTCTGCATTAAACTTCAACCTTTACTGAATGATGTGCGCAAATGCGCCTCGAACAGACGGGACACATCAGAGAGGGAGACTCTATATTCATATTCAGACATTTCTTACATTTACAGAATAAAGAAAATGACAGTAACCGGTTACTGTATCCAGAGTGAATGTGTGTGTTCCTGCAGAACATTCCTCTTGTCTGTTAACACTGAGTTTGTGTTTTTATTCCCTTGTTTTTATTACTATTATCTTCATTTACATCTATCTATAATATAAGCAACGTACCGGTCTCCTCCTCTAGGTAAGTGATGTCTTTCCCGTTCTCCGTGAGGGCCTTGAACACCTCCAGTCTCTCAGCCAGATCTTCATTAGAGGGCTGATAGTCCAGAATGATCTTAAAGAAGTATGCTCTTAATGGACCCAACCGCTCCCCCTACATAAAAAAAGATCATGAAGAAAACATGAGCTGTGTTTGTAACCGCAACGTCAGGGCATTGCACTGTTGTTCCTCTGGATTGCTTAGTTGGGGATATTTAATATTCAGCAATATTATTGATTTGACTGCACTGACACTATTGAATGAGAACTGAACTGAGCTGGACGACGACATCGCTGTTTTCTGCAGAGCTGCTTTATAGCTGAAATTAACAGATTTAATAACTGACGATCTTTACAATGGAACTGGTTCAACACTGAACTGACTTCAGCTGACGGTTTTCTTTTAGAGCTGCTGTACAGCTGAATTTAACTGAATCAATGAATCATTATTTTCCTGTTTATCACTGTGAAGCTGCTTCGAAACAATCTGTATTGCATAAAGCGCTATATAAATAAATGTAACTTGACAAGGTGTTGAAAATGCGCACCTGTCCCTGTATAATGGCTCTCAGCAGCACCAGCACTGCATGTCGGGCTTCAGGCGGCTGTTCAGGATGCATCATATCCTCCACAGCCTTCCATAAAGCCTCCACGGCATTCTGAAACACACACAACACACTTTACATCCACTTATCTGCACATATACACTCAGGGACATACTCATACATTCTCTACGCTCTCACCTCCTCAAACTTTTTGGATTTGGCGAGGTCGCACACGTGGTTGATGACTTTGATCCGGTGGTGGAGGCCACAGTCCGGAGTGAGCTCCTGAATGATGGGATAAGAGAGATTATATGAGGAACACAAGGTCATGGAGAAGTGCAGAAGATGTGAATGTTCAGTTGGAGCATTTCTGACCATCAGGATTTCCAATGTGATGATAAACTCTGACGGTTTGTTCTCAGTCTGCTTGCTGTGGGGCCGGGGCGTACCGAGGCCAAAGATCCCCTTCACCCTGTCCCGCAGAGACTCTTTACTGGGCTGTTTATTCATCTTCACACCTGTGACAGACCCTGAACGAGAGAATAAGAGATACTTAGTGTGGTCCCTGAGTCAGAAAACTCCTTCAAACAACCTTACACATATGATTTGTGACATGTCATTCCCAGTACATTAGCCCCTCGAGAACTCAAAACACATAAACTAAGTCATAACTAATTTGCAACATAAATAACAGTCTATTCCAGTGAAATATGGCATCTTTTGTCATGAAAACAGGGCAGAAAAACAATGCACAGAAGTCAAACGTCTGACACCTCGTGACAGTTCAGCCCATGCACATAAAAAGCGTGCATTTAAAATTGAATATTTCTCTGACTGTCACAGCGAACAACACCTGAAAATAAACAAGCCAAATAAGCCATTTAAATACACGCAAATCTCCGCTGTGGACAAATAAACAAGGCAAAATAAATAAATAAACCAGTCTCAATCCACAAACAAGCCAGTGCAAAACAAACAAACAAACACAATGTTATTTACCGTCTGCGGATGATAGAGGTGGGCTGATATCGAGAAGATATAACTAAAAGATAAATCTGAATCGCTCCCGATTTATGCATTTATTCGTAACACAGTGCCTCATCCAACAGAACTGCCCCAGCTCTCACCAGCCCCCTTTACTGCCCCCCGGAAGTCATGTTTATTACACGGGCATGCACTTCCTACAAAAACAAGTCACGTGACCGCTGACGGCAGGGAGTTGTAGTTCCGAAAGCAGCGAGTGCGCGTTCGCTTTACAAGCACAGGCTGTGTTAAGAAACTACAAACGATTAACGCTTATGAAACTGAGTTCGTTTTCAAAGAACCCATTCAAACAATCGATTCAGTGATTCCTTTGTGTCATATAACCGCTCAGATCCATTTAGACCGATTCCTACGATTCGCTCAGAGCGGTGTTGTGAATAAATTCATTGTAAAGATCCGGCTCAAAATAATGATTCATTCAGGAGTCGGACATCGGTTTCGACAACATGGGTATTGATGCTGTGTTTAGGAGATGTAAAATTGAGGTTATATTTGTGACGTAAAGTCAGGTAATGTCAACTAATGTTGGCGCCAGTGCGAAGTTTATGTGTTTATATGTACCGTCGTTTGAATGTAAGAATGAACTCTCCATATTTCACCGATTCAACAGCTGTATTAGACACTTCTGCATCTGAGACTATGGGAAAAAGTGCTGTAAATAAAGGAGGAATTCGTAGATTGAGATCCAGATTGGCTCAAGGGCTCAAATCAGAAGATGATCCTCCAAAAGTGAAAGCAGAACTTCACGAGCAGAGTATTTCAGATGCTCCACTGCAGACACATGCACAGACTCCTGCAGGTCAGATGAACTGCACAAGTAGAGCTAAAACTATATTTAAACAAAAAATGTTTAAATATTTTATATCATTATTAATAATATAATTATTTATTAATAAAGTTATTAATTATATCTAATTAATGCATGCATTTTTAATTTTTTTTACAGAGACTGTGTCAAGTTGCAAAAACACAACAACAAAAGTGAAGGAAGAAGCAGTGGATGATCAAGCCCCTCTGATATCACCTAGGAAATCAAGGCGGGGCCGTTTGAAGGTGGAGTATGAGGATGAAGGGGTGGAGCTAAAGAGGGAGCACTGGGAGCCATGCGATTGGAGAACACAGCTGTCGTTTATCAGGGAGATGAGGAGCAAACAGGACGCTCCTGTGGACCAAATGGGAGCAGGAAAATGCTATGACGCAGAGGCTCCGCCTGAGGTGAGCGAGAACCAATCGCAGACCGCCTGAGGTAATCGACAACCAATCAACCAATCTCTCTTCCTTCCTCAGGTGCGTCGTTACCAGGTGCTGATCTCCTTAATGTTGTCCAGTCAAACAAAAGATCATGTGACGGCTGGCGCTATGCAGAGATTACGTGAGCATGACCTCAGCGTGGACGCCGTACTCAACATGGACGAGGAAACTCTGGGCAAACTCATCTACCCAGTGGGCTTCTGGAGGGTAAATGGCACATATGTGTTCAAAAACATGTATATATATTCAACAAATTTCAACAATTAAAAACTTACAACCGTCCTCTCAGACAAAGGTGAAGTACATCAAACAGGCCACGGCTCTGATCCAGCAGGAGTTTGGCGGAGACATACCTGACACAGTGGAGGGTCTGATACGTCTGCCGGGCGTCGGCCCTAAGATGGCCCATCTGGCCATGGACATCGCCTGGAACCAGGTTTCTGGCATCGGTAGGGAGGAAGTTAACTTATTAACTTGGCTTGACAAAGTTTCTGTGTGTTCTGACTCAAGTTGGTTTAACTTTTCTATCCAATCAGACATACGGTTTTCCCATAATGAATGATAAAAAAATCATAATTGCAACTTCCTATAAAACAGTCAGAACACCCTAGCAACTGCCTATAAAACATCTAGAACACCCTAGCAACTACCTAGAATACAGTCAGAACACCCTAGCAACTGCCTATAAAACAGTCAGAACACCCTAGCAACTACCTATAAAACATCTAGAACACCCTAGCAACTACCTAGAATACAGTCAGAACACCCTAGCAACTGCCTATAAAACAGTCAGAACACCCTAGCAACTACCTATAAAACATCTAGAACACCCTAGCAACTACCTAGAATACAGTCAGAACACCCTAGCAACTGCCTATAAAACAGTCAGAACACCCTAGCAACTACCTATAAAACATCTAGAACACCCTAGCAACTACCTGTAAAACAGTCAGAACACCCTAGAAACTACCTAGAATAGTCAGAACACCCTAGCAACTACCTATAAAACATCTAGAACACCCTAGCAACTGCCTATAAAACAGTCAGAACACCCTAGCAACTACCTGTAAAACAGTCAGAACACCCTAGCAACTACCTGTAAAACAGTCAGAACACCCTAGAAACTACCTAGAATACAGTCAGAACACCCTAGCAACTACCTATAAAACATCTAGAACACCCTAGCAACAACCTACAAAACAGTCAGAACACCCTAGCAACAACCTACAAAACAGTCAGAACACCCTAGCAACTACCTATAAAACAATACACCCTAGCAACTACCTATAAAACAGCCAGAACACACTAGCAACAACCTACAAAACAGTCAGAACACCCTAGCAACTACCTATAAAACAGAACACCCGAGCAACTACTATAAAACATCTAGAACACCATAGCAACTAACTATAAAATAGCTAGAACACCCTAGCAACTACCTATAAAACAGTCTACGTAGAACACCCTAGCAACTACCTATAAAACATCTAGAACACCATAGCAACTAACTATAAAACAGCCAGAACACCCTAGCAACTACCTATAAAACATCTAGAACACTATAGCAGCTACCTATAAAACAGCCAGAACACACTAGCAACAACCTACAAAACAGTCAGAACACCCTAGCAACTACTTATAAAACATCTAGAACACCATAGCAACTAACTATAAAACATCTAGAACACCCTAGCAACTACCTATAAAACAGCCAGAACACACTAGCAACAACCTACAAAACAGTCAGAACACCCTAGCAACTACCTATAAAACAGTCAGAACACCATAGCAACTACCTATAAAACAGCTAGAACACCATAGCAACTAACTATAAAATAGCTAGAACACCCTAGCAACTACCTATAAAACAGTCAGAACACCCTAGCAACTACCTATAAAACAGTCAGAACACCCTAGCAACTACCTATAAAACAGCTAGAACACCATAGCAACTACCTATAAAACAGCTAGAACACCATAGCAACTACCCATAAAACAGTCAGAACACCCTAACAACTACCTATAAAACAGTCAGAACACCATAGCAACTACCTATAAAACAGTCAGAACACCATAGCAACTACCTATAAAACAGCTAGAACACCATAGCAACTACCTATAAAACAGCTAGAACACCATAGCAACTACCCATAAAACAGTCAGAACACCCTAACAACTACCTATAAAACAGTCAGAACACCCTAGCAACTACCTATAAAACAGTCAGAACACCCTAGCAACTACCTATAAAACAGCTAGAACACCATAGCAACTACCTATAAAACAGCTAGAACACCATAGCAACTACCCATAAAACAGTCAGAACACCCTAACAACTACCTATAAAACAGTCAGAACACCATAGCAACTACCTATAAAACAGTCAGAACACCATAGCAACTACCTATAAAACAGCTAGAACACCATAGCAACTACCTATAAAACAGCTAGAACACCATAGCAACTACCCATAAAACAGTCAGAAAACCCTAACAACTACCTATAAAACAGTCAGAACACCCTAACAACTACCTATAAAACAGCTAGAACACCATAGCAACTACCTATAAAACAGTCAGAACACCATAGCAACTACCTATAAAACAGCTAGAACACCATAGCAACTACCTATAAAATAGCTAGAACACCCTAGCAACTACCTATAAAAAAGTCAGAACACCCTAGCAACTACCTATAAAACAGCTAGAACACCATAGCAACTACCTATAAAACAGCTAGAACACCATAGCAACTACCTATAAAACAGCTAGAACACCATAGCAACTACCTATAAAACATCTAGAACACCATAGCAACTAACTATAAAACAGCCAGAACACTATAGCAACTACCTATAAAACAGCCA
Source organism: Elopichthys bambusa (assembly GCA_037101425.1). NCBI lineage: Eukaryota > Metazoa > Chordata > Actinopteri > Cypriniformes > Xenocyprididae > Elopichthys > Elopichthys bambusa. Next base: position 36,319,855 of record CM074436.1, on the reverse strand, counting down.
GAACACACTAGCAACAACCTACAAAACAGTCAGAACACCCTAGCAACTACTTATAAAACATCTAGAACACCATAGCAACTAACTATAAAACATCTAGAACACCCTAGCAACTACCTATAAAACAGCCAGAACACACTAGCAACAACCTACAAAACAGTCAGAACACCCTAGCAACTACCTATAAAACAGTCAGAACACCATAGCAACTACCTATAAAACAGCTAGAACACCATAGCAACTAACTATAAAATAGCTAGAACACCCTAGCAACTACCTATAAAACAGTCAGAACACCCTAGCAACTACCTATAAAACAGTCAGAACACCCTAGCAACTACCTATAAAACAGCTAGAACACCATAGCAACTACCTATAAAACAGCTAGAACACCATAGCAACTACCGATAAAACAGTCAGAACACCCTAACAACTACCTATAAAACAGTCAGAACACCATAGCAACTACCTATAAAACAGTCAGAACACCATAGCAACTACCTATAAAACAGCTAGAACACCATAGCAACTACCTATAAAACAGCTAGAACACCATAGCAACTACCCATAAAACAGTCAGAACACCCTAACAACTACCTATAAAACAGTCAGAACACCCTAGCAACTACCTATAAAACAGTCAGAACACCCTAGCAACTACCTATAAAACAGCTAGAACACCATAGCAACTACCTATAAAACAGCTAGAACACCATAGCAACTACCCATAAAACAGTCAGAACACCCTAACAACTACCTATAAAACAGTCAGAACACCATAGCAACTACCTATAAAACAGTCAGAACACCATAGCAACTACCTATAAAACAGCTAGAACACCATAGCAACTACCTATAAAACAGCTAGAACACCATAGCAACTACCCATAAAACAGTCAGAACACCCTAACAACTACCTATAAAACAGTCAGAACACCATAGCAACTACCTATAAAACAGTCAGAACACCATAGCAACTACCTATAAAACAGTCAGAACACCATAGCAACTACCTATAAAACAGCTAGAACACCATAGCAACTAACTATAAAATAGCTAGAACACCCTAGCAACTACCTATAAAAAAGTCAGAACACCCTAGCAACTACCTATAAAACAGCTAGAACACCATAGCAACTACCCATAAAACAGTCAGAACACCCTAACAACTACCTATAAAACAGTCAGAACACCATAGCAACTACCTATAAAACAGCTAGAACACCATAGCAACTGCCTATAAAACACCATAGCAACTACTTATAAAACACCATAGCAACTGCCTAGCAGCAATTCAGAACATCCTTGCAACCACCAGAGATCTCTCCCTAGTAATTGCCTAGCAACCATTCAGAATACCATGCCAACCACCTAGCAGTGCCCTATCCACCATATTGCTACGCCCCATGACGCTTTGCGCGAATTATGGGTGTAACTTCTGTTAAGCTGTAAACAGTCAGTGAAAGGCTCACTCTATGAACGCAATAATATTTCTTTTTTTTTTTTTAAACTGGGTACAATGAGATGACATTATTCTACTCACCCTTCAAACAACGAACATTAAAAGGCAGGGATGCACCGATACCATTTTTTTAAGGACCGAGTACAAGTACCGATACTTTTTTTTTTTGTACCCGCCGATACCGATACCTATACATTTATTAATTTCTCTCTCTCTCTCTCTCTCTTTTTTTTTTTTTTTGGTGATGTTGCAGTTTTCCAAGCCCAACACAGTGAGACTAATGAATGTAGGACAGCTTCTTTATTATTACTCTAATGAAAAAAGTAATAATTTTTACAAACTTAAAGAACAAAAATGTCACAGTGTCCAATAACCTTCAAAGGCCATAATTACCAATATATATAATTGTTGTTACATAAAAAGAAATTTACAAACAAATTACAAACAATACAACAAATACTATAGAGATAAAATTCAAATAAACTTGTTTTTCAGATACAGTAGGTTTATTTACCATGTATACATTTATTGAACATCTTTTGTTGTTTTATTAACATTAATGACAAATATAGGCTACGGTCTCTTTAAGACCGAATCTATCGATACTGGGACATTCTAAAACGCTTAACGTGAAAAAGCTTAACGTGGCTTAATTTACTAAGACAGTGTTATTAACAAACCAAACTTAGTGAACACCATACTAATAAAGCATACTATTTACAGAAAAGCAGATGAGCCCAGAATATGAACACAACACGTTTAATTAAGCATTTTCCTCCCATAAAGAAAACGCTTAACTTGGCTTAATGTACGAAGACAATGGCATTAAAATACCAAACTTATTAAACACTATACTAATAAAGCATACTATACAGAAAAATTGGTTTGTGCAGAATTTGATATATTTTAATACCACTTAGTATAGGCTACATTAAGTGACGTTAAGCTTTTTCTTTAACGGTTTTCTATGGGAGGAAAACACTTAACGTGTAATTAAACACATTGCGTTCATCTGCTTTGCTGTACAGTATGGTTTATTATGATGTTTACGGAGTTTGGTCTTTTAATATCACATTAAGCCACGTTAAGCATTTTTCGCGTTAAGCATTTTAGAATGTCCATAGATACTGACACATATCCTGTTTTCACCCAAATGTTTACGTCGACTTAAGCCATAACTGACTGTATTTACGTGAGATACAACTATGTGTGCATTTGACCATTCAGGCACGAGGAGAACTGATCGCGCGCTGTCTGAACTGGGATCGCGCTTAAGAAAGAGAGAGAGGGCTTCTGGTCTGCATCATTCAGCGCCTATCCCGCCTTCACTAATCGATAACGAATTGTGATTGAAAGCATGCAGTTCGCAATGTGTGGGTTGACATCATTAATTTTGAAGTATTTCCACACCCCTGAGGCAGACATTGTTTCTGCTGCTGCCACCGCCGGTGCACGGAAAATTCTGTCAGTTACGTCACGCGAGGTATCGGTCTTTGGTATCGGGGGTATTTTTAAGAGTACGAGTACAAGTACACGAGCTTGGTACCCCTATTAAAAGGACATTTAAAAGTGTAAAAGCATCAACAAGGTACTTTCAACAGACCATGAAAAAGCGTGATTCTTCCACAGCAATATCGGACGGGTTAAATACAACTGTAGTGATATATATCATATACAGTATCTCACAAAAGTGAGTACACCCCTCACATTTCAGCAACCATTTTATTATATGTTCTCAAGGGACAATACTATAGAAATGAAAATTGTATATACTTTAGAATAGTCAATGGTGATGTTTGTATAACAGTACAGATGTACTGTCTTCTGAAAATAACTCAACATACAGCCATTATTGCCTAAATACCTGGCAACAAAAGTAAGTACACCCTAAGAGAACATGTCAAAACTGTGACCAAAGCGTCAATATTTTGTTATTTAGCACTGCCTTAATCCTCCTGGGCATGGAAATCACCAGAGCTGCACAGGTTGTTGCTGGGATCCTCTTCCACTCCTCCATAATGACATCACGGAGCTGCTGGATGTTAGACACATGGTGTTTCTCCACCTTCCGCTTGAGGATGCCCCACAGGTGCTCAATAGGGTTCAGGTCTGGAGACATACTTGGTCACTCCATCACCTTCAGCTTCCTCAGCAAGGCAGTTGTCATCTTGGCGGTGTGTTTGGGGTCATCATGCCGTTCAACCCAGTTTCTGAAGGGAGGGCATCATGTTCTGCTTCAGAATGTCACAGTACATGTTGGAATCCATGTTTCACTCAATAAAGCGCAGTTCTCCAGGCCCAGCAGCACTCATGCAGCCCCAGACCATGATGCTACCACCACCATGCTTGACTGTAGGCAAGACACAGTTTTCTTGGTACTCCTCACCAGTGTGTCGCCACACATGCTGGACACCATCTGAGCCAAACAAGTTTATCTTAGTCTCATCAGACCACAGGACATGGTTCCAGTAATTCATGCTCTTGGACAGGTTGTCTTCAGCAAACTGTTTGCGGGCTTTCTTGTGAGCCAGATTCAGAAGAGGCTTCCTTCTGGGACAGCCATGCAAACCGACTTGTTGCAGTGTGCGGCGTATGGTCTGAGCACTGACAAGCTGACCTTTCGCTTCTGCAACCTCTAAAGCAATGCTGGCAGCACTCATGCGTCTGTTTTTTGAAGCCAGCTTCTGCACCTGACGCACAGCACAAGGTCTCAACTTCTTTGATTCAACTTCTTTGGCCTGTTCAGAGTGGAACTCATCTTGGAAAATCACTCTCTATGACCCTGGCCACTGTGCTGTAACTCAGTTTCAGGGTGATACTGATCTTCTTATAACCTAGGCCAACTTTGTGAAGAGCAACAGTTCTAATTCTCAAATCCTCAGAGAGTTCTTTGCCATGGCACCTCCATGTTGAACATCCAGTGATCAGTATAAGAGAATTGTACTCAAAGTACCCAATTTTAACTGCTCTAATACAAGATCCACACATTTGTATGGTCCTGTCAAGCAGACAAAAACATGAACATGATGAATAGGACATGTGGCTTTGCATGGTTAAATGACATACAACTGTTATCACTTAGGGGTGTACTCACTTTTGTTGCCAGTTATTTAGACAATAATGGCTGTATGTTGAGTTATTTTCAAAGGACAGTAAATCTGTGCTGCATTGACTACTCTAAAATATATCTAAGTTTAATTTCTACAGTATTGTCCCTTGAGAACATATACTAAAATGGTTGCTGAAATGTGAGGGGTGTACTCACTTTTGTGAGATGCTGTATATATATATAATGTATATCTGTATTATCTAATAGACGTTGCCTTAATAAAAAAATAAAAAAATTCTATTTCAAATTCTACTATTTCAAAGTGATTTCCGTCCTTTTTACAGATAATAAATTGTATTTACCTGTGAAAACAAACCTGGAAAGAGATGTGAGGCTTTGAGGGGAAAAACGAGAGATTCTTCGTGCATTCCAGTGAATTATTAATGGGATATTGTAAATTATATCGGGAGAACAGACCAGATGTGCAGAATATGTTTATGTTGTCCTTTTTCATACTATTACAGCGAAATGCAAAAGGGAAAAAAGAAAATAATCACAAGAAAAGAAAGCAGCGACTGAAAAGAGCTCTTGTCATAGATATTATTGTTATAACATGTTACTTTTAAAATAGCAAGCGTTACGTTATTCTCATGATGTCTGAAAATAAAACATGAAAGAAAAATTGACAGCTCATTCAGTCAAACTGACGGATAAGCTTTATTTGTAGGGCAACCTTGTGATTTAAAACGATTAGTTTCAGTCTTTTTAAATGGAAGTTCCCCAAACCGGAAGTGCAACCCATAATTCGAAACGCAGTAGGCTAGTCAGGAATAAGGTGGATAAACTAGCTAGAACACACTTGCAACTGCCTAGCAACCAATCAGCAACACTGTACATTCTTAAAATCTTTCTTTAAACTGCCCAAAATGTTGTAATCTATACAGACTTTCAGGCAAGGCCTTGTCAAGTCAAAATTTAAAGTTTGACAAATTTTCATTTTTTTTAGTTGTAGATACTGTATTTATATTATTGTGTGTGTGTGTGTGTAGGCGTGGACACCCACGTCCACCGAATCTCAAACAGACTCGGATGGACCAGGAAAGAGACCAAAACACCAGAGGAGACACGGAGAGCTCTCGAGGAGTGGTTACCACGGTAACCTCTATTTTCGGTCCTGTTGTTGCTAACGTTCATCTCTACAAGACAACATCAACACAATTTCATTGAAGTACCACAATTTTCTTTTCTGCCTTTTGCCTTGTTGCAGAGACCTGTGGAGTGAGATAAACTGGTTGCTGGTTGGTTTCGGGCAGCAGGTGTGTTTACCTGTTGGACCGCTGTGCTCCATGTGTCTGAATCAGCACACCTGTCCCTCCGCACACCGATCCTCTCCCAGCAAGAAGCTCAAATCCAGTCTAGCATCTCCAACCCCACAGGTTAAAGAAGAGCCGGCAGAAGCATCCCGGTCCAGGTGCCCCTCTCAGAGCAGGAAGCACACAGCCCAACAGGAAGTGTCAGGAAACGAGAGACAAGAAAAGCCAACACCAAAAGACGCTCCATCCCTCCTCAGGCAGAGGAACAGAAGAAAGGGAAAAGAAGGAGTGCCACCATCAGGACAGACCTCTGTTTTCACACCAGACAACAGAGTCGTTGATTCAGTTTGAGCTAACTACTGTGTAAATGCACAATGATATTATCAAATAAATTGTAACTAAATGAAAAAAAAAAGTGCTTTATAGTAGCTTTAGATTAAAGGACATTGTTAGAACAAGACTGTAACCTTGTGTTGAACATGGGGGGGGGGGCATACTTACCATTCAAAATGCAAAATTTCGTTAAAAAGTCGTTGAACATAATCGTAAAACAGTTGTCAAATATTTAATGTTTAGCTGCTTACATCTTACCACACACTATTTCACTGTAAAATCGAACGCATCGCGTTGGAATTCGCACTAGTATTCAGTGATTAGTAAGCCCCGCCTTCTTTGATCTATTTGGCCATCATCTTGACATTGACGAACACTGTTAGACTGCTGAGGCAGACCAGACTAAAAATGTAACTTTTTAAACTGTTTGTCATTCTAACAACATACACAGCGGTGCGTAATTGAGTGCAGCAGAGCAGAATTAAAGGTCTTTGCACACGGAGTCCGAAATTCGTGTCCCAAATTTTTGCACGTTAAAAAATAAATATGACCTCACGTTGTGTCACCTTTACACACTACCTCCGAAACGTTTGTCCGTCATAAAAAAATTCGGATCAGGTTCGATTTTCTGCATTTTTCGCATTTTGAGAGACGTTTTTTGACAATTCAGAGCCACCGTACAAGCGAACGCCAAAATCCCGAATGCCATCTGACAAGTCGATCCATGTCATCTACAGCACAATGCAGTAGCACTGTATGAAAAACAAAGTGCGGAATACAAAGAGACAAAATATAAATACAGATTGCTCCAGTATCGCTAGCAAAGCATCAAACTGAGCCACTGACATCCTGAAGTAAACTTTGAAACGCTCGGGATAAGTGGAACCTTGATGAAGTGGAACTCTCCTTCCTCTCTGCGCAATCTCAGGATTGGATGGACCCAATATTTCCTCTTTCTTTTTCTCTTTTTAAGAAGAGACTAAATCATGCTCACTGCTTAAAGACTCCATTTTGTATTGTTTTGCGAATTTTTTCGCAACGGATTCATTAATACGCATCGGACTCAGTGTGCAAGGTGTCTGTGCGTGACGAATTTTTAGGATCACGAAAAACGCATTCGAAAATTTCAGACTCAGTGTGCAAAGTCTTTAAGTATCAAATTTTGGAGGGATATGTAAATTTACAGTATATGTACAATATCTGTCAAAAGTTCGGAACAAATTATGATTTTTTGAAAGGTTTCTTCTGCTCACCAAGGCTGCATTTATTTGATCAAAAATACAGTAAAAACAGTAATATTGTGAAATATTAATACTATATTAAATGACTGATTTCTATGTTAAAATATTGTGAAATGTAATTTATTTCTGTGATCAAAGCTGAATTTTCAGCATCATTGCTCCAGTCTTCAGTGTCACATGATCCTTCAGAAATCATGATGATTTGATGCTCAAGAAACATTTCTGATTATTATCAATGTTGAAAACAGTTGTGCTGCTACATATTTTTGTGGAAACCGAGATACTTTTTTTAGGATTCTTTGATGAATAGAAAGTACAAAAGAACAACATTTATTTGAAATAGAAATATTTTGTTACACATTATACTTTTTTACTGTACATTTTTGGTCATTTTAATGCACCCTTGATGAATAAAAGTATTGATTTCCTTTTATTAATCTCACCCCAAACTTTTTATGACAGTGTATGACAACTGATAAAATTAATTTCATTTCTAAAATAATAGCTTGACGCTATATTCACTGAACTACCGTAATGAGGTCACGTGAATAGCATACTAGGCCTACTGTCTGCAGCATATCACTGCAAAGCCTGAACTGTTTTTGTCAACACTAGAGGGCAGACCGGGCAAAAAAAAAAAAAGTAATTAGCCTACTAATTTTTTTTTTATAATTTTTTTTTTTTTTTTTTGCACCTACACACATTTACAGATGTAAATATGAGAAAAGCACCAGATAGCCGAGTCTCTGATGAAGTACAGTATCGTGTAGGCAATTGTAGTTTTAGTGTTTTCTTACTGAATAGTTTATTCGGGACCTTGCAGATTTGCAGTTGAACGCGTGGGCGAACTGGCCTGTTTTAAATGCAGTGGGTGATAAATGAACCTTATAGCCTACAGTAGTTGATCATCACTGCTCCAGGTCAGTTATGTGTCTGTGCTATTGAATCAGTGTGGGTGAGATGAGCTGATCCCAGATCTATCCAAAAAAACACACGTGAAGAGGAAGAGTTCCGCATGGATATCTGTGACTTATCTAACATCTGATCTCTCTAATGCTGCTCTCTCTCTCTCTCTCCCACACACACACACACACACACACTCTCTCTCTCTCTCTTTACAGTTTTCTCTCATCCTCCTCCACCTGTTCCGTTCTCACGCTCGCACACTGAAGCCTCAGAGACTCATTTGGACTACTGATTGATTGGAGTATTTAGGAAGAAGAATATGCATCGTTTTATCAGAGGGAACGCTTGTGGGATGCGTGACTGACGGAAGCTGGGCTGGAGGAACGTCTCCTGACAAACTTAATGGACTGTTAGTGTGATGAAGAGAGTCATTTTGTGGACGACACACTCGAGTAAAGATCTGTTTTTCCAACACAAATTGAAGTAAACATCTTTTTTTAACGAACGGAGGATACGATTTGCGGTTGGATTAAAGTGTTATTTTATTTGTTTTGTTTTGTTTTTATAGTATTCTGTATATATTTTTTAAATATGAATATATAGTATTTTTTAAATTGATCTAGTAAGACAATATATATATTATTTCGCACCGTTTGGATGTTATTGTATTTAGTTTATTCTTTTAAATGACTCCTGCAGACTCAGCATGTGGAATAGTGCATCCTTTAAAACTTCACATATTATAAAGGAGCCTATATTCATGTTGTGACTGAACACGACTGCAGTTGGATATGGCGAATACTCTGGAGAGAGAGATTCTGGAACGGGAGCTCCGTCCACGGCTGTGTTATTTGACTAAAGGAGATCGTGGGTACGGATTTCATCTGCACGGCGAGCGCAACCGAGGAGCGCAATACATCCGCAAGATCGAGCCGGGCTCCCCCGCTGACCGGTCCGGTCTCAGATCCGGCGACCGGGTGGTGGAGGTGAACGGAGAGAACGTGGAGGGAGAGACGCATCACCAGGTAATGAGAGATGAGAACCTGTTGGACCACTTCACTTGGGACAGACAGGGATGTGTCTCAAAACCGAGTGAGTTGCCTACATAGAGAGCATCATCCTGTAATTTGAACGTTCCAAAACACCCGTCATTCCAAACGCGCCTGATCCTGACCCACAATGCTGTCTAGATAGGGATCTGACTATGTTTTGAGACACGGCCGGTGTGTTATATTCCACACTGAGGTGACAGCGTTAATGTATATTTGTTCAAGACTGTGTCATTGTGTGTTGATGTTAAGAAATCACTTGAGTCTCGCCTCTGCGAAACCTACGAAACTTTCCCTTCCACCCAAATATTTATCGTGGTAACCACATGGTTACTACTGGAAAACCTAAAAAATCAAGAGGGGGGCTCCTTAAAATAGTGCAATAAGTTTATAGATTTTTTTTTTTCTTTCTTTACTTATTACTGTAGTCTTCACATTTATGAAAGTATGGTGATACCAAAGTACAATAAATATATCAAGTGTACGGTGTACATTTTAGGACTTCCTCACACCTCAGTCATGCAACGAAAAGGCTTCATGCCTCAGACTAAAAGGGTTCAGTCATCTGACAAAACGGCATAGCGCCTCAGACTAAAGGCTTCAGGTCTCAGGAAAAACGACGTCAGGTGTCAGGTCTCGTACAAATAGGCATTGAACGAAACAGCCTCAGACCAAAAGGCATCAGACACAACGGACTTAGAAAGAAGCGAATTGCCCCACCTCAATGTGACCTCACGTGCACGCAGTTTTCTGTTAAATGTTACACAAAGTTGTATAAAACATATCCCACTGAGATTATTTTGTAAATTTGTATTATTCACTAGTTTTATTTGCATGTATAAAAAGTTAGCAAAATAACACATTGCAACTAGCTTGCATTGCAAACTATCGTGAACAAATACGAAAATTAACCATGGTTAAAAGTGTGTTAACTATGATTTTTTTTTTTTTTTTTTTTTGTCAGATTGATAGGCTACTATTTGTATAATAATAATTTTACTACAAATACCATAAACTATAGTGTAGCAAAACCATGGTTAATTTGTGGTTACCATGGTTAACTACAATAACCATTTTGTTTTATTTGTAGTAAAACCATGGTTCATTTTTATAAGAGAGGTTAAAAAAAAAATCTTTCTAGCTATTTTTATGCATTGTTATAAGCACAGCTGCTTTGTGTACAGAGTTTACCAAGGAAACGGCTTTATTTCTGCTGTTCCAGCGCCACCTACTGTCAGAGAGTCGATTAGGCAAGGCAAGGCAATTTTATTTATTTAGTGCATTAAATAAAAAGAAAACAAATACATAAGAATAAAAATGGAATGCATAAAAAATAAAAATAACAATAAAATAAGAATACCACTATCTGGATGGAAGAGTCACATTTTACATTTTCATTCAACCTGTTGCTGTTTTTCTGCAAACCAATGTGAAAATCAGCATGTTCTTTTCTTTTCTTTTCTTTTCTTATTCGCCAAGGGATTACATAAATAGCCTACATGAATACCATCAACAGACATATTCTACATAATTAACATGCACTCACACACACCTTATATCAATTTGGGAATAGTAACAGTAAAGAAAAAGACAACTGAAAGACGGCATTATGATGGGATAAAAGCCAATACAAAGTTAGGCTATACAAAAACACAAAACAAAAAAAAAACCTGATGCCTTTTAGTCTGATGCCTTTTGGTCTGAGGCTTCTTCGTTCGATGCCTAATTGTACGAGACCTGACACCTGACGTTGTTTTTCCTGAGACCTAAAGCCTTTCAGTCTGAGGCACGATGCCGTTTTGTCCAGTGACTGAAGCCTTTTAGTCTGAGGCATGACGCCTTTTCGTTGTATGACTGAGGTGTGAGGAAGTCCTAAAATGTACACCGTACAAGTGCTATACCATGCTGAATGAGTATTCATGCACCATAGCATTTATATGGTAAAGAGCCTTTAAAGGGACATGGTTAATGGTAAAAATTGAGATAAGAATAAAAAATTAAATTTCAATGCTTCTGCTTTCTTTCATAAAATTTTAACTTTATGCTTTGCATTCGCTAGCAAATCTTTTGTGCTCCCCTGATAAAATTTTCGTTCCCCAGCAAAACTTGCCTTTCCCCAAGAAACTTTGCGTTCTCTTGCAAAACTTTTGAGTTTCAGAGAAACTTTGCATTCATTAGCAAAATGTTTCGTTCACCAAGAAATTTTGCGTTTACTTGCTAACCGTTTGCATTTACCCAAGAAACTTTGCATTTACTTGCAAAACTTCCAAAAAAAGTTCCAGAGAAACTTTGCGTTCATTGGCAAAACGTTTGCATTCCCCCGAGAAATGATGCGTTCTCTAGCCAAACTTTTGCGTTCCCTGAGAAACTTTGCGTTCTCTTGCAAAACTTGAGTTCCAGAGAAAATTTGCATTCATTAGCAAAATGTTTGCATTCCCCCAAGAAACTTTGTGTTTGCTATCAAAACTTCTGTGCTCCTCTGAAAAGCTTTGCATTCCCTAGCAAAACATTTGAATTCCCCTGAGAAACTTTGTGTTTGCTCACAAATAGTTTGCATTTCCCCGAGAAATTATGCGTCCGCTAGCAAAACATTTGCGTTCCCCAAGAAACTTTGTGTTTATTAGCAAACTGTTTGCACAAAACCATTGTAACATCATTTTTCCTCCCACGTCCTCTTAGGGGCTCTGTAATATGGTACTCCAAGGTACCTCAGGAATAAAATACTATGATTATATTGTCATAGTACCTTGTCCAAAAAGCGAGTGGTAATGTCACGGTAGTTTGTGGTACGTTTTAATGAGTGGTTCATCTTCTCTGCCTCTCAGGTTGTTCAGAGGATCCTGGAGGTAGAGCACCGCACCAGGCTGCTGGTGGTGGACCGGGTCACAGAAGAGTTCCTAAAGTTTCACGGTCTGCCGTGTACAGAGGATAGGGCGATTGAGATGGGCTCTCTGTCTGCTCGCTCCTCGGCGGCGTCCTCTCCCTACGGCTCCCCGCGACACCCCACCACGCCTCCCTACAGCAGACAGAGCTCAGAGGGCATTTTCATTAATAAGGTGAGAAGCCCTCTCAAGTGAATGCATGTATCAATGTAATTGAGTCATCAGACTGTGTCATCGGTTTCAGGATAGGTGGACTTGGAAACATGGCACAACCTGGCAGGTCGTGGCCATACCTTCTCTTTCTCCATATATGAAACTTCCTCTTGTGGGACTTGACTCCTTGAGAGGAAGTCTAGGAGGAAATCCAGCCCAGAGAGGAGCAGTGTGCTATATTTAGATCATACTGTATGAAGAATAGGGTTGGGAATCGAGAATACAGAATGGTTCATTAAATTCCATGTGCCACATTTGGTTAAAGAAAGGTTTATTCTGGACCTTAATTAGCTCCAGAAGAGCTTGTTCCAATGTAAAATGGGGGGAATTCATGTGTCGCTTCATAGAATCTAGTCAAATTAGTCATGTGAACATGTACAGGTTATGTGACAGGTTATGTTATCTTTAGAAACCAAAACTATGCAAAACAGGGTTATTATCGTTAACTAAAACTAAAAATAAACCATTTAAAACATTTTCATTACTCAAAATAAACATTAACTGAAATAAAATAACTATAAAAAAAACTTATTTCAGCAAGATGCCAATGCAACATTTCTAATTTCTGTTTAAGTACTAAAATAACTAAAACTATATAAACTAAAACTAAATAAAAAAATATATAGACATACACTTTTAAAAATAAAGGTTCTTTATTGGCATTCCGTAAAGAACCTTTAACATCCATGGATCCTTTCAATTGCACTTAAGGTCCTTTATAGTGGAAAAGGTTCCTTAGATTATTAGAAAAAAATCACAATGGTTCTTTAAAGGGGTCATGACATGAGAAATCAAATTTGCCTTGATCTTTTGACATATAAGAGGTCTTTGTACTATTAAAACATCCTGTGAGTTTCACAGCTTAAAACGTTCTCCTCATTATAAACAAAACATTTATTTAATCAAGCTCCAAAAACAGCTCATTTGATATTGAGGGATCTGTGACGCCACACAGGTAAATACATTTGCATATGACTGCCTCCAGAGTAAAACATCGACAAATAGTTATACATCACCATAGGCCCCGCCCAGTCTACACTAGATGTGAGTGTTGCGTCAAAGGCAACTAAAACCCATTATAATCACTGATGCTGTCTACACTGATACAGTATATAGATGTGTGTTCAGTTTCTGACGTATATCTACGCGCTTGAGTCTGCCGACAACAGGACAAATGGAAGAGTGAAAGAATGTTTGCTTTGACGTGTCCTGTTTAAACAGCTCGTTTGCTCATTTCTGTACAAACTTCAGAAGGATCCCAGTGTCAGGAGCAAGTGGATAGTTTATTTTTAATGTCTTCGTCAAAGGATTATATGTTCGTTCGGAGCATTTGACTGCAGATTGTTTTGTAAACGAGGCACAGTGTAAAGGAGAGTTTGCAAAGATACTTTTGTTGAAAGCAACTGTATTGGATCTGACAGCAGTTACAGCTGATCACAAACCATAAGTGAGCGATTTCATAATGCTTTGTCAGTAAATATTATATGAATAATGGTTTTTAAAACACTTACTCGTGTGGGATAGCCAGTGGGTGTTTATACTGTTTCCTATGTATACTGTGCAAGAAAACTTTATTATAAAACCTCAAGGAACATATTAAAATAAAAAATCCATGTCATGACCCCTTTAATGGCATCGCTGTGAAACCCCCCCTTTGGGAACCTTTATTTTAAGAGTGTATGTTAAAAAAAGCTTTCGCAGTTTATGATTATAGTGCATTGCAATATTTGATTTTGAGGATAATAAGACCTACAAATTTGCGCTGCTTTGGAATCAGCCAAGCCCAAGATTACATGTGTGGTAAGAAATGAGGAATAAATTTAATGCACCCAAAGACACCCTCTCTTTCTCTCTCGTTCTCTTTCTTTCTCAAACACACACACACACCTCACTGGCGTCATGCCCTCAATCAGGAGCTTCAGTCTGGCTTTATCTAGAAGTGTTAGACTGCAGCCGTCTAAACGTTTCTGCAAAAGCTCTTTACAGATGACCTGCGCCTTGATGTGTCCAGGTCAGGTGAGGTGTGTTGACACTTGTCCAGGTAGCAGGCGGCTATGGGATCAGCACACAGCAGGAGTCCTGTAAGCCATGAAATCCAGTGATAGTCGTCTTTCAATCATGTTATTGTTTGATTTATTTTTAGCTGCAGGCAGTCTGAATGCAATGGGATTCAAACCAACAACCATCTAACAGTGAAATTAAAAAGTAACTAAACAAACTGAAAAGTGTTGCTTTTCCAGTAACAAGCAATTTCTGTGTTCTTTCTCATTTCTTTTGTCATAAATTAGACTGTTTTCTAGTTTATTATATTTCTAGCATAGTCTGGACAAGACAATGCTAGTTGCCGAAATTCAGAGCCTGTCTGCTGATTTCCGTCAGTCAGACTTGACAGAATTTACAGAAAATTGTATAGTGGATGACAGACACAAGCTGTGTTCCAATTTAGTGGCTGCATCCTTCGAAGTCTGCATTCGACAGCTGAATGCATCACAGCGGCGCGACAAAGGCTGTCCCAATTTGAAGGCTCCTCCGAATGCAGCCTACAAATGTGTTCTTTATTCCCTGGGCTGCAAAGGATAGAACGAGTGGATCCTTCGCAGCCTAGCCCATCCCCTTGTCAACGATAAGAACAATTCTCCGTAGGCTAGACAATCCCATTTAACAATGCTCCATTTTACCTTTATAGACTTCGAATATGTGGCCTTTTAAGTCCGTGTTATTCGAAGGATGCAGCCTCTGAATTGGGACTCTGACTTTTTAGCTTCAAACTATGGTTGCATCCAGTTGGAGATCAAACATGTTTGATATTTTGAGTCGATTTTAGAGCACATTGTTTTCATTTTTCATGCATCTCCTAGCAACAAGACATGTTTCTGCATTCTGAGCTTGTGTTTGGAACAACTTTAAAGTCTGGTAGTGTATGATCCTCAGTCATTTAGTGTATGATGCCCAGTTTTTCTCTGTTACCATTTTTAGCAAGTGCATAATACCCCTTTTTACAAGATATAATATAAGTCTCTGGTGTCCCCAGAATGTGTCAGTGAAGTTTCAGCTCAAAATACCCCACAGATCATTTATTATAGCTTGTCAAATTTGCCCCTATTTGGGTGTGAGCAAAAACAAGTAATTTTTGTGTGTGTCCCTTTAAATGCAAATGAGATGCTGCTCCTGGTCTGCTTTCCAGAAGAGGGCGGAGCTTCAACCGCTCACACTTCAGTTGCTCAACAACAACAAAGCTGGACAATCTCACACAGCCAAAATGTCAGTAACGGTGTTTAGCCTTACATTGTTGAAACTGGAGTCAGACACTGATGGAGAGACTCAGGAAGTGGATACATTTATGTAGTTGCTGTGGAGTTGATTCAACTCATCGACTAGCATGTGCCGTCATGTTAATCTTTTGTGCAAATCCAGCGTTGAATTGACCTTCGTTTGTGAAGCAGTCTGGCGTAAAATGACGGCATGGCAACAACCCTCTACTACAACAATTCTGTGTGTTCTCGGGGGCGGGGTTTATGTAAATTTTGGAGTTTGTGATGTCACCAACCCGGGATGAAGCTCGTTGTAGTCCCTACCAGCCGTTTGTTGTAGTCCTTAAACAGCTAATTCTGTAAAAAAAAACAAAAAAACATATATATATATATATATATATATATTCCTTTTTATTAAACTTTGAGCATCATAACTTTGCAGATGTTGTTTATGTTCAAACAGCAACATTACACACTTAACAAATGTTAAAAAAGTAAAATCATAATCAAGGACCCCTTTAAAAAGTCATAGTGTATTTCAGCATTTAGTTATTAGCGTAATTTATGTGTTCAAGTTTGATGCTGTGAGCTTCACTGAACTCTTTCTGAGTTTGTTTCTTGTAAATATTGATCTGATTTTGACTCTTAATTCTGATTTGATGAGCCATGTTTGATGCATATTAATGAGCCAAGTTGCTTGACAACCATGAACTGCCTGTCATTTGGCTAATAAACAGAATTACTTGGTGGAAGAATTGTTGAGTCTTATTAGTATTACTGAATTAATCAAACTATTGTTAACTTGTAACTTGCTTCATATTGCCATTGTTGTCATTATATAACTCACCCGAGGTCTCATGTTACAGTGTTTTTACCACAGTTGAAGGAATAGTTCTCCCAAAAAATAAATACATTTTGTCATCATTTAGTCACCCTCATGATGTTCCAAATCTGTATAAATGTCTTTTAATTTTGGGGTGAACTATCACTTTAAGGGAGCTTCAAAAACACCCATTACTTGTGGCGTATTGCTTTAATATGATCTAATAGTTTTATATAGATCTTTATGATTATAGTTGTGAGTGATATCATATCTTCAAAAGGCTAGTTTGACTGTGATTTAACTCATTTAAATTATGAGTAGGTTGTGTCTTGGCATCAGCAGCTTCCCCAAACACCGTCATTAGACTGGTATTCACACACCTGACCACTGAAACAGACGTGTGTACAGAACTGACAACAGTCTTTTCGTGTTCCTCTCAGAGTCCCAGCAGCACTGGAGGAGTGATGAACGGCTCTCCGCTCTACAGAGCTCATGCCCGTCTGGCGTCGCCCGTGCTCCGGTCTCCGCCGTCCCCCTGTGAACCCAAGACTGAACCGGAGCCTGAACCCTTCACCGAACTCTTCACCGTCGAATCCAGCGTCACCCCTGAGATTAAACCCATCTGTGCCCTCAGCACTGACCTCAGCACAGCACAGACCAACACACAGGTACATTCACACGTGTGTCTGCGTGAAAGCGTTTATTATGTGGATAGGCAAACCCCTTAAGTCATTTTCAACACCATTAGTGTTAGTATTGCTAGGTATTTGTACGTAAAGTGCAGGTAGTTTAGATAGACACTGATATGTACATTATAAATGTTATACTTTCACTTATCCTCGAGGTTAGGGAGAGTATGTAAGTGTACATGCTAATGCGATCATGTTGTTATATCGCATGCAAAGAGGTCAGACAATCATAACAAAGTTCTGGTTTAAAGCTACAGTACTACAGTATATGCTACTGTTTAAAAGTTCAGAGATTTTGGAGTCTCTTCTGCTCACCAAAAATACAGTAAAAACAGTAATATTGTGAAATATTATTACAATTTCAAATAACTGTTTGGGAATGTATTTTAAAATGTAATTTATTCTTGTGATCAAAGCTGAATTTTCAGCATCATTACTCCAGTCTTCAGTGTCACATGATCCTTCAGAAATCATTCTAATATGATGATTTGCTGCTCAAAAAAACATTTATTATTATTATATCAATGTTGAAAACAGTTGTGATGCTTCATATTGTGTGGAAACTGTGATACTTTTATTTAGAATTCTTTTATAAATAGAAAGTTCAAAAGAACAGCATTTATTTGATCAGTTTAATGCATCCTTGCTGAATAAAAAGTATTACTTTCTTTATCATTTTTTTCTTAAATTATTATTTTTTTTTAAATCTTACTGACCCCCAACTTTTGAACAGTAGTGCATATTGTAGGTGCACACTATATATGTAACTCTTAAAGGTACAGTAGCAAAATCAGACTGTTTATTAAACTTATTTATGACTGTTTTTCATACATTATACACTGTAAAATATGTGCTTCATAATATGAAGGCAAGGTACAAATAGCTCTTTAGGGCAACATATTTTCACTTTGCAGTGCAGGTGGACCTTGGGGGAAAAAAATAAAATGCTATAAAAACAGATCTGACCCCTTTAAGTGAAACTGTATTTGCATCTCTCTCTCTGTCTCTCTTCTTTCATTCATTGTCCTCATCCTCTCTCTCTCTCTCTCTCTCTGTGACCTTAATTCTCATTTACCTGCTTTGTGTTCACACTCTTTAGTCCAGGGTGTCTGATTTCTGGGTATTTTCCCAGAATTCAGTGAGAGTGTTGTTTTGTGTGTGTAAGATCAGATTAAGCGGCGTCTCACCCTCAGGAGGTAAAGCACATGTTTGTGTGTGTGTAAGGCGAGGTTCTTCAGTCAGTCTACCCCATGGGACACAAACAGACACCACCCTTGTATTGTCTTAGAACAGGAAGTGACATGGTGTCTCACAGAATGTCCCTTATTCCTGCTGGGCGTCTTTCACTTCTTGGAGGAAATGAGCCAATGGTCACGCACACAGGCTTGCACGTCCTTGTGAAGGTCCAGGGTCCTGCATATGTCATATAATATACAACATATGATAGTCTTTGGCCAGAAACTTTACACAAGTACACAGATGTGAATGCCTGCAAGTACTCAAGGGAGTGATAGTTTTCAGCTGTGTATATCTTGCAATTCTCACTTTTTCTCTCACAGTTCTCACAGTCAGTCTTTTTTCTCTCAGAACTGGATGCAATTCTCGCAATTTTGACTTTATAACTCGCAATTGTGAGTTTATATCACGCAATTCTGATATTATCTCACTATTCTGACTTTATAACTCGCAATTGCGGCTTTTAATTGCGAGAAAAAAAGTCAGAATTGTGAGATAAAAAGTTGCAATTAGCTTTTTAATTTTTTTATTCAGTGGCAGAAACAAGCTTCTATAGAAAACTGACTTTTTGCATTCATGCGCCCCCTGTGGCAACACCTAAACATCGCTGAAAGCAGAATCACAATATTGCTGAATATAAAATATGAATTATATTAACAAAATGCAATTTGGCATGAAAGTTTTTTCTTTGACTATTAGAAAGGAGTTTTTGCATTTTAATTAAAGCGATTATTTTTGTGAGCCTAAATGATTGTTCAAAAATGTTTGATTGAAGACGGATTTTACCTTTAAATATTTTTAAAGAAATCAAAAAACTATTTTTGCGAGTGACTCGCTGTATGGCACTGAAGGCAAAATAATTGTCTAAACTAATTGTTAAAAAAACATAACTGTTTGGCAATAGAAAGTCACATTCACACAGCAGAATACGGTTGTCAGTCCTGTATGGCTACGATCGATTTGACGGATAACCTCATGGCTCGATTGGACTCTTATAGTGTTAAAAGTGAAAAGACTTTTCAGTTTTATGGACATCGCCATCTGATATTACTTTGCTTACTGGCTACGTTTACATCACAGACTGTAAAAAAAATATGGATGTAGTGTCCGTGACGTCACCTGTAGATTTCTGAAGAGCATTTCTGAAGCGAAAATGAGGCCGCTGCCATCTTAGCAGCGCATCACCGCACGTCACTCCCAGATAACTGAAAATGGGCAAAGAGGCGGGACTTGGTTGGAACTGAGATGCCTGGTTACTGAAACCACGCCCGCCTAACTCGACCTGATCATGTTAGCAGGCTAAGGAGCTATCTATCTATCTTAGATACTATCTAAAATATTAATGAAGATAAGTTATATAATTTGAAAGTTTACTGTCAATATATGGTGTTTTTTTTTTACGATATAGATGCTCCAGCACCAGTAATTGTAATTTGTGTCGGGTTTGCAAATAACTATGAAAAATCAAACGGGACTTCTTGCCTTTATAATGAAATAGCGATCGCAAGATGAATCCAATCCATGGTACATGGGTAAATGTCCATGAGTGTCCACTGAAAAACAAAAAACAGTACTTTTTGTCCACAAAAGCATTAAATCCATGAAATATTGATATATTATCCGTTGTTTGCATCACATTTCTTCTGAATGATCTGCTCTTCATCATAGTTCTTCAAGAAATTATGCAACCTGAGCAGCATTTATGTTGTAAAACTGTATATGATCGTATATATCTCACAAACAAATGAGTCCGCGTCCAAAGTACAATTTTTCAAAATGCAGCAGTTTTAGTTATAATATCCAAGCAGTGCTGTCAGAGTTTTATATCCTCCTGCCATTGTCACTGTAGTAAATCTCAGGAACAAAACTTTTAGCCAATGCCACGATCCAACAACGTGTGTTCTGTTTATCTTCCGCATGCGTGCACATCTACACAGACGCACATCTGTCTCGAGCAGCAAGCAGCAAGCCATATTATTTTATAACTGTATATATTATTATTTTATAATTGTATAAAATAATCTCGAAAAAAAGCACAAACACGGCAGAGATGCTAAATTCAGCAGCTGGAATTAGCTGAGGTAACGACGGCTCACAGACAGCAGCAGCAAACCTGTCACTCAAGTGACCACACCCTTAATTATGCAGAACTTTAAGGCAAAATTAGCTGTATAGACCAAAACCACAATTTGATCCAGGCTGTTAACATGTTTTTTTTTCTGCTGTACAGTTGGCCTTTTTAACATGGGGGTCGATGAGATTCTGCTCTCTTTTGGAGTCCAGTAGCGGCATGCTTTACACCACTGTATCCGACGCTTTGCATTGCACTTGGTGATGTAAGGCTTGGATGCAGCTGCTCGGCCATGGAAACCCATTGCATGAAGCTCTCTACGCACTGTTCTTGAGCTAATCTGAAGGCCACACGAAGTTAGGAGGTCTGTATCTATTGACACTGCAGAAAGTTGGCGACTTCTGCGCACTATGCACCTCAGCATGCCCCGCTCTGTGATTTTACGTGGCCTACCACTTCATGGCTGAGTTGCTGTTGTTCCCAATTGCTTCCACTTTGTTATGACACCACTAACAGTTGACCGTGGAATATTTAGTAGTGAGGAAATTTCACGAATGGACTTATTGCACAGGTGGCAACCTATCACGGTACCACGCTTGAATTCACTGAGCTCCTGAGAGCGACCCATTCTTTCACAAATGTTTGTAGAAGCAGTCTGCATGCCTAGGTGCTTGATTTTATACACCTGTGGCCATGGAAGTGATTGGAACACCTGAATTCAATGATTTGGAGGGGCGTCCCAATACTTTTGGCAATATAGTGTATGTCACAAGCTTCAAATCAGAAATGATTTTTTTTTGACATGCTTACTGCACAAATATACAGATTTTTCTGCTGTTTGCGCATACTTTTCTCCTAAATTAGGTAGACTTAATATTTATGTATTTTGGGTCCTAATTAGGAGATGACGAGCACATGAACCGCTGTGCTTTGCTGCTTATATTAATGAAGCAGTAAAAAGCCCCGTCCCGAGTCCAAAACAAAGCGTCTGTGGATGAGAGTCTGAAGCAAGGACTGATGGGACGACATTGCTCTACTTCTCTTCACAGACAATAAGCGGAAGGAGAATTTTAGAAAAACACCACAGTCATTTATGACACTTCATTCAACAGCAACAACAACAGCTCATTCCAGGTGTCATAGCCTACATCAATACGCCATTTCTACATCATTGCACATGTGCAGTACGTTTCGGTTTTAAATCCGATCAAGTGTTTACATGTCCTCTCGATCGGATTAGAAAAGGTTTAAACCACCCCTTACAATCCGAATGAAATTTTAAGCTGATTTGTCCAATTCATTCTGATCGACGTGGTTACATGTGACTTTTTTTATTCTGACTGTGCTGGTAGTCCGATTACAATTGGATTATTAGGATCCATGCAAACGCAGCTACTGTCGCTATGGTTCCTGTTAAGAGAATTCAGGCTTGACTCCCGTCGCACATTCATACAGACAGTATTCGAGACGCTAAGTTGCTGTATGAACGGGACATTTCGAGACTGACAGTGTGAATGTAGCCATATTAAAGGGTTAGTTCACCCAAAAGTGAAAACTATCCCATGATTTACTCACCCTCAAGCCATCCTAGTTGTATATGACTATCTTCTTTCAGATGAACACAATCGGAGATACATTTAAAAATATCCCGGCTCTTCCAAGCTTTATAATGGCAGTGAATAAGGGGTTACTTTTGTGACAACTTGCGCAGTATGCGTACGGTCATCTGCCGGTTTAGATTATAAAGTTTTTAATATGGATATTTTTCTTACACAAACGCGTCGCTTTGCTTCAGAAGGCCGTTATGAACCTCCTGGAGTCGTGTGGAGTATGTTTATGAAGGATGGATGCACTTTTTTTGGGCTTGAAAATCAGGCCCCCCCATTCACTACCATTATAAAGCCTGGAAGAGCCAGGATATTTTTAACAATATCTCAGATTGTGTTCGTCTTAAAGAAGAGTGTCATATACACCTAGGATGGCTTTAGGGTGAATCATGGGATAATTTTCATTTTTGGGTGAACTATCCCTTTAAGGACTCAAATAAAGGACTGACAACCATATTTTGCAACCGTAATTTCCACAATTGCTTAAACTAGTTTATTATTATTTATTTGTCAATAAACACTAGTGCTTCTGGGCCCTTGAATCTGCATAAAGTCCATAACGCTTCTTATTCTGGCCAAGAATTAGACAGGAAGTGATCATGTGACCAACATGTTCAAATACATACAAAAATATTATTCAGTAGTCTCTATAACACCAGAACAATAGTGAAAAATGTGTTTGAGAATTTCTGTCTGCCCAAAGTTATAAATACAGATTATTTCATACATAATTAAAAGTAAATAAAAATATAAAGTTAATGTTGCACATCCAGACAAAACTTGCAGCAATTACTTTCACTGTACTCCTCTCATGTATTTATTAATCAGATTTCATTAGCTAATGATTGGGCTAAAACAGTCAATTTTCCAGTTTTGTTGACCTAACGGAGCATTAAATTTCTGTTCTGTTGGTTTTCTCTCTCTCAGGAGGAGCCGTCATTGGAGGTGGACGTCGTAACGAAGGACCTGCGTCCGCGCCTGTGTCACATGACCCTAGGCAAGCAGGGCTACGGCTTCAACCTGCACTGCAAAAAGTCCCGCGCGGGTCAGTTCATCCGCTCGGTGGACCCCGACTCTCCAGCGGAGCACGCGGGACTGAGGCCGAAAGATCGGCTCATCGAGGTGATCGGACAGGATTACATGAGCCTTGATTAGCCCAGATTAGCAGCACTGGATTAGATTAGATTAAACCGCTTCTGGAGAGAGACGGATTACACAGTTGAAGAGAAACGCCTGGATGTTTGTCTGTTTGGTTTGTTCACTTTGTGAAGGGAGGATCCCGTTTTAGAGCAGGGAGTTAGTTTGCTTTTATTACACTGTGTGTGTGTGATGCGTGATCGTCAGAGAGAGCAAATCCATCCTAATGGATTTAATTAGCATCCGTTTTCTGTAATTATCACAGACAGATCAGTAATTATGATTGACGAACAACATATAATCCAGTCAACTGTGTTTCTCTCTGAATGCATTTGAGTATAATTAGCAAAACACTTATTTACAGTTAGTAATTCACTTTCACTAAGTAATTCACTAAAGATTCCTGAAAAGTCTAATGACATGGCTGTGATGCCCTGCTTTATTAGAAATTGATTGACCAGCCGCTTATTATTTCACGTAAAAAACACCCTTCCACCTGTATGAGCGTCAGGAAACCCTACAGAATTTCACATGCATTACATCAGTTTCTATGTGTTTGACCAGCCACAGGAACCTACACACCCCAAACTCTATTATCAGACAGAGAGAAACACAGAAACAATGTCAGATGAAAGTTTGTGAGTTATGTAAGGCTTCTTCAAAGAGAGGAAGAGGAAGAGGAAGTTCCACAGAAAGTGGAAGTGACATGGCCTCACTCTCCACCTGCTGGACAAATGCTGACTAACAATTGTGTGTCGCACCTGAAAGTATTGAGACAAATGATATATTATATAAAAAATGTATTTAATATTATATTATATTAAATTACCTAATATAAAAAAATAATATTATATTTAGTATATTATAATATAAATAAAATCTAAGTATAATATATACATATATTATAATAAATAAAATTAATAATATTATAAATAAATAATATGTATAATAAGTGTAATTTTGAGTGTCAGTCTCTCTTGTTTTAAAATGATTATGCATAATTTCATGTAATTAAATATATTATTTTTATATTACATAATTTTATATATTATGTTTTAAATAGATATCAATTTTATTATATTTTATGATATATTTTAACATATATTTTATGTTATATATTTTATTATATTATGTAATATAAAAATAATATTTAAATAATAAAATATAATTATATAGTTAAATTGTATTTATATTTTATAATTTTATCTATTTATATATATCTTATCTATTTAAAACTATATAATTTATTATATACTAAATATAATATTATTTTTATATTACATATATAATTATTACATATATTATTTATTTATATTTATGTATTATATAATTTAATAAATTATAAAAAATATATTTTATATAAGATCTAAAAATCAAAGTATAAAAAATTATATAATTTTATATAGTAATATATTATATTATACGTAACTGTATTATTTATTATATTATTGATTAAATTTATTTATAATATATTTTATTATAATATACTAAATATAACATTATTTTTATATTACATATAAAATTATATTACATATACTATTTATTTATTATATAATTTAATATAATATATTTTATTATATATCTAAAAATCAAAGTATAAAAAATTATAACAAAATATAATGTTTATTTTATACAGATATATATTATAATATTATTATGCTTAACTGTATTATTTATAATATTATTGATTATATTTATTTATAATATATTTTATCATATACTAAATATAACATTATTTTTATAACAACAATTTAATACATTATAATATTAAATGAAATTATGTATAATATATAATTTGACTCAATATTTTAAAACTCAACATTACACAATTATACTGAACTATATTATTTATTTATAATATTAATTTTATTTATTATACTATATATATACACACATACATATATATATATATATAATATAAAAATAATATTTAGATAATAAAATATAATAAATTATATAGTTACATTCTATTATAGTTATGATTTTATATATTATATATTTTATCATATTAAATGATATAATAAATAAATAATATAGTTAAGTACAAGTGTACATGTGTGTATGATACTGTTCTATCTGGATCTCGAGCTGGATGCTTTGGGATTTGATCAAGGCCTGAATTGTAATCCTGCATACTATATAGTACAGAAAGTACCCAAGTTAGTATGCAGCCGAAGTCATCTCTTGTGTGTCTGTCATATTTCCAGGTGAACGACACAAGTATTGAGGGTCTGCGTCACGCTGAGGTGGTGGAGTTGATCCGGGCCGGTGGCAGAGAGACCCGTCTGCTGGTGGTCGATCTGGAGACAGACGAGCTCTTTAATCGGCTGGGAATCGTGCCCACATCTACTCATCTGAAAGGTACAGAATGTGCTTTTGCATGCATTGTACATCAACACGCTCATATATATGTGTGGGAAGTTCTGGGGAAGACCACGGAAACAGACTAAGCTGGAAAGATGATATTTAAATGCTTTGTATTTATTTAACCTCACCTGACAGGTACTGTTCATTATAAGGAAAGTTTATGCTATATGCAAATATTGCTAATGTTCAGGGCAAACGCTGACGCTACGAAGTAACTAGTTGTCAGATGTGTGGCATGTCACATGTATACAATAAATTATGACTCTGTAACTAATTTTCCAAATGGTTTGTTTGAAACAGAGGACTGTGTGGACGGACCGATCATAGAGGGTCCCGAGACGACGTGTCCGACCACAAACAGCCCTGTCTCTGCTTCACCCGTCCCAGAAGCCCCTAGGATCTCTCCACCAATCATTAACATCACACTGACAGATCCACCAATCAAAAACGGCTCTCCGAGACACCGGAGTCAGAGGAGCTCGTCTTCTCGATCCACTTTATCAGAGACGAGCGCTGAACTCAGCAGCTTTGACACCAGCAACAGGGTGTGTGTGAGGAAACCACTGAGACATACTAGTTTATTGATATATAATTCATTAATTTAATAATTATTATTTATTGTTGTCATTGTTGGTAACAATAATTTAATACGTTGATTGTTGTTATTATTAATTTTATTATTTTTAATAATAATCATCATCATATTATTAATAGTTTTTATTAATATTGTATATTATTAATTAATGTAATAGTAAAAAAATTTGTATTGTTGTTGGTAACACTAATAATAATAATAATTTTATAATAATATATTATTGTTGCTATTATTAATTTGTCATTGGTAAAAAACATCATAATAATTTAATAATTTGATATTAAGATAAATAACAACAACGATAATCATCATAATATTCATCATCATATTAATAACAATGTATTAGTATTGTATATTATTAATTTAATAGTAAAAATAGTATTGTTGTTGGTAACAATAATAATAATTTAACCATTATAGTTATATTTTTGGTTGTTGATATTATTAATAATAATATTAATAAGAATTGTTGGTAAAAATAACAATAATAATTTTATAATTATATATTATTATTGTTGTTATTATTCATTTCAATGATACGATTTACATTAATAATAATTTATTAATATGGCATATTAATAATTTATTAGTAAAAAAGAGTGATGTTGTTGGTAACAATAATAATAATTAAACAGTATGAAATATTATTAATTAATGTATATATTACTAGTATAGTTGTCATTGTTGATATATAATAATAATACTTTATTAATGTAACATATTATTTATTATTATTACTAATATTATTATTATTATTAAGGTTACTTTTAATGTATCCCATGGCAGAAGTTTGTCTTGGATAAAAGAAATATGTTATTATAATAATAATAATAATAAAGTAATATGGTATAGTATTAATTTAATAATACAATATATAATTATTAAATAATAATAATTATTATTATTATGTGTTTTACTGTAACTCACAGTACCATATGGCGAAAAAATTAAATACAAAAAATCTATACCTTGAATTCAATGTTGGTCACTTTGATCACGTCAAAATGCGAAATGTAACAATGTGCAAAGTATGTACACAAGGAAACATTTACTGTAAGGTTGCTTATGTTAGCTGAGATCATTTAAAAAGTGCAATATTTGATTGTAAAACTGCATAATATATTTTACTTTTACTTTATCTTTTCATAGCTCACGGATTCTGACCATCACTCCAGCGATGATGCCCGCAAACCGAACCGAGATGTGAAATCTGAGGAGCGGCGGCTAGATCCCTTCTGGGAGAGCGGTCTGGATCTGAGTCTGACCGCGGCGGAGGCCAAGCAGAAAGCCCGGGCCAAACGGGCCAATAAGAGAGCGCCCCCTATGGACTGGAGCAAGAAACAGCAAATCTTCAGCAACTTCTGAAGAGCGCAAACACTTCTGAAAGTTCAAACGCCACCAACACACAGACCAGACCAAAGACATGCATCTTAGACCAGATTAGATCAACCTCCTGAAATTAGTGAGATTGTTCATCTTTTATGAAAGGATGAGAGAAAAGGTTTGTTTGTGGATTCAGACCGATTTGTGTTATATGTGCAGATCTGAAAGTATGTTTTGGACATCATTCTCTGTGTTTAACTGGCAAGTGTTGTTAACTTGGTAAGTGTTTAACATTCAGCCAGTTTATTATTATTTCAGATAATAATGCACAAGTTCCTTCTGACAGTCACATTGAGAACTCAGACTGCCATCGCAATTCTACTCGACAGCTGTTTCCACACTGAGGAAATGAGGAGAGTGAGAAGACTTAGTCAGACGTCAACGTAAGAAGGAAGGACAAACTGAAGGCAATGTGAAAAGAAAGTGTCATTGCGATAGTAAAAGTGAACAAAAGATGTAGACTGAACATTGAGCTGGGAAGTCAAAGGTTGCAGGTTCAAACCCCTGAAGAAAGTTATGATCTAGCATCATCAGAGAATAAGTATACAGTAAGTTGTGTTGGAAGGATGATAAGAAGAAACAACCGTAGACGAGAAGGTTCAGTCGGAGATCTTCACACAACACTATTAGCAGACATGGCTACAATTAAAATCTTTTTCTTCCAGGAAACAGGTCAAAAATATCAGTGACATCGTCCAATTTTCATCCAATCAGATGCTCTCTAGAATAAACATAGTGGCTGTTTTTATTTTATTTTATTTTTTTTTAAAGAATGACCTCCTACACTAAAAGAATATTTATTTATTTGTTTTCTTGTCTTGCTTGTTTAACATTTCTGTGTGATATTGATGGTTTATTATATCACTCAGAGTATTTACAGACATTATAGTTCACCAGGCTGCCATTATCAACTCACTGTAGATCAATAACATTAACCAACTGTTTTTTGACCTCAATCTTTACATGAATTTTAAAGTCAAAAGTGAAACACTGGCTTTAACAGTGCATTAACACGAGTACAGGAATCCAGCTATATGTATTAATAATAACATATAGTTATATATTCTTAAAACTTAAAGCAATACATTGTAACTGATTACCTTATATTTTCATCTGAGGCATGTATTATGATTTTAAGTCAATTTTGTTTCTTGTTAATGTGTATAAAATGTTCTTATCACCCACATCTTATGTATGTCCATTTTCTCATTTACTGTGCTCACCGTCACACGCTTATAAACACAAATAAACTGAGTATTTTAGACAGAAGTGGTCTCTGATTCTGAGATGGTGCAACTTCACGGTCTCTCTGCCGGTTGCAGTTCTTCTGTCGCGCGCTGGTGACACACAGGCTGCGTTCATTCGTGACGGGTGAGAAATGAAACCACCAATCCATCTGTTCCCTTTCTACAACTCTTCGAAGCATTTAAGGTGTTTATTTTATCTGTTATATATGCAGACAGATGCATGTTTCTGAATTGTAATGGGTTCGTTGTGTTTTAACGGTTTCCTCTGCTAATCTCAGTGTCTCATTTGCGTTAGCCTCCTTTCCCGTCGTCTTCTCTCACCTCTTATGATCTCTTCATCTTTCTTTTCTCTTCCACTTCCATTTTTAAAGGAGTTTTATTGGATTACACCGACTGTGCATTCAGCTCCCTCTCATTGAAGACGAGTAGTATCCCACTACAGAAAACTCTCCTCACACATGTTGTAAGCCAGCAATAGGTCTAACCTAATCAGTATTTAATTAAAAAATAATTTATTTAACTTTCTAACAATACAGTACAAAGACAGATCAACCAAAATCCCGTTAGTTACGTCAGATTAGCGAACGAATCATTAATCTGAGTTGATCAGGAGAAACGATTCGCAAACTAAACTGTAATTCACTCGACCGTTAGGATTGATTTTGTGTAGGAGTAAAACTGTGAAGTTAGATCAATATTGTGAATTTTAATGATTAATATTATTAAGATTCACATGATTAGTACTAATAATTATGGAAATAATACGTTGTAATTGTATCACATCCATATTAGTGCACATTTGAGTGATTCACCCTGATACCGGTTTGTTGAACCGGTTCTTTGAATCGAACCGATTCGTTTAAAATAAATAGGACTCCCCTGAACTAAATCCCCTCATTTATTCCTCAATGTTTTGAGCGCTATCAATTACATAAGTTCATCAAACTAATAATTAAAACACCTCTTTATTTTGTTAACCCTCTGGTGCTGCGCGCACGGTGGTCAAAAATGACAGAAATGGTTTGTTTCAGTAAAATGAATACTGTATTTT
The DNA here is from genome assembly GCA_037101425.1 of Elopichthys bambusa. Classification (NCBI taxonomy): domain Eukaryota; kingdom Metazoa; phylum Chordata; class Actinopteri; order Cypriniformes; family Xenocyprididae; genus Elopichthys; species Elopichthys bambusa. Next base: position 36,289,953 of record CM074436.1, on the reverse strand, counting down.
ACTTTCGATCGATAATGTTTTTTTATTTAATATTTTGTAATATTAGGGGATTTATGATACTAAATTTTATTTATTACCTGTTAATCACTTTTTGAGCATAGACCTGAAAATGAAATTTCCAGTTTAAACTGTCGTAAATTTTGAATGCTGTGGAGCACAGACTTTGGTCTCTTTTTTTAAAAGACGCTTGGCAGATTATTGCTTAAGTGAAAAAAAAAGTTTTTTAAAAAAGTTATAGAGTTAATTAATATGAAAAATATAAAAAACATGTTTTACTTCAAAACTGAGAGAATCAAAACAATGTGTTCCAAATTTGAGGTTGATATCTCAAAAAATTAGCTTCCTGTAAGATTTTGTTTGGGCGCAGTACCAAACGCTTCCACTAGATGAAATTAAATTCCCATTGGTTTCCAATGCAGTCATTTTTGACTGCAAACAGTACAATTGTGACTTATGTCCATGATTTATTTTATTTTTTTTTTTTCTTCACATAAGTAAACTTTAATTTTTGGATTAACTAGTTCTTTTAAATAATAACCAAGTGTTTTGTTTATGATATTTATAGTACACACAGACACACACCACTGTTTTTCATGGCTCTGGTGTTTCTCTTGAATGCCATCAGAGTTTCTTCCTCTTTTTGGTTACAGTTACAACTCTTCAGGGTTTCACTTTAATACCACCTACAGTCACACCACACACACTTTAACTTTAAACCTACTCCTACTGCACATACACATACACAAATTCAGCTCAGGTCTCCTTGCAAAATACACTTTACAGCAAAACAAATTCTAGGTAAAAGATCAGATTCTCTGAAAAGGCCACCAGGAGTCTGTGGCATGTGCCTGTGTCTTGCTTGAGTTTGTTCTACATTTTATCTTCAATTTGATGTAAATGTAAGTTCAAAACCATTGATGAAACATGATTTGTGTGTGAAAACATCCATGCACAGGTTTTACACACAAAAATGTGTACATACTGAGTTGCTAATACTATTTGAATATCTTCTGTTAGTCATCTCACCATCTAAGTGTACAGCTAACGCATGATGATTGCAAAGTAAAAATGATCAGTCGTGTTGAACCCAAACTTCCTGTCGTTACTCATCTGTTTCCTGCATGTGGGTTAGTAGCGATGCCGTGCAGTGAGATGGTTGCAGCTGTTTACACACACACACACTCACACATAAGGCTGGGTCATCATCTCAGAAACTGTTAAAACATACAGACAGAGCCTGAGATTAACACATCTGATGGCTCATGAACAAACTTCAGATGCAGAAATCTGTTGGACTTTATTTTGAAAGGCAAGTCTCTTCTATACATTATATCTATTATTACATTGTAAAAACAGCTTGTTTGCCTGATTGAATGGTTGAAGTCCTCTGAAGATCATGTCATATTTCTTGCAGAAAGATGGAGAGCCAGACAATTATTGAACATCATCTTTAAATCTACAGAGGCCTCCTGCTCTTCCCTGAAAACTGTTTAGTCAAATAATATTCATCAGGACAACAAATAATAATTTGATTCTAATTAGCATGGAACCTGAAGATATTTGGAGGCTTCAAGGCAGATCAGTCTTCTCAATCACTGGAGTTTGTTGAATTCATTATAACTTGATCTCAAATCCAACATATTTTTGGCACAGACCTTCAGCCTGTTCTGATGTGGGTCGCTTTAGCTTATGGTTGTCTTGAAACTGATGATCAACACCCCAAAAATTTACATTTAAAAGTTCCTCACTGTTATGCCTCCTGAAGCTTTCAAGCTACAGCCACTAGCTATCAAACTAAATCAGATATTATGAACACCACACGTCCAACTAACCATCCAAAAACCATTTTATTAACGGAGTGTCTATTTACACTAAGTGCAAATAGCGTCCCTTGTTGGCAAACGCTTTTTACACTAGCTCCGCCCGACAACATCTGGTTGGGCCACTCAAGTTTTAAAAAAGACATGCAGAAATCAACGTCAGCTGTAGTGAGTAAAGCCTCGTTTACACTGCACAGCCAATCAGATTGCCTTATGCAAACACTCTAGAGCAGTCGCTAGCCAATTGCGTTCATTCAACACCGGAAAGTAATGTGATTGGCTGTTATCACTATAACGGTCACAACAACAAAAGCTTCAGTCATGCCCTCCATCAAGCGTTAACGTCGATGCAGACCTGGCTTTTAACGCAATCGACGTGGGTTTGAATCCGCCTTTTGGCGAGTTCGCATTTATTTTAAATGAAATTGAAAAAAAAAAAAAAAAAAAAAATGTTCTAAAAGGGGAAATAAACTGTTTAATAATATTAAAAGTGTTTATTGGGTAGGGTTAAGGGAAGGTGTTGGAAGGGTTTTTATTCTGCCAATAAGGCAGCATCCATTTAATAATTTTAATAAATATAATCATTTACACTGATATTATTGCATCCTATTAATGTACAAAAATACTTAGGTGCAAATAGTATCTGCCAATATAAAGTATAGATTTTTTTTTCACTTTTATTGCAAAGAACTGATACTTTTACATGGTGTAAATAGAATATGTCGCTATTTTCAGCTAGTGTAAATAGCATATTGCTTAAAAAATACTATTTCCACTATTTTTGCTAAGAAAATATGCCATTTCCACAAATAGCCGCTGCCTTTAATTAATCAAGGAGTAGGACATTCTCTTTCAAGAGCATTTTTGAAAAACTGACACACCCATGAGTACAAGATGACATCAACGGTTTAGTGTTTTTTTACTGGAAGAGAAATGCTCAATTTTAAAAATGTGTAGGTGTATATAGATGGATATAGGTGAGCTCAAAACATACAAATATGGAGAAAAAAAAAAAGCCACAACACGCTAATTTTGACCGCAGTTTTTTGACTTTCTAAGAAACAAAAAAAACCTCAAAACAAATCAAGAACACACAAGACAGAAAACACGTCTTCAGCTTGGTAAAAAATCGTTTTATTTTTCCTGGCAAGGTAAAGAGAGAAAGGTGTGATTGTTTTTGTCTTTCAGAGTCTCAGTGCAGATTTCCACACGCAGCAATCGTTCTCCGCCTCGCCATCCTTCCAACTGTCACTTCCTGTCTTTGCTTTCAGTTTGCTCTTATTTCAAATCTTCCAACCAACAAACATCGTCACAAGAAAAAACAAGACGCATGATGAATCCAACAGTTTTATCAGTAAATTTACCAGCAAAGTCCTTACAAAAAAATAATAAAAATAGCAAAACAAAAGTGCATGACAAGCGATAATCCAATTTAAATTATGCATTTTGCTCCAATAGAATGTTGTGAATTCAGTTCTATTTATCAAAACCAAAATCAGCAATAGCAGCAAAACTAAAAAAAAAAAAAACTTAACCTTATTGTTGTAAAACTATATTTGATATAGTTGTAGTTTGTTGGATAAGCTGATTAAATCACTAAATACCAAATATCAATATGGCATCAAAATTTATCGGTACAAATACATTCATACACACACTCACAAGCGCGCACACATCGTTGGTCACAGTTTACAGGTCAATAGGGGTCCAGGAGTCAAGTGTAAGGTACCTTAAAACAATTAACATCCTATTAACGCAGAATACACGTACGAAATGCGAAGTACAAAAAAAAAAAAAAACATGGCAATGACACTAACAAAACACACTTAAAAGCTCCCAACACAGCTACCGTTACACAAATCACACACACACACACAACCGAACACATACATAATGCAAGTCATGATCATTATACCATGGAGTTTCCATTCCAGCTCCTTCGCCACGAGACCGAATCTCTCGAAATCACGACAAGATTAAACTACGGTGTGATTGAAATCTGTAAACTACGATGAGTTTCAACAGCGAACACTGACCAAGCCCAGGAAAAAACTACAAGCCAACTACGCAAAAAAGTAAGAAGAAACATTGGAAATTAAACAATACGCATAAGAGACGCAAGCAGAGAATCATGACAACAATTGGACAGGACGACGACAAAGCCGATGATGATGATGATGATGAAAACTGTGAATTCATAAATGCTCCCTTACTAACGATCAAAAAACACAAATTCGCGATAGCGCGCTAACCATCTTTTTTTAAGCCGAGATTGTTCTCGTTTCAATAGTAATTATTAAAAAAAGAAAAACAATGCTAGTCTTTCCTAGATAGTCTCAGTGTTAAAGTCTGATTATGCTATTGCTACGGCAGCGCTGGCGCCGCAGGCCGCTCGTAGTTATTGCAGCTTCATGTGCAAGAGTTTCTATGGTCAGTCAGCGTGTGAATGCGTTTGATTCTTATGCCTGGGATTAACTTGAGATTAAAAAAAGTTGTATAACAGTTGCTGTCTAGCTTCCCTCCCTAATCTTAATCTTTTTAGCGATTATTCCCAGATAACTGTCTATACCTCCCTCCCGTTTAAACCTACTTCCTCCCTCCCGCTCTCTTAAGTTTGTTTTTCGCTCTCCCTCGGTTACGCTATCTCTCGTCTTCCCTACGTTTTTAGGTTTATTCCCCGTGATTGGGTGCATTCTGCAGTTAACTAGAGGAGTCCCCTCCCCCCTCCCACCCACCCACCCACCCTCATGGACACACAAAGGGCGTGGGATCTGTCCGTCAGGCGGAGCGGCCAATCGCGTCCCTCTCCCCCATGATCAGGGCAGTGCAATACACAGATGGATGAGTTCCCCCCTCCTAAAGGTTCAACTGAAAGAAACAGAAAGAAAGAGAGACAAATAAGAGCAAAGCAGATTTTATGTTTTTTTTTTGTTTTTTTTTTGAACGATTATTGGTTTGACAGGTAATTACTTTTATACCTAATTTTTAACAAGTTCTTAAAGTCAGCGTGAACCGGAAGTTGCAACTGGCTTGTATTTTTTAGAGTGAAATGGAATACGGAATGAGAAAAAGAGGGCGTGGCTTGTTATTTCCCTCTGGGAATTGATTGGATAGAGAAAATGAATTTCATTTTAAAATGAAAACTATCCTCATCTACAATGGCGTTTCCACAGCGTTTCAGAAACTATTTCCGTCTACACTACACGACCGAAAATGCACGTCACATGACCGTTCATGCACACTGGGCATACGCGTACAAGTGTAAACAGTTGCCTCTTGCACATGTAGGTAGCTGCAGTATTTATATTAAAAAAAAAAAAAAACAGAGTTTAACTGCACAATGGCTGCTAAAAATGACAACAAAGCCAGCAAAGCATGCAGTTCTGTCTACAGAGCAAGAGCGAATGTGTGCAGCCACACCATCGTTACCAAAAGTCTCAGTTTTGGTCCGTTTACACCAAAACGCAACCCCTGCGTTTTCAAAGTAAAACCGGCTCTGCAGCGTTTTCGAAAGTCTCCGTTTTGAGGGTCAAAAATGCCGGAGTAATGTAAACAACAGACCTTTAATTATGCAACAGACCAGTAATCTGTTTCACAGCTAATTCCTTTTTACCAATATTCACACTTTATTTAGTCTTATCTGTTTGACTGATTTTTTTTTAAACAGATAAATACAATGTGTTTTCAACGTAAACTGCATAGGAGAATGACAGGGAAGGGAAGAAATTGTTGAATAAAGTCGTTATTTTTATTTGTTTTTGCGCACAAAGTATTCTCGTCGCTTCAAAACTTTAAGGTTGAACCAATGCAGTCATGTTGACTAATTTAACAATGTCTTTACTACTTCTCTGGACCTTGAATGTGGTAATGATGTTGCTTTCTCGGACTTTATCAAAAATATCTTCATTTGTATTCCGAAGATGAACGAAGGTCTTACGAATGTGGAACGGCATGAGGGTGAGTAAGTAATGACAGAAATTTTATTTTTGGGTGAAATAACCCTTTAATAAAAATGCTCATATTGATGTTAGTTGACAGTGCATTAAGTAATGTTAGCAGATACAAATTTTGTTCTTAAAATGCAAGTAAAAGTTGACATTAACATTAGCTAAAATTAATAAATACTGTAGAAGCACTGTTATTTTATGTTAATAAAATGAAAACTAATTGTAAAGTGTTACCAATAAATTTAGATTGCTATTATATTTAAGCATCTAAACTGTTTTGCAGTGTTTAACTATGCAAATGAACAGTGGTGGAATCTATATATAAAGTGCAGTCGGCAGAGCTCATGTTATCTGCCATGTACTGCAGATATGTGGAGAGTGATTGTTTACCAGGGTACATTATTCCTAGACGTCAACAGCCGTCACTAACCTGACAGCGTGAGCTGTGTGTGAAGCAGAGGGGCGGGGCTACACGCCATAGCATGCAGAGAGGCGTTCCTTCAGGATGGGCGGGAACTGCTCTGAGAACTGCTGCCAGTTCTCCTCGCCGACCTGGTCCTTAAAACCGTGTAGGATCTACACAGACACACAACCTCATTTAACAACAGGAATCTTTTACAGTGGTGAAGGTTTTGATGTAACGCAGCTCCATGCGTGTCTAACCTTGTAGAACATGTCCCTCAGGTCATCTTTAGGGTTGACCCAGGAGGCCACTGCATCACAGAAGAAGATGAAATCCTGTTGAGGGAGAGACAGATGTGATGAAAGAAGGAGTAACATCAGTGTCAATCAAAATGGAGTCAGAGGATCAGAACTGACCTGGACCACGCCGCCAGGATTTACACCAATCATCACGCAGATGCCTCTGAAGGCGGAGTCCTTTTCTTCATTATCTCTGATATTTCGCAACGATGTGCACCTGCAAAAAGACAATCAAAAATTTAACTTAGATTGTAACATTAGTTAAGTCTGTCTTAAGAAATATATTAACCAAAAATTAGAATTCTTAATTAATCAAATTAACTTTAAAAGTTTTGGGTTGGTAAGATTTTAATAGTTTTGAAAGAAGTCTCATGTTCACCAAGGCTACATTTGATCAAAAATACAGTAAAACAGTAATATTGTGAAATTGGAATTGATACATTTTCTTAGAAAGTATAGAAAGTTCAAAAGAACAGCATTTATTTGAATGCACCCTTGCTGTATTTATTCTTCCAAAAAAAAAAAAAAAAAAAAAAACATCTCTAGATGTAGTGACTCACCAGGGTCTGATGAACTGTTGCAACATGGGAGCCACTTCCTGTGGACAGACATAACCGAGGCGACCAATCGTGATGGCTGTAAACAGGGGTAAGGCGTTAGGATAATTTATCAGCTGTGTGAAAGGTAAATGACTTTATAAGCTCAGAAGTCATACCCGTATTCTCCAGCAGGGTTTTGGGAGTGTTGGGTCTGTTAATGATCTCCACCAGGTGAGGAAGAACCAGAGCCACATAAGGCTGCATCTCCACACCTACGACAACATATGACCGACAACATGATCTAGTGGTCACAATCACCTCACTACAAATTCACAAATTCTATGACTCTAAATCTATGATGTCATTCTAATTCAGTGAATCAGTGTGATGATCCTCACCCATCTGCATGCAGATCTCTCCGATGGCCCAGGTGGCGTTATTACACACAGAGATGAACTCAGGGTTTAGGTTTGTCCCCAGGATTGGCATGAACTCCGCTAAACACACACAGTTTCAAAGATTAATTCATGTGAAAAAGCTAAGGGTGTGTCATGCAGGTCACATGAACACATTGTCTTACCGATGCAGGGTTTGACGTGTGGAAAACAGGCCTTGGTCAGATCACCCAGCAAAGCAAACGAGCTCTGCCTCACCTCAGGCATAGTGTCCTACACATAAGAGGTTCACCGTTCAGTTGGATGTGTTTTATAGTGCAACAACAATCATTTATTTTATAATAATAATACTACAGTACATAATTAAATAAAAATATTAAGATACATATTAAATAAATAAAACAAATAAATACATAATATTGTAAATCGTATTAAATATTAAAAAACGTAAATATTAAGTATTGAATAATACATTTTAAAAATATAATATTTAATATAAATAATTATTATAAATAATTCAAATAAAATTATATAACAATATAGTTGATTAAAATAATAAATATTAACAACAATAAACAAATGTATAGTATAGTAAATTAATTATAATTCTAATAAACCAAATTAATTCATAGTGTAATAATTATTAACAATAATAAATAATATAAACAACTAAATCATAAGAAAGTAAATTAAATAAAATATTAAAAGAATCCATTTTATTAAAATAAATATATTATAACAACAGTTAATTCAAATAAAACACCACCAAGGAGTGTAAATACAATAAAATATATACAATTATAATATATTAAATATTAAAATTATTATAATGCATTTTTTTAAACATTGTAAATAATTCAAATAATAAAAACCACCACACTGTAAAAAAAAATGTTGTTTCAACTTAAGTGTGCTGCCTTAAAATGTTAAGTTCAGTTAACCCAAATATCAAAGTTATCAATTAGTATCTTTACATTTCAAGTTGACTAAACTTAAAATTAAGTCAGCACCAAGTTTAAACAATTTTTTTTTTTTTTTTTTTTTACAGTGCACCACACATTTTTAAACCCTCGCACACACTGTACCTGCATACACTGGAACAGAAGGGTCATGATGTTGCTACGGGCAACTAGCTGGTCCACATGACCCCCGAGACCCTCGGCCAGACCACTCAGCAGATCCAGAGCGACAATCATGAAGTCCTTATCTGGAGCCTCATACTGATCTGGCTGCTGGCTGTACATCTGCGCGCACACACACCCACCCAGACACCCAGACACCCAGACACCCAGACACCCAGACACACAGACACACAGACACACAGACACACAGACACACACAGGGGTGGGTTAATGACTCTGTGGTTCACTGATATACATATAGATGTGCACGAATAAGTGTGTATTCTCACCATAGCTTGTGCGAGTGTTTTCTGCACCAGAGTAACACAGCGCTGGTAGACAGGCTCACAGTACGGGAGGAAACCACTCTGTAACGCTGTGGCCACAGACGACAAACACTACACACACAATAAATGAGGGTCATTTATTTGTCCATTTTATCTTTCCATGACAAAAGTTTGGGCAAAATCAATGTACAATTATTTGTCATGACATTAAAACTATCAAATGAAGGCTTCAACTCTGTTTTGAGTGTCTCACCTCCAGTAGGGGAAACAGGTCTTTATCCTCGTCTTTCAGTTCATTCCACTTCTGGATCAGAGGAGGCATCAGTTTCTGGATGTATTCCTGTTCACACACACCAAAAAACAACAACAAGATCACACCACTGAGCTCTACTTGTGCAAATGTGCACTAATGGTATTTAGTGATACTAAGATTTGTAAAACAGAAAATGGCATCTGGTCTTTTGAGTTTCCCCACTTGTATGTATAGCTTTTGGAAAAAATAAAAACTGGTTTACAGTGACACACTGGAGTGACACTATTGTTCAAATTTTTAGGGTCAGTTAATTTTTTGTTGTTGCCGTTTTTTTTTTGTTTTTTTCAGAAAGAAATTAATACATTTTCATTCAGCAAGGATGCATTAAATTGATCAAAGGTGGCAGTAAAGACTATCATATTAGAATGTGACACTGAAGACTGGGGTAATTATGCTGAAAATTCAGCTTTGATCACAGGAATAAATTACATTTTACAATATATTCACATAGTAAAATCAGTAATATTGTAGATTATTAGTTTAAAATAATTATCTGTATTTTTGTTCAAAGAAATGCAGCCTTGGTGAACAGAAGAGACATCTTTCAAAAACATTACAAAATCTTACTTTAAAGTGACAGTATGTAAAAAGGGACGTTTGTAAAAATGGTGGAAAAGGGGGTTGTTACCGGTTGGTTGAGATGATGCCCAACGGAGTCTGCCAGGGTGCCAATGGCATCGTAGAGGATGAGCAGGTTCTTGTGCTGATATTTCCCGAATGCAAACACCAGAGTGTCCAAAATGAAACTGAGATACGGAACCAGCTCTGTGCACGCCTCCTCCTCCAGAGTCGCAAATGCACTGAAAAAACATTAGAGTTACTTCATTACTCCAAAATTATTCCGCTCTAAATATTCAAGCATTTTTAGCCTTATTTCTAACACACCTGCAGGCGGCCTCCTGCACCCTCTTGTTGCCGTCCAAGATGCGCTTGAGGAGTTCTGTCATTAGCGGTTTGAGGTGTGCGTCCGGCGGCTGGCTCACCACCCAGTGTGCGTAGCGGCTGAGCGTCCAGCAGGCGATGGAGCGAACCAGAGCCTTCTTATCACACAGACACTGGATCAGGTGCGGGATGAGCTCCGGCAGGTACGGTACCATTCCCTGCATGCAGCCTGACAGAGACAAGAGGATTCGGTCAATTCAGGGTGTCTGCAGAGTTCTTAAAATCAAATCCAAGACTTTAAGACCTTTTTTAAGATCTGCATGAATAGAATTGATACAGTGTGTCTATACAGAACAAACCAATACAATCTCAAAATAAATCATGTATCTATTTTACTTACTTGCATTTTGCAAGAAAATCAACCAGATTATTGAGCCAATACTCAAAATCTATATTCTGAATGTGTTAAATAACATTAGTCTTTCCTTCCTGTGACAGGGCAGCTCTGAGTGAAATTACTTTAGTTTGACATTAAATTAAATGCCAGATACAGTTAATTATGCAACCAAAACTCCAATAATTGGAAGGAAGGAACAAGGAAGGAAGGAAGGATGGATTTTTTTTTGCATAGTGCATTACTTTTAATTATAAACCAGTCCGAATCACACCGGGACTTTGAAATATGCACACTTACAACCATCTACAACATATTACAATACAAACACAAAAATGTTGTGAAATAAGTATGTGAGCGAGACCTTCAGCGATGGCTCCCAGCACCAGGATCCCAGACTCTTTGATGACCCAGTCTGGGTGGAACAACAAACCCTTCAGCAGCGGCAACAAGTGCGGCAACAGCTCATCCCGAAAGACGTTAGCCAACACGTCCAGCGCCGCCGCAGAACACTTTCCTATGAACACACAAATATATACAAGTCAAGCCACCTATATCTATATCGCTGTTTATACAATACAGGTCGTTTCAAAGCAGCTTCACATTAATAAACAGGAAAATAATGATCAAATTCTGCTGTAAAGCAGCCCTACAGAAGGCAATAGTGTCATTATTCAGCTCGAGTCAGTTCAATAATACGGCTGTTGTTGCAAAGTTCAATTATGAAATTATATACATATACACATGTAACATTTACTCACGTAGGTTCCAGTCAGACAGTGTGTCATCGTCGTCATCCTCATCTTCATCAATATCCTCCCCCTCCTCCCCCTCTCCTCCCTCGTGCTGCAGCGTGACGGTACGTGACTTGTGGAAGCGAGGCTTGATGTCCTGCTCGCTGTCAGGAACGTTGTCGTCCTCCTCTACATCACCCTGAGAAACACACAAAGACAGATGCAAACTAATTCGTATATATTATATAAAGCTAATTAAAAATATTAACAAATACTATAGTTGTATAAGAATCAATTCTGTGACCGCACCTTAATGCAATAAACATGATTTGATTTAAAGAAATATGACTCATATCTCATATATGGTGACTCACCTTCAGTAAAATGATGTCGATCTCAGAATACTTCATTCCATTCACCAGGATGGGGATGAGTCTGTAGAGAAACACATTAGATCTTAAAACATGAGTTTAGATCTGATCTCTCAAACAGAACCTAACTGAGGTTCATCTGTGTATTCAGCTGATAATGATGCCGTGTAGTACTCACTGGACCAGGTGTCCTGACAGAGCCTCTTTACAGATGGGCTGCTCCGCTAGAGTCAGCCAGAACTCACACGCCTCCAGAGCCACGTTCTCATCCGCGTCCTGTGTGCGCTGCAGCATGTACTGCAGAGAAACACAGATGAGATTCAAGCCTCCTACAACTCGTTTTCACTGCAAAATGTCTCATGTGGTATCAGATGTTTTACCTGTATGATGCTGTGCATGTGCGGTATCAGACGGTCGATTCGGACCTCCAAAAGCATGACCAGAGCTCTGCACACGTTCTTCCTCACCTCACAGTCTTCATCACCCGCCAACGCAAAGAGAGACTGAAAATACGCCACACAGAACAGATGAGCTCAGCCTCCAGCACAGAAATAACTATATAGTTCACTGTGAACCCAACTGAACTTGTGTTTACCTCTATGAATGTGTCGATGTTGTCCATGAGAGCCTGAGCCCTGCCGATAATGAACTGATTCACACACGCTATGGCATGGGACCTATAGACAGAATGTGAATTAGTAGATGTTATTCATTATAAAAAAAGGCTGTAATCAGTTATATGTGTGGTTCTTTACCTGATCTTGGGGCTGCAGTGTTTGAAGAACTGCAGGAATTTGGGGATCATGATGTTGAGGGGGCGATTCAGAGCATCACTGTCCAGCAGTTCAGACGAGTCCTCACAGATCTTCTGCAGCGCACCGAAAGAACCCTGTACACACACGGTAAAGTCACGTTAAATTGACGATTCTTATTTTTTTCTTATTGCAGTATTTATTACAAATGATTTATCTGTGCACTTTTTTTTTTTTTAATTCATGTGCCTCAATCTTTAATCAAAATAACTTCCCCTCTCTTTTGCAGTGACATCTTCTCTGATGTAGGGCTTGATGCTTACATTTTTCACAAGGAACACATGTGCTCATAAGTTGAAAAATGTAGGAGTGCATTACAAAACTTTAGGGGCGCAATGCAAATTTTTCAAATAACGTGTTTTAGCTTAATAAGGGGATATAAGGAGAATAAAGTACACAAGGCTTTTAAATATTTCTGCTCCAAACTGTTTTTTAATAATTATTTATTTATAGTTCTACTTTTAGGCATGTGACGGTATCAAATTTAACTGCTATAGCTTTTATCACTGTATATGGTATTATCACATTGAATTAGGTTAGAATAAACTGTTGTTTTCCTATCAGGTTTAATAACTTTTTAATAACTTTTTTAACAATAAAAAGAACTCTGAACATTTAATAAAACAATACACAAAAAATGTATAAAGTTAAAAAAAATGTTTCAGACAGATTAAAGAGCAAAAGACACAAAGAACAATAGGTAACACTTTAAATTAAGGTCATTAGTTAATGCGTTAAGTAGGCTAACGGACGTTTCACACCGTGAGCGGCGCGTCAGCTTCACGTCAGCGTAACTACATCATTGCAGCTGCAGACACACGCGAGTATTCACACTGGAAGCGTTTGTACAGCGTCACAGCCGCGGCTCCACGCTACATATAAAGTGAGCATTTCTTTACAAAGACAACAATAAATTTGTTTATTTTTTTATAAGCATTTATAAGCTTGATAGTCTTGAAAGTTTGTTAACATGGGGAGGTGTACAATATTCACATGTAAACATAAATAAAAGCCTTGTCATCCATTGCTGCTCATGAATGAGGTAAGCTTTGTGTTTTACATCATCTGCCGCACGCACGCTTACAAGACAGCAAACTCTGCAAAAAAAAATAAATAAAAAGACCGCAAACTCGGATTTGATTTGGGTATGCTAGAGCCTATATACCTGTGTAATAACTACAAGAATATTTATATATCATTTTCTCGCTAGTTTACTTTAGTTTTTTTTATAATACACCATACTTTCACCCAAACTGAATAATTAAAAACCAAGTTTAAATGGGTAAATCTTCTATAAATATTTTTTATTCTTCATTTTCTTTTCTGGTTTACTTGTTAAAACACACTAGACATGCTTATTCTGTGCATTTTGAGCACTTTTTGTGTGAAATCGTTTATTTTGTCCACCAAAAGTGTCCTGGTTGTAGTCTAGTTGTCAAAAAGCATAAATCATTTTTGTAATTAATATTTTTTTTAACTCATTTATAAAAATGAAAAATCAGTTCTGATTATCTGGATCATAATTGTGATGACCAATTTGACTGATCTCCGCTTACTACATTGCCATTATCATCTTGAGAACAACTTGCTAAACTAAGTTTTTGAGTGTAAAAATGCACTGACAATGTTTGGCAAGCAGTCAAATAAAGCACATTCTGGTACAGCTTTTGTATTCGAACAGAGGGCCACATCAAGTGCACTGCATTTTAATATAGTGTTAGCAGCACAGCAAAAATAGCCGCTCATGCTTGATGCTCACGCACTGCTCCTACTCCCAGGGTGAATGCAGTCACTAACATGCACACCAAAAAAAATGTGTGCTGCTCACATGCCGCTCACGCTTGCTGCGTGAAACATTAACTAACAATGAGCAATACCTACAACTGATACAGTACTTAGGATTCTTTGTTAACGTTAATAAAAATACAACTGTTCATTGTTAGTTCATGTTAGCTCAAGTCCATTAATATTAGCAGATACAACTTTTGATTTCAGTAATGTACTAGTCAATGTTAATTAATATGAACTAAGATTTACAAAATGTATTAAAAGTATTTTTCATTGTTACTTCATGTTAACTAATGTAATTAAGTAATGTTAACTAACGGAGCCTTATTGTAAAGGTTTACTGAACAAAAAGAATCAGACATTTTCAGATAATATCCAGGAAATGTTTTAGGTCAGTTTAAAGGTGCAATGTGTACCCTTTAGGAGGATCTATTGACAGAAATACAATATAATATACGTAACTATGTTTTCAGTGGTGTATAAAGAGGTTACATAATAAACCATTATGTTTTTAATACCTTAGAATGAGCCATTTCTATCTACATACACCGCGGGTCCCCTTACATGTTAAATCGCCATTTTGTTCTGGCATGTTTCTACAGTAGCCCTAAATGGACAAACTGCTCTACAGAGCGTGTTTGATTGATTAGCTACTCTCTTCTGTCTCAGACGATAACATTTTAGTCCTGTGTTGGCCACCGTAGCTTCTCTAGATTACGATTCGTAACCTTACCGCTAGATGCCGCTAAAATTTACACACTGCACCTTTAAAAAGTAAAAAAAAATAACCTATTAAGCTAAGTATTTGGTGCAGTGATGCGAATACAAAAATCTGAATGGTTGTTTAAAACATTTAAATACTGTTCATAAACAGAAAGTAGCGCAGCTGCTTTGTTTACGGGTTACCGGTACCGTTTTTTGTGCAAACATCAATCTCTAACATGAAATACAGTAATGTTGTAGTACTGTTATTATTTTCAAGAAAAAGTAATTGTTTTTATCAATGTAGTCAAGTTGTGTCAAAAAGCATAAATCATTTTTGTAATTAATACATAATTTTTTTTAAACTAATTTATAAAAATGAAAAATCAGTTCTGAAAATTGATCATCACACAGTTATGATCCAGATATCGACTGATCTCCGCTCACTACATTGCCATTATCATCTTGAAAACACATTACTTAAGTTTTTGTGTGTAAAAAAACACTGACAATGTTTGGCAAGCCAGTCAAATAAAGCACATTCTGGTACAACTTTTGTATTCGAACAGAGGGCCACATCGAGTGCACTGCATTTTGGGATGAATACTGCACATTTGGGAGAACACTGAATGTGCATGTTGAAAAACGGTAACCATACTGCATTCCTAGTAAAAGCTTTGTGCGTGTGTGTGTGTGTGTGTGTGTGTGTTACCTCGCAGGTGTTGTAATCCTCTGAGTTGAGAAGATTGCAGAGTTGAGGCAGCAGTTCTGGCCATGTCTGCAGCTCCCCTTTAGAGGCGATGGTAGTGATGAGGATACCTGCGGACACACACGGACACCAATTCAACTATAATGCAAAGTTTTTAAAAGAAGCTGTTCAGCCCATATTTGCTCACTTTACAACAATACATACTTCTCTAAGAGAAAAGAAATAAAACACTAATCAAATCAAATGAACTCAGCTACACAACTTTAAAGAGGTTTTGTGTGTTTAATCCACACTGAGCCGGGTGCAGACTGACCGATGGTGGCGCGGATGAGCGGGGACGGGTCTCCGATGTTGTTGAGGCACTCTCTCTTGATGAAGTCGGCCACAGCCGGAGGGAAGTTCTGGTAGTGAGCCTTCACGTTGTTCTTGAGAATCAGACCGCTCAGAGAACGGGTGGGCTCGTCTGCAGAGACACAGAGACACGTTATACACGCTGCAGGAGAGTGTGTGTGAAATGAGATCGATGATGCATGATGAGATCATACAGACCTTCAGATTTCAGGCTGGTGAGGACGAAGATGAGATAGTTGTTGAAGTCGGGATACTGATTCAGCTGCTCCAGTTTCTAATGAAAGTGTTACAAAAATATTATGATAAATTCCACAGACAACAAAGAGATCTGATATCAGAGCAGTGACATTAAGATGTAAACAAACATTTACCACTAAAAAAAAGTAAGATTTTAGATCTTAATATTTGCACATATTTTGGATATGGATATATTAAATGCACTTACTTTTATTGGACTATTATGTACCCTAAAAACCATGATGTGACAGGTCTTTTTTTTTTTTTTGTCCAAAGGCCTTAATAATAATAATACAAAACAAAGATATGACATCCAAAGTATTTAAGGTAGTACAACTAGATCTCTTTTATTGAATTCAAAAGGTTTTAATTATATTTTGCTACATATAAAGGTATTTTAAAGATGCTGAAGTGTCAAAAGGTCATTCGGTTTAACTGTCCAAAGGCCAAAACAGCCATTTCATTTGTGATTAAAATATCTTAAAATGTAATAAAAGTATATATTTTTTATTCTGGCATGATTTTATAACATCATATATCAACATAGTGCAAAATGCTATTAAAATTATGTGTAGAAGTCGTTGCTTTGTTATGAGAAATAATGTCTGGAAAAATGAATTTCATTGATGTCATTCGGAGTAACCAAGGGGCAATTTTGGATCAAGTCATGCAGTCAATGTCATGTGACAGGATGTGACCTCATTCATACACCTGCAAAGGACCACAGGGTCCACAGTAACTAAATCTCTCTTAACTATTTGAAAAATTCATGTTTTCACTCGCTCATACGCATGTCCAAAAACATCAGGTCATTCGGTACAATCGCTATAAAACATGGAAAATGTTGTAATATTTTAAAAACCTGTACTAAATATAAAATGTTTGATTGTTCTTTTGCTAGCTAGCTAGATATCAGCCTGTTAGCACTGTTTGAAAATATCGTCATTCGGTATAACCAAACGTGTCATTCAGGGACAAATTTTGTCCATCTGGTATAAATTTTCTTTTTTTTTTTTTTTAAAAAAGACAAAAGCAGTGTTAATTGATTATAAAAACCACAATCTCATTGTTAACACTTAATAAAACTTTAAAAAATTAATTATATCTCCATTATGTTTTTTTACACTTTTGAAAACCTTATTCGTCAATGACCCAGACAAATATACACAGTACTGCTCAAAGGTTTGAAGTTGGTAAGTTTTTCTTCATGTTTTTAAAAAAAGTCTCTTCTGTTCACCAAAGCTGCATTTATTTGATCAAAATACAGTAAAAACAGTAATATTGTGAAATATTATTACAATTTAAAATAGCTGTTTTCTATGTGAATACATTGTAAACTTTAATTTAATCCTGTGATGGCAAAGCTGAATTTTCAGCATCATTAATCCAGTCTTCAGGGTCACATGATTAGGGTTGCAAAGGGGTGGAAAGTTTCCGGTAAATTTCCAGAAACTTTCCACGGGAAATATTCCAATTTGGAAACTTAACAGGAATTTATGGGAATTAATTGGAAATTTTGGGAAATTTATATAAATTTATAATATTTATATAAAATGTTTTATAAAAACAAATATAAACATTTTGTTTGGTCATAACATGAACTAACAGTTACTTAATTTTTCACATTCAATTAATTCTAATTTAGTAGATATGTAAAAAATATATTTTTATTGCAGCAATTGTTATGTTTTATTTATTTCAGTGTCACATGATCCTTCAGAAATCATTCTAATATGCTGATTTGATACTCAGTTATTATCATTGTTGGAAACGGTTGTGCTGCTAAATTTTTTTTGGAACCTGTAATACTATTTTCAGGATTCATTGATGAATAAAAAGTTAAAAAGAACAGAATTTATTCAAAATAGAAATCATTTCTAACTATCACTTTAATATCACTTTTTATCAATTTCACACATCCGTGCTGAATAAAAGTATTCAGTATTCATTCAAAAATTACTGACCCCCTCAATTTTGAGCGGTTGTGTATATTGTAAAAGATTTCTAATTTAAATAAATGCTGTTCTTTAAATCTTTATTCATCAAAGAATCCTGAAAAAAAGCATCACAGGTTATAAAAAAATTAAGCAGCACAACCGTTTCCAACACTGATAATTGAGTATCAAATCAACACATTAGAATGATTTCTGAAGGATCATGTGACACTGAAGACTGGAGAAATAATGCTGAAAATTCAGCTTTGCATCACAGAAATAAATTATATTTTTATGTATATCAAAATAGAAAACCATTACTTTAAATTGTAGTTATGTTTCACAATATTACTGTATTTTTTTATCTAATGTGCATGTTATGGACTGGGGGAATGCACAGTGCATGCAGGGGGTGTGGCCTCAATAGCCCTGCAGTAAGTAGTGTGCTGTGTGAATGTGATTGAGGAATGTGTAGGGTAAAAATTCTGAAAATTATGCTGCAAGATGTTTTTTTTTCAACTACATTTAAGTACCCTGTTATATGCTAACCTGCAATTTAATTCACATAGAAAGTTCCCAGCTTTGAAAATTCCCGGAATTTTGCAACCCTACACATGATCCTTCAGAAATCATTCTAATATGATGATTTGATGCTCAAGAAACATTTCTGATTATTATCAGGGTTAAAATGAACTGTTTTCTGTGTGATACTGTTTTTTATGATCTTTTATGAATACAAAGTCAAAAAGAACAGCATTTATTTGAAACAGAAATCTTTTGTAACTTTATAAATGTCTTTATCGTCACTTTTGATCAGTGCATACTTGCTGAATTAAAGTATAAGGGGCAGGTTTACGAACAGCTTGCATCAGCGCAAACTCTGTTTTGGAGTTAAAAAAAAAAAAAAAAAAAAAAAACTGTCAGAATTTACTAAAGACACGCAGTGCAAAATTAGCACTGAAAAGGCGTGGACAGTTATTTTTGCGGCTGACCTTATTGCATCTGCACAAAATTTATGGGAGGTTTGTATTTAAATGAATCATTGAAAGTGACTTACTAAGGTGTACCCTTGTCAATTTACTGGTTTTTGTGCCATTATTTACCACCCAAAAATTTGGTCTTAAACCAAATGCTAATTTGCGCTGCTCTTGGTAGATTGTGTTGATCATTATGGAAGTGATCCGGCTGCGTGTGTTCTTAAATTTACATGTCTTCATTAGATCACAAGCAGAACTTTCCACTCCCATCGGTGCTTTTATGGGATTGCGCCCTTATGCTAATTTGCCCGGTCTAGTCAATCGGGCCCTTAATTTCTTTCAAAAACAATTCCTACCAATCCCAATCTTGAATAGTGAAAAAGACTGAGACTATTGAGATTTATTATGCCAATATGATCCATGACTACTGTACACATCTGTAACAAAAACAAAAATTGACCACACAGATACTAAAAGTTCAGTGTACAGTGTTGGAAAACAATTCTGCCATTCATTCGGTTGTAACAGCTAAATTTCACAGTTAATTTAGCGATAAATAAGCTTCACAGATATGTAACTGATCATAATCAGAAGTGCTGTGCACAGACCTCTTGAACGGCTCTCTGTGTGGCCGTGTCTGGAGACTGGGAGTCCTTCAACAGCTGCAGCACCTGCTGTAAACCCTGTTCATCCGGCTGCCACTCCATCCTGTGCTACACACACACACACACACACACACACACACACACACAGAGAAAACAAAGATGAGTGCGCTACACCAACAGTCCTAGAAAACACACAAAACTATCGCCCACACCCACATGCTCTCAGACCAAATACCCGTTTAAAACGCTTTTAATTTTTGAAAGCAGGCTAATCCGAGGCGAGCACCTGGACGGAAAGTTCACACATCAGCTTCACCATCTGATGTGGTTTAAGTGGGATCGAGGCAGATGAGGGTGTGAATATGTGTGGAGGCTCTGGATGTGTGAGTGGGCCGTGTGTGAATGTGCGAGTATATTTTCTGACACTCATGAAAATGCTTGGGTTTTGCATTTTTCTCATTTTATATCACTGCATACTATATTATCTGCATAACAATGTACGTGAAGATATGAATTTGCTTCATGAACAAAACCTGATGATCATGTTCTCCAGCATGACTTGAAATGTTTCAAAGAACATCTTGAGCTTCAACGCTCGATTTGTACAAAGAATCACATGATCAAAATCACTCATTTGATTAGTCATATAGAAACGGTGTCAAATATTCAAATTCCTTCATTCCTTCAGTAATGATGTTGCTTCGTTTTACAGTTTTCAAATTCCTAAAACTTTATTTTAAACGCGCACATTTCCAAATTTCTATATATCGTAATTATTGTTAATATGTAATTAATTTTTCCAGGAGCTCATTGCTTCTACCTTCAATTAAATTGCTAACAGTGACTGTAAATAAATTACCTAAATTATTACATTATTAGCTAATTGCATTTTCTAAATTGTACTGTTGACATGCATTCTCTGTAAAGCTGCTTTGAAACAATATGTATTGTGAAAAGCGCTATACAAATAAATGTGAACTGAATTTATTTTCCAAGTTTTAATGTGGACTTTTAGACTATTTTGCACGTCACGCATATTTGTGCACTTATTTTAAGTACATTGTGGATGTTGTTTGTA
The DNA here is from genome assembly GCA_037101425.1 of Elopichthys bambusa. NCBI lineage: Eukaryota > Metazoa > Chordata > Actinopteri > Cypriniformes > Xenocyprididae > Elopichthys > Elopichthys bambusa. The sequence goes on along the minus strand of CM074436.1, from coordinate 36,269,255 downwards.
TACATGTGTATCTATTTGAGGGTATAAAGACTATATTATTATGAGTTTATCTGTCTATCTCCACATTTTATATATATATATATATATATATATATATATATATATATATATATATATACACACACATATACATATACACACACACACACCATATACACGTATATATCTACCATACAAACGTGTGTGTGTGTGTGTATATATATATATATATATATATATATATATATATATAAATATAACGACTGAGTATCTGTATGAGTATGTGTACATGTGTACGTTTGTATGTGTCTACGTGAATGTGGCGTTTGTGTATATATTCGTGTGTTTTGTATATGTCTAAGTGTATAATCTCTCTCTGTGTGTGTATGTGTGTGTGTGTGTGTGTGTGTATGTGTGTAGGCCGTGTGTTGTTTGTGTGTTTACGCGGCCCGGTTTAACCCAATTCCCCAGCTTACATCAGATGCGTTAACCGATGACACATTAAATAAAACGCATTAAATCGGTTAGATGTGTGTGATGAGCGTGTAAAATGATGATGTATAAACACACACACACGCTAATGTAGCCGTTAGCCGCTGTGCTAACCCGCCAAACGCTCTCACCTTCAGTCAGAGGCTCTCTCTTTCCGTCTATCTGCGTTTATCTCTCTCTGCCGCTGAACGAGCGCTGATAGCCGTCGGGTCGCGGTAACGGGTAGCTCGCCGCGGGTTACTGCGTGATTTCTGCGGGATTTAATCGGGTGCTTGCCGTTATTCTTCTTTCACCGGCGGCGCTTGATACATGGCGGACGCGTTAATCGCGCAGTGTGGATCTGTGCGGCTTCCGTACTGTGACGCTGACGTCATATCTCATTAACATAAAACTACAAGTAGCTGTAATACTATTAAATACTGACCATTTGGTTTTTATTCGAGTAAAAAGGTAAATATCGTAACTAACTCATGTTAACTGTCATTTGTGTTTCGTTAATAAAGGTTTGTGGGGTATTTAAATTAATTTTAGAGGGCTGTAATTCATGCTGTGACCTGTAGATGGAGACAAAGGTGAAATAATGGGTCATTCAGGTTCATTAGCCTCCCTAGTTCTATAGTACTTTGATTTACCATAATAATGTGTGATTATTACTATATTATATGTATTTAACTGGTACTCCATCGTACTCAAATAATGAGAGAATATCATGTTATTATCATCATGATATGTCCAAAATTATAGCTATGCTCAGAATGGGATGCAAGTGTTTTGCTGACTGCATACTGCACTGTATACACTATGAATACTACCTACTGCTATAAAATGGTCACGTGATCTCATTAAGTTCAATTCACTGACCGTGTCCAGTTATCATATTGGAAATAAAAGCTGTTATTTTGCATTTTAATTCAACTTTATATAAAAATGTCACAACTGTTATGCAGTTCTATTATTTCAAATGAAATTATGAGTCAAGAAAAAGACTGAGAGCATTGCATTGTGGGATACAGTGTCCACTGCAGTGTGTCAAAGTTCCTTTCAAGGAAAGTCTGTTCACTTCGCGGCCATATTTGCAACGCCTCCGGGCAGCTATTTCGGACATCCAAGACCAAAAGTCCTATCTATTTGAATGGGGGAATCACGGCAGCTGCAGTGACGCAATGACTTTATCAATCAGCGATTGGCTCTTTTACTTAGAAGGCGGGACGTATTTCCGCCATATTGCGCGTTGCAGTTTCTCCCATTCATTACTAATAGGAGTGAACCGTCTCTCTATATTTAAGTGTGTTCTGCTGTATAATGCACATTTTGTCAAAATGTAGTGGGTTAACTGTGTATTTTATACAGTTTAATTTGCATAGTGTACTGAATTTACTAGCGTTGCATATGAAATCGCATCCAGTTTGAGTTCACTTCGCGACCGTTAAAAAAGTATGTTCTATATAGTATGAATATGGGTAGTATGAATACACGTTGAATACAATTCAGACATACACGTACTACATCCGCCATGTTGTTACTGTCACATGACCTACCAGCATCAGTTGCGTCACTTCACTGCCATTCATAAATCCTCTCCCATGGCCTCATGGGATAAAGAGTCCATAGAATGTACATTTCAGAATCTCTGCTGAAGTAGTAGGTCATCTGGGTGCTTTTCGCCTATATTGTACCTATAGTGATTTTCGGATATTCAGACACACTACTCTTTTGGCATACTGTTTTTCGCATACTATATAGTAAGGAAGTATTCGGACGGAGTGACTGCCTACATACTGCAGAAAGTAGTATGCTAATATGAAGTATGAATATTCCATTCATTTTTTATTGTACTGCTTATAATTGAAGTGTGCACTGCACTCTATAAACTTCATATTGAATGAATATCCTATAAACCAAATGACACTGAACTCTATCGCAATCAAAACTTTATTCCAGTTTTCTGTTATTAAATCAATGACCATACAAGAACATCACAAGGACAGAGATGAAGAAAAGGTTTTGAACACAGTAACAAACAGGCTCTTCACTTTGGCTAAAATCTGCTATTCCTACACATCTGACACAAATATTTTCACTATTTTATAGAAACAACTTTCAGCAAGCTTCATTCTTCACATATGGGAAGGCTGGAATGGAAGTAGAAGACGAGGAAGGGTGGAGAAATGGTATCTCACAGTCCTTTAACATAACGAGCTGATCTCGCTCTTACTGCAGCCCCATTTACAGCAGGCGTTGGACAGCCCAACCACCACATCCCGTCCCTTCCTGTCTGATGTGCGCAAGGCCTCCAGCACTTCCTCTGAGATAAGCGAGCGTGCGGGGCGGCTGAACACAGGGCTCTCCTGACTCTCTCCGGCCCAGGGAAGGGCCTCTGAGTCGGGACGAGGTCTGTATGACAGTCCAGGGAGGATGGGGTTGGCGGCCCAGCTGTCAGAGGCCTCGTCGTCATGAGTGGAGAGCAGATCACTGGACAGGTCACCTGATCAAAGAACAACACAACAAAAAATATGTCACTGTTATTATTGCTCAAAGTCTGTGTTAGTGATTCAAGCAGCTTTAACACTCATACAGACTGACATGAGCGATTCCTCAAATCGTGTCTTGTTGAGATGTGCTGTTATTTTACTTTGAGTGATCAAACTTACGATTTTTATGATTCAAAAATAATTTGATTATTAAAAAGAACAGCTGAAAATCTGTTCACAAATAAAATATATTGTTTAAATTATTACTGCCTTTAGTTATTATTTTTTATAATAAATGTAAAAGTGCCTAAAAACGCCAACTTGATGAGATTTATACTTGGTTTTAATAAATAGAACAATAATAACATTATATATGTAAAAATACAAATTTGGTTTCTTCTTTTTTAATGTAATGTCATGTTTATTTAACCAGGAAAATATGACAACCTTAAGCGTAAATTGTACATTTTTTACTAAAAAAAAAAAAAACATATATATATATACATATATATGAACATACATTTAAGTAAACATTTTATTATTAATTATTTCTATCAATGATAATTATTACTATTAAATTGTAGTCTTCCTCTTACTGTGTGAATTGTATTGGAATTAACGATTAAATAATAAAATGAAATAAACAAAAATTTCTTAAAATCTCACGCTTACCTGAGACATCCAGAGATCTCCTCCAGCGCGAGCCTCCACAGGTGAAGATGACCGCCCGAATGAACTCTCTACCGCACAGCTTCACTCCGTACATGGGGTGTCCGTCTGTGGCCTGAGCGCTGCCAAGCAGCGCCACCAGCAGGGCGAGCGTGAGAACTGCAGCTTTACACATGAGGACGATTATGAGAGTGAAAGTTTGAGGTGCTGAAAATGTTTCTCAGAGGTCCTTCTTGGTTTGAAAGATGGTCTAACGTCTCCTCAGCCTGGTGTGTCTTTTATAGGGGTTCATGGAGCCTGCGCTGTTTGCTTGTCAGTCAGATGGACTGTGATAGCAGGGCAGAGACCTTTTGGGAAACAAAGCCTGGGCCCAGTGCCTCTATAATTAACCTGTGCACCTCTATATGGAGGTGATGTCAAATGAAGCGACCTAATCTCATCACTTCTGACCTTTTTGTCGTCATACACACCGTCTAATCTCACAAAATGGGGAATGAATTACGAAGTTGAACGCACACACCGGCACAAGCGGTGTACTTTCAGTCAGATACATGTAAATGTCTATTTTAATTATCCTAAATATATAAAATTCTGTTTTGAAATGAACAAATGAAATTAAAATTGACGATTCTTATTTTTTAATATTGCATATATTTAAAATGTCAGTATTTATTATAAATGATTTGTCCGTGCACATCATTATTATTATTTTTTAATTCATGTGCCTCGTAATCTTTACCCACAAGGGCGGGACAACCTGTCACTCACATGAGATCGACCAATAGCAAACCACAACCGTCCAATAATCCAATCAGTTCCCTATGGACAAAATCAAGCTCCACCCTACATTTGTTCTTGTTCGAGAAGCTGTTTCACTCGCATGTACATCACAATAGGGAAGAAAAGACTATCGCAACTTCCATTTCTTGCCAACTTTTATATACAACAATTAAATATACAAGTTTACCATAAATTACAAAGAAAACTCATTTAAAAAAGTTAATACAACATTAAATATACACTTTGACCACACAGGAGCTGTGAAGACATCTTGCCCTGTGGCGTCATGGAAAAAAACAACAACAACAAAAAAAAACCCATCAACCAAGACCCAGATACCACATAAAAAGAGCAAGATTTCACATCTGAGGTAATACAATAGTACTGCATGATTTCCATATTCATATACCATAGAATTTACATGATATCCCAAGTAATATCCTCAATACGTAATAAATATTTAAAGAATAGAAAACACATGGGGTGCAGGCTGGGATAGCTGACCTCTCGTGACACGAGGAGCCCGGGTGACATTTCAAACAGATAAGAAGAGGATATGGATGTGAGAAATTGAGTGATGGTTATGTATGTGTGGTTATTTAGAATCAGAAAGCAGCTTATAAGCATATCAGCAAAAGCCTGTTTCTTCTTAATCATAGAGTCATGAGATAACAGAGTCTGGAGAATATGATTCAGACACTGGCATTCACAGAGATAACAGCACATGGATGAGCCTTCAGCATATGGGCTAATTGGTTGCCTGTCTGACCTCAGTGATAATTTAAAGTATTATGATTAATATGCTAATGGACTCACACTGCATGCATAGCTATAATTAAAATATTACAAAATTAGAAATAAAATGAAACATTTGGAGACTTTTATGATTAGAAAAGAGATTAAATTAAATTATTTTTAATTAATTTATTCAGGGTAGGCTACATTATTCGGACACTAGTCTTAATAAATACATTTTGTTTTATGGAAAAAATATGTTTTGTTTGGACATGTATCTGTGGATGTGTATCTTTAAACTATTTTGGATTATATTTACTTTGCAAATGGTATATAGTATAATACATAGCCTATATATCAAAGTACCATGGTGTTGTCATCTGGTTCAAAAACGAAACGATTTAATATGACAACGTTTTGTAAGAGTAATGATAATAAATATGATTTTGCTCTAGTTGTGCACACTATTTTAATACATGTTTCATAAATAATCTGTGTGGTTAATAACGTTCACCTTTTCCTTTTATCAAGAATTTTTTTCTGATTGAGTAACCGGAGTTGACCGTGACGTTTGACTGACAGAAATGTGGTCCAATAAATGAACGCGAAGGGGGCGTGTACTTCTTGCGTAATGGTGCAGCTCGACTGACAGCAACTGACAGCGAATGACAATGTAAGTTTGTTATAGACACTCGCCTTATCCAATAGTGAAGAGAGAAGACCGTTTCCCTTGGCGACACGCAGCCAATCGCTGCTAAGCAAGAGGGCGGTGCTTAGACGGGTGGGTAGCAACAGTTGCCCCGGTGAGGACGAGGCGCCATAGTCACGGTAGTCGTGGCGACAAGAACCCAGCAACGAGAATCAACAACAACAATTTGAGCCATTAAGAAAATAAAACTCCGCGCCAAACTAAGATCGTCCAGCAAGAAGCGAAAGGTGAACGCAACAACTTTATTTCACGCAACCTCCTCTTGTTTTTGTTGCAAGTGCTGAAGTGTGCTAGACGCGATTTCCTCAGTTATCGCGCTTCAACTCGACCCCGCGCCTCTCGCACGCGCTGGCGGTTGTTATGACGATGTCAAATCTGCTCTAGAGCTACAAAATGGCGGGTGTTGTAACATGAGAGTGTGTGACTTTTACTTGTTGTTGTTTGTTTATGGTGACCATGACGTCAGAAGTGTGTTTAACTGACTTGATGACTGAAACGGGCGAGTAGTTCAGGATCAAATGTCAAAGAGCGACTTTTGACAGTGAATCTGCATTCGACTGTAGTCTTTTTTTTCGGTGCTCTGTTTTTCTGGAGTTTATTTAACGCAAATGATGATGAAATGTAGGCATTCGGTGGTTCAAACTCTCGTGAATTGTATTTTCAGGGGGTTGAAAACTTTGTAGAGGGAGTCGTCGAACAGCCATATGTGTGCCAGATCAGCTCCAGCGCGGAGGGAGTGGAGGGGGCGTGTCCTGGACAGGGGCGGGGCGTGGGAAGTTAAAAGGGCGTGATTGACAGATGTCTATCCAGTTACATACTTTGTACTTAAGCAGCAATACAGATATAAAATATTATGTATAATATAAATTTAAAATAGATACTATATTATTGAGGCAAAATCATGCATGAAGATCACATTTACTTTGCTATTGAAATCATAAAATTGACCATATACACATAGACCATAGTAAGAAAACATATTATGCCACATTATGTTTAGTCAGATTTATGGTCTGTCCACTTACAACACAAGACTCATTATGACATCAAAAGTTGATGCTCTGTGACATTTTGCATGTAAATTTGTTAGCATATTTGAAAATAAGCTATGAATATATGATGCTTGTTCAGTTAAATTGTTGAAGATATGTATTTTTCAGAAGTTGTATTAAGTGTTGTGATTTCCCACCCTTTTGGTTTTATTTTTATGGAATGATTTTAATAATTAGAGTTATCATTTTCAGGCTGTTTAACACAATGGCTTCCTCACTAATTCTGACAGTAACTTCATATGCGCACTGGCACACACTGTCATCACAAGACAGGACATGCAAGGGCTGCCTGTTACCTCTAATTTGAGGAAAAACGAGAGTACTGTTAAACAAGTTTAGCCAGCTCAAAACCGCAAAGGATTTATGTGTGTTTGACAGAGAAAGAGAATGCAGTTCGTTTTGCATGCAGTCTCAAAAAAAAAAAAAAAAAATGCTGGAATAAATTGAGTTGTTGTTGAGAAATAATAAAATATTCTAAATGCATGTTAGGCTATGTTCTAAATCTGTATTCAAATAACTATTTAGTTAAGCCAGCAGAAAAATGCCAATGAATTTGCTTAATAAAAGAATGTTTTGATGAAAATTTGTGTCCTACACAAATTAAGGCACTATGGCATTTTTACAATAACACATTAACAAGGCAAGAGACTACAGGTGAATAGGGTAACTTTTTTAACTAATAGATATTACAATGCTTTCCTTTGTTGATGAATCACAGTATATTAAGACGATTGTTTTTTATTACACATTTTTTGGAATGTTTAAATATGCAAATAATGTAATATCTAAATACATTTTAAGTGTGTCCTATACTAGAGCTGCACGATTCTGGATAAATTAAGAATCTTAATTTTTTTGTTTCAAACAGATCACGATTCTCCCACGATTCTGAATAGACAACTAAACAAAGCAACATGTGATTTACTAGAGGTTATGACAAAATGTTAATTGCTGCAGTCTGTTTAAAAATGTTTAATTAATTTGAATTGTATTTTTTATTTATTTTTTAAATCTGTTTCAATGAATGATTCAATGACTCACTCAAATACTTCACTTGTTTCATTACTGGGCTGCATTTAACTCCACTTTTAGACATACACTTGTGAACTTCCCTAAGCACTTCCCCTTGGGCGGAATCCCCACCGCCATTTTGAAGTGCTTTCAACTTTGTCAAGTGGACGAGGGAAGTTTATTTAAGCAGACCCTCATCCCCTCGATTTTGACTGAGGGAGTGAGTCTACACAATACGTACACTTCACGCAGATCCGTAGACCACAATGCAACGTGATTGTGTCATTTTTTTATATTCTCTCCAACAGCCCATGCATACATACAGGGCTATAGAATGATGCATAAAACAAATTCATAAGGGAAAAAACTGTAAATAATAAATCAGCTCCATTGCGGATTGCAGTGATCAATGGCTTAGTGCCATTAGTTCCATAGAAACACGTCACAAAGGGTTCCACCAGTATTGGGTACTCAAGCAACGTAAGCAATGACGTGCATCTGAGTCAACGAGAAGGAAGGATGTTAGCAAGGGAAGGGCATAAATAAAATTGGACAAATCTCTTGGATGATTGATTCAGTGACAAATACACTTTTTGACAGTCATTTGTCAGCACCTACTGGTGTAACAATGTAATTGATACAATCTTTATTTGAAGCATCGTTACTTTCAAAAGGTGATTTGCTCTATTTTGATCGCTACCGTAGACGTCAGTGTTTATATCCGAACTATAAACTTTTATCCCAGTACTTCTGTGACAATTTAAATGTTTGTAACAGACACAACCATACTGTGATGTTCAAAAGACTGTTTGTGAAGCTGTTTCCTATACATGACAGCGGCTCTCTCTGGATCAGCGGCAGCGCAAATGCAGATCTGAATGTTTGCTGTGATTTTTGTCAACGGTTTAATAGACACAGGTGAATAGTTGTCATTTAGGAATGTTTGAATCGAGATTGCAATCTTTTAATGATTAATCATGCAGCTCTACACTATACTACGCACACTATTAGTATGCACTAATATTTCCAGAACAGAAATTGAACATCTATTAAAACCAGGATAAAAATTTTACTGACCTGTCAACAGCCAATTTAGTAATATATAAAGAAATGGTATATGAAGGATCCCCTCTATAAAAACCTTCAGAATATAGATTGGTGTATGTAAGTGCTGCTGAAGTGCAGGAGAAAAAAAATCATCTGGAGAAAATGGCCTTTAAAATGATGTATTGTAATTGAATGTACAGACGCAAATCGATAAAGTGTAATAAAACGAACACTTAAATGTGTATTTTGCTTGTTTTCTTTCCACTAGTTTGAAAGAAGACATGTTATGGAAGCAAAATGGCCCATAATCTCAAAATTGACCAGAGCATGAAAAACAATAGTTTTGACTGAATTGTTCTTCCATAAGGACACAAATGTAATTTAACTGTAATTGTGAAATAACCTCCAGGGCAATACTGTCTGTCATTAAAACAAGAAGTCCACATCTGTTTGTTTTTAACTTCCTGCATGGCTTAATCTGTCTTTTTCATTTCTATTTGCAGAGGGATTTGGCTGTTGTCGTCATGGCAACTTCAGGCTACACTGCTGAGGAGCTGCAACCCTCCCAGTCACAAGGGGGCAACGTCACGACAGCCTCATCGACCCAGCAAAAGGCCACTTCTACCACCACGTCTCAGTTCCTGTCTGACATGCAGAGCTCACCGGGGTCTGCTTCAGCACAGACGGGCTCTATCATAAGAGCGCAGGCCACGCCCTCGGTCACGCAAAAGAAAGTCCTGGCCACGCCCCCTCAGGGAGCCGTGACCGCAGCACAGTATGTCGCAGGAGAGATACAAAGCCCTGCCTCCCAGTCAGGAAACGGCCAGAGCGCCCAGCAGTACATTGTGGTAACCGTTACCGGTGAGCACACGCACTTCACTAGATGTAGACTTAACTTCCCATGTCACACTTAGTTGGGATTGAACCTGCAGACCAGACCATTATGGCACCACTAGTTTATATGCATTGCGTGTACGAAAGCGTGTGTAATGCGATCTAACAGACACCTGACACTTTCTAGGTCTCTCCCTGAATAGAAAGATCTCCAAATAAACACGCAACAGCAGCCGTGTGTATCTCCACGCGCTTACTTCTGCTTGTGCTTTTTATTTAACACGCACAGATGCACACACACACGTTTTTCTGATGACTGAACATTGTAACGCTCTAATTGGCAGCCGTTATGACAGCACTGCCTACTCAGCAGCCTGGTGGACTTGTGTGTGGATGGACTTCCTATCGCTGTAGCTTCATTTAACACAAAGTTTATATGGATAAGAAGGACGGTACTGTGAAACCTGATAGACTAAAGATAGTGGCCCCAAAAACCTTAAATAAGTGAATGTCAAAATAAAAAGTTTATAATGTTACAAAACATTAAGGATATAGGGATAGTTCATCCAAAAATGAAAATTATCCCATGATTTACTCACCCTCAAGCCATCCTAGGTGTATATGACTTTCTTCTTTCAGATGAACACAATCAAATATATATTTAAAAATATTCTGGCTCTTCCAAGCTTTATAATGGTAGTGAATGGGGGGCGTGATTTTTAAAGCCCAAAAAATGCATCCATCCATCATAAAAGTAATCCATACGGCTTCAGGGGTTTAATAAAGGCATACTGAAGTGAAGCAATGGTTTTTTGTGGGAAAAATGTCCATATTTAATAACCTGTGACGCAATGTATGATGTAGGATGTAGGAGTATTGTAAGCCTCTCGCAGTTAAAAAAAATAGAGCTGAGAAACAAACTCAAGCTCTAAAAATTCTCATTTTAGACTTCTAATTCATGATCTGTGTTTTGTTTTGCTCTATTCTCTGCATTTCCGCGTTCGTCATTGCCGCAAATCGATGCGTACGGCCATCTGCCAGAAGTTATTATAGTTAATAAAGTTTTAAATATGGATATTTTTCTTATAAAACCCATCGATTTGCTTCAGAAGGCCTTTATTAACCCCCTGGAGCCGTATGGATTGCTTTTATGATGCATGTTTTGGGGCTTCAGAATTGTCCACTACCATTATAAAGCTTGAAAAGTCAGTCAGGATATTTTTTTTTAAATATCTCAGATTGTGTTTGTCTGAAAGAACATAGTCATATACACCTAGGATGACTTGGGTGAGTAAATCATCGGATAATTTTCATTTTTGAGTAAACAAACCCTTTAAGCAGCAAATCAGCATAGTAGAATGATTTCTGAAGGATCATGTAACACTGAAGCCTGGAGTAATGATGCAGAAAATTCAGCTTTGATCACAGAAATAAATGACATTTTACAGTATATTCAAATAGTAGACAGTTATTTTAAGTTGTAATAATATTTCACAATATCACTGATCTTACTGTGTTTTTGAAAAAATGCAGCTTCGGTGAGCAGAAGAAACTCTTTCAAAACCATTAAAAAATCTTAATTATTCCAAACTTTTAAATGGTAGTGTATAATCAGTGATAATTTAATCAAAATATTAAAATTAATAGAAAATAATATTGACTATTTTTATATTGAAATAAAAACCAATATTTATACTGTATTTATTGATAATTTATGTTATATATTATTAAAATCTCAACATAAAACTTTAACATAAATTATCTATGTCTATATAAAAAATTCATGCTTACTAAAAAAGTTTCTATATAAAATATATAGGAAAAGTTAAAAAAAAAAATGTGAGTATGTAATTTTAATTATATAGTAGATGGACATTTGTATTAATCAATATGAAAAAAGAGAACAGCAAAACACCTGTAGAAAAGCTGTAGTTGAAAGCTGATCACGTGAAGGATGGTGATATCAGAGAATAATTTAATTGAGTAGAGTGATAAACTGAAGGATACAGGAAAATACAGAATGAAAATCAAAATAAAACAGGTAAAGTAAACCGTGCATATATATCCTCATCCTTTCTGTAGCTTGATTTCTCCTCTCTCAATCTCTCTCTCTATCTGATACCCATGTTTACCTGAACTAGAGCTTTCTTGCTCCATCTGTGGAGATTAATTGTTCAAGGCCGGCCGTATGAGCGTGATATAAAGAGAAATGGCTGGATGTGTCTCAGTGTTCAGATCATGTTCTACAGTAGCTGTCTGTACAGTCTGGATGTTCTGTATCGTAAGTACGAGGGCTTGTTTTGGCATTTGTTTAGCTGTTTTTGTATTGACTTGATTTTTATTTCCTTCTGTAGGTTTTGTACTGAGTGAAACGTGTCTCTTACCCTTGACACAGTCATCATTTCCTTCTTTCTGAACGCGGTTTTGTCACGTGTTTCCTTCTCATTTAGTGTCTTTATCTTTCTTTTCAGTGTGTCTTCCTCTCATTGTGTGTCTCTCTTGCACATACACACACACACACACACACACACACGTGCGTCTCTTTGTAGCAAGATGTGGTGGATGTTATATTCATTACTGTAAAGTAGCCATATTCTACAGTTTTGCTGAATTTTGTTTTTTTTTAAACCCAGAATGTTCCTTTAAACTAAACAGGTTGTTTTGGCTACTGTACCTTTAATATTTTTATATGTAAATGACCTTTTATGACTGGTAGCATCATATAAAAACAATGAAATGAGTAACAATGCTGTAGACAAGTTGCTGAATACTGAATATGTAAATGTGGGCGGTCATATGTTAATGAGCTCATCATTCAGGTGACAAAATCATGATGATTTCAGTCACTTTTGCAGTTTTGTGTCAAATGTTTTTTTCCCCATTTGTAATTTCCATTTGAGTTTTTAAAGTTACAGTATGTTTTTATACAATTAATCTCAAAACATCAAAACAATCTTGTTTCAATTATATGATCTTTTTAATATGCAAATGAGTTTCTGTCTGAAAAAGCATATTATACAGTATTTTTTTGTTTATATGGCTTGTTTCTGTGTTCATATAGAGGGCTCTCTTCACTCAAATGACTCTGAATCTAGCTCTCCTCCGGCGGGACAGACAGGTGTACCCACACAGGTAGTGCAGCAGGTGCAGACAGCACAGGTAATGCATGTACATTTGTGTATATATGGGTTATATACATCAAAGCCATAATAATCAGATAAGTCTATAAACTGTGGTGGTCTGTGTCCAGCAGAGGTCAGTTGTTCAGGCCGCAACCAAGAGTCAAAGTGGACAACTGGGGGTCAGTAATCTACACATCACACCTGAGGTACAAACACACAAACTTCATAACTTCATAAAAACATGAGGTCTAGTTTAATGTATTAAAGTCCAAATTTAGGTTTGACCTCATACACTGTGTTCCAAATTATTATGCAAGTGACATATCAGTAGGATTACAGTTAACATGACGGCACATGCTAGTCGATGAGTTGAAATTAACTCCACAGCAACTACATAAATTTATCAACTAACCATTCAGAAACATCCAGTTTCATTCTAAAAGTTGTAACTTCTTCCTGAGTCTCTCCATCAGTGTCCGACTCCGGTTTAAACAATGTAAGGCTGAACACCGTTACTGACAATCGTCACTTTGGCTGTTAAAGCTCCGCCCTCTTCTGGAAAGGGGGCCGGGAGCAGCAGCTCATTTGCATTTAAAGGGACACACACAAAAACGGCGTGTTTTTGCTCACACCCAAATAGGGGAAAATTTGACAAGTTATAATAAATGATCTGCGGGGTATTCAGGGTTCCCGCGGATCCTTAAAAAGTCTTAAATGAGATGTCTTATTTTTACTTATGAGAGGTCTTAAATTTTAGATGACACTTTGATATAGACATCTAAATCATTTACCAAATTAAAACTATCTAATTAGCGTACATATTATTTTTAAATTATTTTTTCTTTGTGGATTTGCTTGTTCACGTGACAATTCACAGGCCTCGCGGCATTTACAACAGCGTATAACATCTGTCTCCTGCACGCAAAAGGAAGAGAAAGCAGAAGAAAATGGGTAAATGTCAGTTCAGTAACCGTTGTAAGTTAATTCTTTATCTTTATCGTCTATTATGATTTCGTAATTATTGTTTTAACGATGTGCGAGCTGACATTGAGTTTGTCACTCACGCTTTCACTGCATGATGTATGCAACTGCATTCCCTCAAAATTCAAGATACATGGGCATGTTTGCCCTGATGAGCTTTTGTCTTATTATATGATATGTTGTAGTTATATTACAATATCACACAAGCAAGAGTGCCGTTTCCCCAAATCAGCACGATTGCAAATGTGATATTAATTTTATACAACAGTTAAATAAACAATCAGTTAACATTTTGAGGTACATTTTAGACACAATATTTGCAATATTGTTTGTTTTTTCTTTATTTCGCCAACGATAATTTTAAAATGAAGAACAGTAGAACAGTCTCCGGCAAATGTTTATTTATATACTGACTGAATCCGTGTTTTGAACAAATCAGTTTAATTGATGATTCAGTGACCCATTCAAATTAAAGACGCTCATTAGTTTAATTCCTGAATGAATCAGTCGTTTGAACAAATCGGTTGAATGAATGACTCACTCATTAAGACAGTGATTGCTGCCACCTACTGGCAGTTCAGTTTCATATTTAAAGTACATTTTAATTAAAATGTTAAAAATAGAAATTATTTCATATTTAAATATTACAATTACATTTAAAAACAATTAAATTAAATTTATGTAGACAAATTGTAAATGCTGTGTAAATATATTAATGCCACTTCTCATGCTGCATTGCAAAGATGGATTTTGTTGATAATGATTTCATTTGATTGGTAACAGCCCTATACTGTGTTATTATTCTAATTGAATTTAATTTGAATCTTAGAATTTGACCTAAAAGGTGATGCATACATCTAATAAGTTTTTTAAAAAATGCCCTTATGTGGGTAAAAATGCCCCTGGAAATCAATTCAAGGTGGCAAATATTGCCCCTTAATAAAAATGTTAATTTCTGTTACTGCTGTGAACTAACCACCGCATAGAATATGAATAATATAATTGTCTTCATGAGTCAGCTGTCCACAACAGGCCTAAATCAGCCATGGTACCAGCACAAAAACACATCAAATATCATCTAATTATTCTTAACCAACTTTGAAACTTTTGAAACAACTTCAAAAATATCGAGAATTTTCTTTTTACAATATCGCACACCTCTAATGCATAGTATTAATTTTTATTTCTTCAGGTCTTAAAAAGGTCTTAAAAAGCCTTAAATTTTACTTTAAAAAATGTGCAGCAACCCTGGTATTTTGAGCTGAAACTCTCTGACACCAGAGAAAAGGGGCATTATAGGTCCTCTTTAAATAGTTTTATTCACTGACGAATGCCGTACTACAATGAATGGTCCAGATGGATGGATTTCTGGATGGTTGGTGAGTGGGTGATGATTTGAGCTGGAATATTAAGAAGTGAGATGGAAGGTCCCTTTAGGGTCTCTGAGGGTGTCAAAATGAGTTTATAACTGACCATTTTCTGCTATAGTATAAAAAGAATAGTGCCTTCTGAAATAAATGATTTTCATTTAGGACAACGCACCATCCCATGCTGCAAAAAACACCTCTGCACTAAACCTGTTTGAAAATGTATTTCTAAACCCACTGTAAACGTGTCTCTTTGTGAGCTGTGGTTAGGAGTTCTTTTGTGTAAATTACTCACAAATCTTATGATAGTTTGATAATCTCTATTCAGTTTTCTCAAAATATTAGTTGTTTTCCTGCCTTTTGCAAGACATTGCACGATTTTATGCTTTTTATCTTCAGAAAGATCTTTCTTCCTTCCCATATTGCATAACTTGCTTAATAATGTGAAACAACCTCCTTAAGACCTAAGTAGACCTGAAAAACTATTTAACAAACCTGTCTGAGATTGATACCAGTTATCTAAAAAGATAGGAAGAATAAAGTAAACAAACACTTTATTTGAAAAACTAAAATCTGAATGCTTATTGTACTGAAATCCTACTAATATGTCACTTGCATAATAATCTGGAAGACATTGTATAGACATGTTTTGTGATGTTCGCCCTGATTCAAACCAAACCTGAGGGTGGTCCAGCTATAGGAGACAAACAGACGGGTACATCTACAGGCAGACAAGAGCCATTTAAATGTCTGATGTGAAATGATGTTTGTTTGTGTGTAGGTACAGCATGTGTACTCAGGCCAATTTGTGGAGGGAGACACCAACTACAACAATACTGCAATGTGAGCATAAACACACACATGCATTTATTTAGCTTCTTTTGACTCCTGAAAACATTTACATTGCTCTGTATTTCTCTCCCTCCCCCTCTTCAGTCGTTCCAGTAGTTACCCGTTCACAGACTCCTCCCTCTACCCTCAAGCCACGCCCTCTGTCACTTACTATGAGACCTCGCCCACCACTGGCTCGCAGGTCACGTCCCCTTCCACCACTCAGGCTGTGTCTGTGACATCCGATACGGGCACGGGGGTGGTCTCCATGTTCTCAGAGGGCAATTCAGGGATCACCGTGGTGGCTGGTGGGTCCTCGACGGGAGTGGGCGGGGCAGGAGGCGTGGTCACCACTGGAGGGGCGGGGAGTTACGTGATTCAGGGAGGGTACATGCTCGGCGGAGGGAACCAGAATTTCTCACACAACACACGCGCTTCACCTGCGACTGTGAGTATGTTTGTTTTCATCGGTACGGGCATGAATGTTTCTACCAGACTTTTGCTGACAAATAAACGTGGATATCTGCTAGTCTTTTGAAGTTTTTGGTAAAAGGAAATGCCACAGCCCTTTTTCTCTGTTTTCTCTAGTCATGTAGCACAGAGGAAGAGTTGTTGTAGTAGAGTGTTTTTGCCATGCCGTAATTTTACGCCGGACTGCTTCACAAACGAGGGTCAATTCCACGCTGGATTTGAACAAAAATTTAACATGATGGCACATGCTAGTCAATGAGTTGAATCAACTTCACAGCAACTACATAAATTTATCCACTAACCATTCAGAAATGTCCAATTGCATTCTAAAAGTTGTAGCTTCTTCCTGAGTCTCTCCATCAGTGTCCGACTCCGGTTTGAACAATGTAAGGCTGAACACCGTTACTGACAATCCTCATTTTGGCTGTGTGAGATTCTCCACCTTTGTTGTTGTTGAGCAACCGAAGCGTGAGCTGTTAAAGCTCCGCCCTCTTCTGGAAAGAGGGCCAGTAGCAGCGCTCATTTGCATTTAAAGGGACACACACAAAAACGCTGTGTTTTTGCTCACACCCAAATAGGGGCAAATTTGACAAGCTATAATAAATGATCTGTGGTGTATTTTGAGCTTCATAGACACATTCTGGGGAAACCAGAGACTTATATTACATCTTGTGAAAAGGGGCATAATAGGTCCTCTTTAAAGGCCCATCTTGTCAGCGGTGAATTCACCCTTTAACATCTACTCTCTTCAGGTGCAGTGGCTGATGGATAACTACGAGACAGCTGAAGGTGTAAGTCTTCCTCGCTGTACTCTCTACTGTCATTACCTCCTGCACTGCCAGCAGACCAAGCTGGAACCCGTGAACGCCGCCTCCTTTGGCAAACTCATCCGCTCCGTGTTCATGGGCCTCAGGACAAGACGTCTCGGCACCAGGTACAATCACACGGTCCGGACCAGGTGTGGCGCAATAAATCTTCAAGCCACGACAAGCAACGTGCAACATTTTGCTTTATTTTTCTATTCATTGTACCGGGTTGCTCCGCCCCCAGTCAAATCTCATTGGTCCAGACATTTTTTTTAATTCAGCAACAAGACTATGAACAAATCTACGATGGAAAATATTTACCAAAAACATCTTTTACTTCGGCCAGTTGCCAAGTTAACATTTCCCATTTTTGTTTAGTTTAACTTGAAGTACTAAAATAACTAAAACTATGAATAAAAACTATATAGAAATATAAAAAAGCCAAAATACACAATAAAATTAATAAAACTTTTGGTTAGTTCACCGAAAAATTAAATTTCTGTCATTAATTACTCACCCTCATGTCCTTGCAAATCTTCGTTCATCTTCTGAACACAAATTAAGATATTTTTTAATAAAATCTGAGAGATTTCTGTCCCTCCATTGACAGTCTAAGCAACTACCACTATCAAGCCCCAGAAAGGCAGTAAAGACATCTTTAAAGTAATCCATTTTACCTTCATTTTATAAAGTGGCACGAGTGCTTTGTTTGCGCAAAAAAACACAATTTACCACTTTATTTACAAAATATTAATCTCCAGCACGCATTCACAGAGCACCACGACGCATGCGTGTTGTGTTGACGCGAGAGCCGGCTGTCAATGGAGGGACAGAAAGCTGTCAGATTTCATCAAAAAGGACTTAATTTGTATTCCGAATGAAATGAATGAAAGTCTTACGGGTTTAAAACTACATGAGGGTGTCATTTTAATTTTTGGGTGAACTATCCCTTTAACAAAAACTGTAATGGTATATCAATGATACTAAAATAACACTGGCTAGAACAGGCTAATATTAAAGCGCGTTGTTTGTGTGTGTGTTTTAGAGGGAACTCTAAGTACCATTACTATGGCCTTCGAATCAAGAGCAACTCCCCCCTGCACAGACTGGTAGAGGACCAGCAACACCTGGCCATGAGACAACAGCCGTACTCACAGAAACAGAGGTGTGTGTGTGTGTGTTAACGGTTTGTGTTGATGATCATTTGCTGTTGTTAGTTTGATTGACACCCTTCATCTCTTGGTAAAGATTAAAGCCTGTGCAGAAGGTGGAGGGACTGACCAATGGAATGGGCCTGGGGGTGGGGCATCAACAAGGGGCGGGACTATCCGACATCAGCGCCCAGGTTCACCAGTATCAGCAGTTTTTGGGTAAGATAATAAAATGGAAATGTAGGAGCAGCGCTCTCTTCTGGACATGTAATCATATTCTACAGGATATGACATCAGCTGTTTGAATGTGTGTGTGTCAGATGCGTCTCGCAGTCTGCCGGAGTTCCCTGTGATCGAGGATGAGGGTAAATCTCTGCCGGATGGACTCCTTCCTCAACACGTACTCACATATCAGCTGGTTTACAGAGAGCACTGCGAGGTGTGTGTGCGCTCAGGATGTCAGATGTGTGTTTATTGTAGTGTTCTGGTGTATAATGTGTGTGTTTGTTTGTAGGCGATTCTGGACGTAATGGTAAATCTGCAGTTCCCTCTTGTGGAGACACTGTGGAAGAGCTTCTGGAGGTTCAGTGAAGGACAAACCAGTGACACGGACACACTTGACCTGTGAGAGCTGCTCACACACACACACATATATTGACTTCTCATACCATCACAAGTGTTATGATGTTGTCTTGTGTCTCACTGACGTCTCTCTCTGTCTCTACAGTCATGATGAATCAGAGAAGCGTTTGCCCAAGTCAGTTCTGGTTCTGTTGTGTAAATATGAGCCCGTCCTCAACTGGACCCGCGAATGCGACAACTTGCTGTACCAAAGCCTAGTGGAGATCCTCATCCCTGATGTCCTGAGACCCATCCCTAGTGAGTTACACAACTCTACACAAATGCTATATAAACTCCATCCCACTGTTACAAACTCTACACAATGCTATGCACACTAAATATAATCACCATATATAATCAGTGAGCTACACAATCCTACACAATGTAATACAAACTCTATATCAACTCTAGTCCCAATGAATTACAAAACTCTAAACAAACTTTATATAAATCAACTTGCTGTATTAAAGCCTAGGGAGATCCTCATTCCTGATGTCCTGAGACCCATCCCACTGAGTTACAAAACTACACAATGCTATGCACACTTTATAATCACCATCCTCTGTGAGATACTCAAACTCTACTCAAGAACCTGAGCGTCTCACATATTAGCTATAAACCCATTCAACACAAAAGCATCGGCAACATTTTTTTTACGACGCACCACCCAGCATACCAGGTTAAAAAAGTCACCACTCGCCACTGCCCAATGAGGTACACAATTCTACACAATTCCAAACATCCACAGTACATTACACAACACTACACAAAGTATATAAACTCCATCTTAGTTATTTACAACTGTTCACCATCCTGTGTTACACAACACTATACAAAACCAAAGAATTATAAAATGTGTGCATTCATGCAAACTTTATATAAACAACATCCTCACTGAGTTACAACACTATACAAACTTTATATCAACCCCATCCACAGTAAATTACAAAATTCTATGTAAACAACATCCCTAGTGAGTTACTCTATAAAACTCTATACAAACTATATATAATTACCATCCACCATGAGTTACACACTTCTACACAAAGTATATAAACACCATTCCAATTAGTTATAAAACTCTACATAACTCTATGCTTACTACATATAATCACAATGAACTACATGTAATGTAATACAAACTCTATATCACCTTTAGTCTCGATGAATTACAAAACTCTACAAACTCCAAACAAACTTAATATAAACACCATTCCAGTGAATTACAACTCTACTCAAACTCAGTCGACAGTAAATTACAGAATTCTATAAGACACAACCCTTTAACACCTTACACAACTCCATATAAACATCATTCCCAGTAAGTTGCACAAACTCTATGTACATTCTAGTCCCTCCACAAAGCTACCAAAACTATACAAACTTTATACAAGTTACACAACTTTACATAGACTATACAACTTGATATGAAAATATAATCCGTGAAATGTACAATTCCAAAAAAAAGTCACTTGCTTGACTCTATATAACCAAACAAAACTCTAAAAATAGAACTCTTCACAAATTTCCATGCTATTCAACAGAATGACAGCTCAACATTCTTAACACTTCCTTATGATTAAAGTAATTTCATTGCAGCAAATGACTATGAAAGTAAATAAAAATTGTACTTTGGATGCAGAATTTGAGATGTCTCATTATCTTTATTTTGACTCTCTCTCTCTGTTCCTGTAGGTGCCTTAACTCAAGCCATTCGTAACTTTGCTAAGAGTCTGGAGAACTGGCTCACCAATGCCATGATCAGCATCCCAGAGGAGATGGTCCGCATCAAGGTCTGATATGCACACAGATTTCCACTGACTGGCCTCTGTCCTCGGTGTGATCATGCTAACGCTGTGTGTTGTTTTGTATAGGTGGTGTGTGCGGGAGCATTCGCTCAGACTCTGCGGCGCTACACGTCTCTCAATCACCTGGCTCAGGCGGCCCGCGCCGTCCTGCAGAACACGGCTCAGATCACACAGATGCTCAGTGACCTCAACCGCGTCGACTTCACCAACGTACAGGTAACACAGCTCGCTCTGTTCATATCACATCCTCAGATCTCCCTGCAGTTCTTAATGTGTGTGTGTGTGTATGTGTGTGTTCAGGAGCAGGCCTCATGGGTGTGTGGCTGTGAAGATGGCATGGTCCAGCGGCTGGAGCAGGACTTTAAAATCACCCTGCAGCAGCAGAACTCTCTGGAGCAGTGGGCCGCGTGGCTGGATGGGGTGGTCTCACAGGTCCTGAAGCCGTATACCGACAGCCAGACCTTACCCAAAGCGGCCAAACTCTTCCTGCTCAAATGGAGCTTCTACAGGTGAGAGTACTGCTTACTGCCCAGTGTACACAGAGTTTAGTTTTGTGTATTGAATCTCTGGCTCTGTTTCTACATTGTATTAAGATGTATTTTGGTTGATCGAATCACAAGTGAACGAGGGTGACACATTCCCGTTTACACCTGGTGTTTTAATCTGTCTGTTTTGTCCACTTTCAACCACTTCTGTCCTGATTTCTTCGAGGAGGGGGTAAATGTATGGGTTTTTTTCAGACCTTTCGATCTAATGGACAAAATAAGCTCACGAAATTTAATTATGAATGCGCACCAAAAACATGGAGTGCAGCAGCTTTCATTTCTGCTCTGACAGCCGCAAAACCGGCCGAACACAGTGAGTGTGTGTTAGAAATCAGGAATGGTGAGAGAACATTGTGAGAGAACTTGGGTCTTCAGCCGACAAAAGGGGCTTTCACACTGGAGGAACATTTTCATAGTTCCTAAAACTATTGGCGGAAGTACTCCGATTTAGCCGTGTTCGCACCGCAGGAAATAAGAACGATTTTAGTTCTAGATACTCCTTTTGGCTGAACTAAATTAGCTCCTACTTCAGAGTAGGGTCTAAACCAGCACAATAGGAACTACCAGTGACATAAGTGTTGATTGGCTGAACGCACGAGAAACACCAGTACTCGCCATTTAAAAAAAAGCTGTGTAAACACAGTTTATAGCCTATATATTTAATCCACAAACGAACTCTACGAACATGGAAAACAATGATAGATAGACCTCTCGAGTTAAGGAAAAAAATCCAATGCAACTTTGAGGGGACCAAAAGAAACATGATTAAGTATTTCTGCTCAGCTAGTGACATTGGACATCAACCACATGGCAAACGATAATACTTTTTCATAAACGGTCTTCTTTCTTTGTATAACAGTTCTATCTAATAACATTAGACAGGCTGTTAAACAGATCGTAAACTGATGAAGACGTCAAAATAAAAGTCACAACATCAAGCGCAGCTTACATCACTTCAGAGTTCCTACTGGCGGTGCGAACACAACCAGGAAAACGGCCCTAGGGGAGCAATTAGTTCTCTGGAAACCATCCTGGTGGCTAGTTCCTAGAACTGAGTTTCTAGAATTACCCAGTGCGAAAGCCCCTATTGTTTAAATCCCATCTGGCTAGCGTGTGTCCCATAATGTTTATGCGTTAGGTCAGTAGGTGGTATTTTGCGCTCTTCGAACACGTGTTTTCGACTACCTCTGGAAGTGGTCGAAAGTGGACATTGCTCAAAACGTTTTAGACCCCGTTTACAGCTGTATTTAGCTTTGTCCACTATTATATTGTTATAATCTCACTGAGTGTGTGTGTGTTTTGTAGTTCAATGGTGATCAGAGATCTGACCCTGCGCAGTGCAGCCAGTTTCGGCTCGTTTCATCTGATCAGACTGCTGTATGACGAGTACATGTACTACCTGATCGAGCACAGAGTCGCACAGGCCAAAGGAGAGACGCCTATCGCTGTTATGGGAGAGGTACGCATTCACACAAACTTGCATACTGTCAAATAAACAGTCATACAGTGATTTCACTTCATGTTTGTTGTTTCAGTTTGCCTGTCTGAACAGAAGTCAGAGGTCAATGGATCCTGATAAAGGTACATACTAATTCAGAACTATAAAAATGCCTGACACCAATCCATATTTTATATGCAACCACATACCACTGCTCTAGCAACCACCCAGAATGTTCTCTCATCAGTAAATGTCATGTATCTGGTATCTGAATGTGTGTAGATGAGGAAGAGGACGATGAGACAGACGAGACCGATGAGGATCAGGACATGCCTGTTCCGGACAACTCTGTGGTTCTGGGGGACGAGTCACTGGAGCCGCCCACAAAACTGGCCAGAACAGAGCTGTTCAACAACACCACTCAAAACTAACACACTCATTCACACTTATACTGTCAGTCTGTGGATAAAATGACTGTATGTGCTGAAGTCACTGCTTTCAGAGTCAGGTTCAGATCTAAACCCAATCTTCAGTTTTACTGAGGTGTTAGAGGAAGTTCAGGTCATTTACTGTAAACACAGAGAAACACAACGAGAACTTGATCAGTTGAGTTTCCTAAAGTGCAGATGACCTCAGAGCTGCTATATGAGCTGATGAAGAACGGTAACATTCACATGCCTTAATTAAGCACACATACATTTTCATTGCCTTCATTTTCTCAATCAAAGCTGCCATGTGTCTTCACTCTTAAAGGAACAGTTCACCCAAAAAGTGTTCACCCTCATGTCGTTCCAAAGACTGTCTTTGTGTGTTCCGCAGAAGAAAAAAGTCATACGGGTTTGGAACGATATGAGGATGTGTAAAAATGATGACAGAAGTGTAATTTTTGGCAAACTGTTCCTTTAAGAGTGCTGTTCTGATAAAGTCCACCTGCTCCATGCTGCCATAGAAATCATCCTTTGCCAAAGCCAATCATACCTTACCTAAGCCTGTTCCTCATTAATATTCATGAGTGTAGTCATGTAAGGTATCACTGAAGTTTTGCATTTCACAGCTGTAACGCCGCATGTCCTTCCATGCTTTCGACTTTTTTCTCTCTCTCTTTTTTTTTTTTTAATATTAATGAAAATATATACAATTGTTGTGCTTTAATCAGATGTCTAATTTTAATGCTTTGTGATTCGATCAGACTGTCTGATGCTAATGGATCAAATGTGCCTTCAGAGGATTATTCAATCTAGAGATCCATAAATGTATAAATAAATGTCAAAAACAATCATGAGGATGCTTTAATTTTCTCAGTCTGACATCTGATCAGATGCTCCAGTAATATGAGCAGAATCAATTCAGTGTAAAACCGTTTTCACATAATTATCATGTTCAGTTAAATGCAAAAATGTACATAAAGAATGATTTCCACAGATTCATTCAGCTCAAGTTTCATGAATGAGGCTCAATGTATGTTTAATCATTGACCACTACAATGAATTAAAAGAATCGTGTGTTCATAATGAGATTCATTTCATCTGTCAGTGTTATTCATAATCATTCATTCTACATCCACACAATTGAGCCGAGCACAAATGATTCATTTTAAACAAACACACTGAACACATTTATTAGTAACGAGTACTGAGATGTTTAGTGATTGGACGCTTCAGTCATACATATTCTGTATCTAATTAACGCCGTTCACACCAGGAACGATAACTATAACGATAATTAGCATCCACACCAACGGACCATATCATTCTGTTTATTTTAAGAGCGCGCTGCAGTTTTGTAGTCTGCCGCTTTAAATGCTCAACCTCTCTAAAGCAGGATGGATTCTGATTGGCTGTCCGTTTTATCGTTAATCATCTGGGAAAAAAGTGTTTTCAGCCAGAGCCGTTGAAATATTTAACGATTTCAGGTTTTGCCAGCCAATCAGCAGCTAGAGTGTTCTGCCAAACGTCTCCAATGGTTACAGAGACGAATCGGATGATCGAAATGATTCTGCAGCAGTTTTAATGGCACAAACATGATTGTTCACGCTTAATTAATTAAAAAATAGATATGCTAGTGATGATGATTATTATTGATGATTACTGATTACACACGCACATGTTTATATTGTTTTTGAATATATATATATACGTATATAAATCAATGTTTCTTTCATTGTACTACTATATGCAAATGGTATGGATTTAGCTGTATGAAATGATTCCAGTGTTTGATTATGCTAATGTATGATATAGTTTTATGATCTTGTACTGTTTGAAACCATAATGGCCTTATTTGAAGTGTAACTGTAGCAGAAATCGATGTAAAAACCTGTATTATTGTGCCTCAAAGTTCAGTGTCCCTTTAAAGAAAAGCTTTTAAGAAAATTCATGCATTCGGATGTGCTGTATTTGTTACAAACATTCATTTTAACTCATTTCCAGTGTCGTTATTGTTAACTAAAACTATCAAATATATTATCAAAAATGGAATTAAAGCTGAAATAAAATATCAGGAGAAAAACTTAAAGTAGGAAAATTAACTAATTTTAGTTGCAAAGACAACATTTTTAAAGTATTAAAATGCCTAAAACTGAAATAAAGCTAAATAGAAATATAACAAAACTAATACAAATGACAAAAGCACATAGCAAAATGACTAAAATGTAAACTGAAATTATAAAAATAATATTAAAAGCTAAAAAATATTAATAAATACTATATTATATAGACCTTATGTAGCCCCTCCCCTTTTCAGCGCTGCGCTCGTTGTCTTTTTACTTCCGGTTTATATTTCCACAGCGATCTTACGTATTTATGAATGAACTGTCCGTTTTAAAACCTTTCCGGTCTACTGACATTTGTTAAGACTTCTGTTTTAAATATTACAATGCTCATAATCATTTTTGTTAACTCTACAATAAGTAATTCCACATCACCAGCTAATTATTGACAGCGATGCCATAGAAATATATTTAAAGATGGCTGCGCACGTTTCTCTGGCGCATAAGTTCTATAAATAATTTTAAAATAGCACTGCTTATTCTGATGTAATGAAAGTCATAAAACCCATAAAGTATTCAAGGAATTTTTTAATTTTATCAAAAATAAAGTAAAACAATGTTGCGTAAAAACAATATTCTCATCCAGTCCAGCTGTGAGGCCACGGCCACTATTAAAAAAGGGCGGGAGGGGTCGACAGCTTCTGATTGGCTGATGACAAGACGTCTAAACGATGTAAACAACTGCATCCTGAAACAAACAAAACATATAGCAACAAAGCAGCTTTCCTTCTCTGCTGTTGCTTTCCGCCCATGAAAACGTCCTGTTGCACTTTCCAACTTTGGGCTATTTTCAAACACAAAACCAACTACTTCGTTTCATTACACTAACATCAAAACAAGTGTGCGGGCAAAGTGTGCAAGTTTAACAGAGACAGACACTGAGTTCTTCAGCCGTGTTTTGCATCTGAATGGTGATTGTTGGCGTGTTTCATAAAGTCAAAGGTGTGATGCGATGATCCCAGTGTCCAGCGGTGTCGGGCATACAGGTGGGATTTGTTTGGCCCAGACGCATCTTTAGCTGGCTGCAGGTCCCTGAATAATCCTCTCCCACAGATGACACGTGACAAATATGACGGAAACACTGAGAGCGGGTGCGTTTGGACTGTATAGAGTCTGTAGAGCAGCACTGAAGGAGCAGTGTGAGTGTGAGTGTCGTCTCTCTCACAGGACGATCCACGTGCCTCTGTCATTATCAGCTAACACCTGGAGAGAAGAACCTGCAATGACCAGAAAAACAACATGAACTCACACAGCACAGTCACATTTCTGATTTCTAAAAACACTGTCACATGTCAAGTATTGTGGGTAACATGTTACAAGTGACGTATTATTTAATCTAATTACTTTTTGGAAGTAACAAATAGTGTTATTATTTATTAATTGATAGTCAAGTAAATTACTTAATTTATTAATTATTAAATAAACTTTTAATGACAAATACCCACAATAAAAATGGCAAATATATCATTTAAAAATAAATAATTTGAATTAATCAAATGAATTTTAAATATGGAGTCCTGTTTTGCCTGTTTTGAGTAACTTATCTCCCTATACTATATCTCACAATGAGTAAAAATAATAAAAGGGTAATTTTGATATTAAGAAATTGTCACAAAGGAAAACACATATGGCTTCCATTTTTAAATAGGAAATACCATAAAATGCCTTAAATCTGTTAAAAAAAAAAAAAATAAATCCCTTCACCTTGTGAGGCTTAGAGGATGTCTGTAAATCATGGAAATCATATACTACCGTTCAAAAGTTTGGGATCAGTATGATTTAAAAAAAAAAAAAAAAGAATACTATTAATACTACTTCAGCAAGGGTGCATTAAACTGATCAAAAGTGACAGTAAAGACATTGATAATGTTACAAAAGATTTTTCATTTCAAATAAATGCTGTTCTTTTGAACTTTCTATTCATCAAAGAATCCTGGAAAAAAATTGTTTCTAAAAAATATGAAGCAGTACAACTGATAATAATCTGAAATGCTTCTTGGGCATCAAATTAGCATATTAGAATGATTTCTGAAGGATCATGCTGGAAGGATGGATGCTGAAAATTCAGCTTTGATCAGAGGAATAAAATATAGCTGCAAGCAGCAATTATCAGGGCCAAGCACAAAGAATGCCAACAGGGCTGGGAGCATCAGACCAGCTGCAATAACGAGCAATTAAAGACATTTTAAGATGATTTAAGGTAAAATGGCTGAAAATGTATAAATACAATCACCAGTAATTTGATTTAATGGTTTATTACTTTCAACCAATAGGTGGCGCTGTGACCAAATTGATGTGGTGTGGTCAGAATGAGGTGACAACGACACATGCAAAGTTTGGTGTTAATACTCAAAGCACTGCAGAATCATTTTTGGCATCATGCCTCAAATCTGTTGCATCAGTATACAAAAACGGCTTCATTTATCGACATAATCCATACATTTTTGCCGGCACAGTTTGAAAATGATCTGACTTGAATTTGGTGAAAATCAGACAAACGCTCTAGGAGGAGTGCAAAAAAGAAAATCAAAATGACAGACAGGAAGTTCTGCAGACTGTGGCCAAACTGGTATCAATGTTCTCGACATGACCCAAGGAATCTATTAAGAGCAGTTCATTACAATATACTAATTTAATCAAAAGTTATTAGCATTTTCGGAAATTTCATTATAACCTTTGACCACAAGGTGGCGCTGCCCCAAAACTGTCAGAGTACTGTCAGAGCATGGTACTGAAGACACATCCCGAGTTTCATAATGATACGCCAATGCGTTCGTAAAATATAGCATTTTATGACAAAATTCAAAATGGCTGATGCCCAAAATGGCCGATATGGGAAAATTGGACAGCATTCGACTCGGCATGATGCCACGAATCTAAAGAGACCAGTTTGGTTCAGACAATTTTCATATCTCCTGACCACTAGGTGGCACTGCGCTGAAATGGTGCAGGTAACTTCAGGTTATGGTTGATCTAACACGCACCAAGTTTGGTCAGAATACGCTAAAGCGTTGCAGAGATATAGTCTCACATTCATTTTGGCGGGCACTTAGTAGAATTCATTTGCGTATTATTCGAGAAACGGTCTGACGAATCGACTTCAATTCCATAACTTTTTGTCGGCATGGTGTGAAGATAATCTGGTTAAATTTTGGTGAAAATCGGAGCAACAGCCTAGGAGGAGTTCGGAAAAAAAAAAAAAAAAAAAAAAAAAAGGTTTTTCTCAAAAAATTCAAAATGGTGGAAAAGTTTTCATGATGAAAAATGATGTCATAGGGCGCAATCAAATTGACTTGCACCAAGGAATCAGAGGAAAAAAGATCAATTTTGTTTCTAGACCTTACAGTTCAAAAGTTATTAGCATAAACATGAGTGCAACTGTTGGTGCTACAAGGACTGAGTTAGAGACTCCAAATTTGCTATGGAGACAGTTCAGACCGTCCTCTATCAATGTGCCAAATTTCATAAATTTTCCGCAAGCGGTTCTATGGGCTGCCATAGACTTCCAGAGCGGAAGAAGAAGAAGAATGCCAACGGATACGATAGGTGTCTACGCCTACCTTCAGTGCTTGGCCCCTAAATACATTTTTACAATATATTCAAATAGAAAACAGTTATTTTAAATGGGTAATAACAAGATTACAGTTTTTACTGTATTTTTGATCACATAAATGCAGACTTGATGAGCATGTGTCCGTGAAAACCACACCTTTATGCATAGCCTCATTGGTCATGCGGTTGATGTAGCGTGAGCTGCTCTCTGGGACGAGCCACCGCATGACGGTGTTCACACATGACTTCCTGTAGGAGCTCCACACACTTCCACTAGAGACAAGCATATGATGACATCTGAATGAAGGGACAGACAGCACACCTCTATCTACCCAGAGAGAACATCTGAAGGTCGTTACCTGGTCTGACCTTTGACCTCAGTGAGGTCGCCGACACCCACTGTGTGACACGCTCCTGTGTTTAAATCCCAACTGACCTGCAGACTGGAGTGATACGACTTTGGTCTACAAACAAAGACAAAATGTAAAGTATTAATGAGCATTTCATTATGCATGTGTGTGTGTGGACAGGTTGAAGTGTATGTGTAACTGGTTTGGCCTACATAATGTAGTGTGTATTCAGGTTTCAGGTTTCAGGCCAAATGCAGAAAGTTTTCCAGAAAATATCATTAGCTCAGTATAAAAACCATTACGCCTATGGGTTTTCCTCATAATGATAGGTTTACCAACATGTGTGTGTGTGTGTGTGTACCTGCAGTGCTCATCCTCACAATTAGAGAACGCCAGTAGCAGCAGCCCGATGTTGATCACCACTTTGTTGGTCTCCGGGCAAACCTGTCACCATAGAAACAACAAAACACATGCAAATTAGAACACTGTACCAATTGAGTGCAACAGTTCTGCTGTAGTGGGAAATCGAGTCCCACCCAGGAATCGGGTCTGCTTTAGGACCCCAAGTGGTTTCACCAATCAGAGAATCGCGGCGAGCGACCATGGAGACTGAAGTAAAAAAGGCTTAGCTTAAATGTGTAATATGAATAAATAGTGCTCATAAATGGCTGTTGAGACAGTATTCTCAAGTGAAACAAGTAGAGGCCCGGAAACAGCATTCCTTACTTCATGACTTATCAAGCGGATAAACAAATCATATTACCTAAATAAAACAAAAAACAGCAGTTCCTCCTAAACAAGTAACGTCACCTCGAGGATGACGACGTCATAGTCGCTGAAGGAACAGAACTGGGAGCCCCAATCAGCATCATTCCTGATGACCTCGTTGATGAGATACTCGAAATCCAGCGTCAGCTGCTCGATACACACACACTGAGAGAGACACATGAGAGTTCAGACACAACATCCTTGCAGCATTTGACATGTGCAGTATCATAGTAACGTCTCAGACACACACCTGACCACTGTACTGTCCTGTCACCAGCTGTAAGTTTCGTCCCTTCAGATCCGTCACAGTGAAAGG
Source organism: Elopichthys bambusa (assembly GCA_037101425.1). Taxonomy (NCBI): domain Eukaryota; kingdom Metazoa; phylum Chordata; class Actinopteri; order Cypriniformes; family Xenocyprididae; genus Elopichthys; species Elopichthys bambusa. The sequence goes on along the minus strand of CM074436.1, from coordinate 36,238,801 downwards.
AAGCTGGACTTTATCATCCTCCTCTCCTGAAGACAAGAGACAGACTATAGATTATATACTGGTTCAGGTGAGCTGTCTGGTGTAGAAATTAGAAAATTCTACACACTTTAGACTATATAGACATATATAATGTAATCAGATGCACATTTAGGTGGGGAAAAAAGCATATTCTTCATCATAATACATTGTCAAATAATCACATCTTTTATGAACCAGTTCTGTTTGATGAATCAAAAACATACAACACTGGCAGAGTAAACTGATTCCCGAACAAATGACTCTTTGTCCATTACGTGAATCATAAGCATACAGTGCAACTGGTGTAGTCTGATTCACAAATAGAAAATCCAAAAAAAAAAAAAAACCATCATGATCAGTGTAGTCTAATTCACACACAAATGACTCTTATAATATGATTCTTTTTAGTGAATCAAAATCATACAGCGTGACCAACGTAGTATGAGTCACAAATTATTTTTTGAATCAAAAACATAAGGCACGACTGGTGTAGCCTGGTTTGCGAGTAAATTAGTGAATCAAAAATATATACAGTGCAACCACTGTAGTCTGATTCACAAACAAATGAATCTTATGAGCAGATTCTTTTCAGAGAATCAAAAACATACAAGCAGAGTAGACTGATTTATGAACAAAACTCTTCTGAGTCAGTTGTTGTTATAAACAGTTTAAAAAGACAAGTTACAGTTTTGAATCAGTCTGATGAATCCTCCTCTGAACTGAATAGATCAGAGCGGTTTCTGAATCAACATCTGACTCCCTGAACTGCAAGTTGTGTTATTATTTTTAGTAATGTCCAAATTCTATATTGGTATCATTACTGACAGACTGTCCTTAAGACAGTGTCATCAAAGATGCACATTTTAATAAATAAATGTAGTACCACTCGGCTGCTCTGCCGCTCCAGCCTGTGGTAGTCTGTATCTGAGAGTGGTGTAGTTGACGTAAGAAGGTTCTGAGGAGGAAGAGGAGGATGAAGGCTCATGAGCATGTGGAGACAGAGAGGAGACGGAGGAGGTGGATCCAGGAGACATGACTGTGTTACACACAGCGCTTTCCTCTGACTCTGTGGGTGGCACTGAACATTGGTTCTCTCCCGAGGAGGAAGACGAGGGTCCCGGGACCTCAGCGTCTCGTTCATGTCCCCCTGTCATTCGGTCTTCCTCGCTGGGGAATCGCTGGGTGTCAGTCTCTTCTTTCTCTTTGGTTTTGCACCTGTCGTGTTCCCTTGCTCCAGCTTGAGCTCGGCGGAAAATGTCAGCTGCAAACTCTCTGGCCCGCACAGCAGCCTGTGACTGGCCGGGGGAGAGCGGGGTGAAATGGGGCTTTGACTGTCTGAGGTTAGATGACTCCTCAGATGAGGTTGATGAGGATGAGGATGAGGATGGTGATATAGGTCCAGCAGGAGGAGAAGAGGAAGAAGCTTCTCTCTTTCGGTACAAGATCTGATTGTTTTGACAATCCTGCTGCCCGTCTCCTACAGAGACACAGAGAGAGATTAATAGAGATCATTAAATCACAATAATAATTATTTCACACTAAAATACAACTGTAAAAATAAAACAGTAATATTGTGTAATTTTATTACAATTTAAAATAAGTGTTTTCTATTTGAATATATGTTAAAATGTAATTTATTCCTGTGATCAAAGCTGAATTTTCAGCATCATTACTCCAGTCTTTAGTGTCACATGATCCTTCGGAAATCATTCTAATATGATGATTCAATGATCAAGGAATATTTCTGATTATTATCATCAATGTTGAAAATAGTTCTGCTGCTTCGTATTTCTGTGAAAACTGTGATAAATTTGATGATTTTTTTTTTTTTTTTTTTACAAATCAGTTATCAGTTTGACGAAAACTATTACTGAGTGATGAATCAAATGAATCAGTGAATCATTCTTTTATTCATTTGATTAAATAATTTAATCAATCTCTGTGTGTACCTGGGCAGAGAGAGATGGCGCAGGCCACCAGAGAGTAGCTGGTGTTGAGCAGAATCACCTGGTCCTTCTTCAGCTGCAGCGCCGGCTGGAAGGTCGGGAACGGATAAACCACTTGATAGCGAGCGTTCAGAACGTAACCATGCTGCAGACACTCGCCACCTGCACCGGAGAAAGGTGTTTAATTGCTCTGCTCCAATCCCTAGTGAGCGGTCAATAACACGGCGTGTGTACCTGTGCGTATGGTGGATACGGAGGACGTGGGACAGCACTGTTTGCACGGCTGTGCAGGAGGCATTGAGGTGATGGTGATGTAGATGTCTCTGTTGTTCTCATCACTCATCATCATGTTCATCAGGGCTGAACTGGAGCTGCGTGTGCTGACAGATCACAAGTTTAGATATACACTGACAGGTCTTATTTTACTATCACTGAGATACTATAACATTTTTTATTTTTGTATTTTCTGTTTTCATTTGAATTTTAGTTAAGGTGCCCCTATTGTGCTATTTCAAAGGTTCTTAATTTTGTTTTTTGAGTCTCCTACACCAGGTTTACATGCATCAAAGGTCAAAAACACTTTAATTTTCTCATAATATACATTGCACATCACCTCACTTCTCAAAGAGTCTGAAAGACTGAAAGAGTCTTTTGTTCGAAGATTCATTCTCTCTAAACCCCTCCTTTCTGAGAGCCTACTCTGCTCTGATTAGTCAGATGGCCCAGTCTGTTGTGATTGGTCTACTTCCTTGCCGCTGTTGCCTTTGGCTTGCTTAGTTGGGGACACTTGACATTTGATATTCAACAGTGTTTTGACACCATTGTATGCTAACTGAACTGAGCTGGATGATGACATCGCTGTTTTCTCCAGTGCTGTTATAGATAAATTAATTAAATTAATAACTTGATTCTTACATCGGAATGAATCAATACTGAATTTACTTAAGATGGATAATGACACCATTTTCTTTAAGAGCTGCTGTGCAGCCAAAATGATATACCAGTTATCACTGTAAAGCTGCTTTGACACAATCAGCATTGTTAAAAGCGCTATATAAATAAAGGTGACTTGACTTGACTACTCTGCTCTGATTGGTCAGATGGCTCAGTCTGTTGTGATTGGTCGACCGCTTACAATGTGGAAATGAAACGCTCATTATCATATCTGAATTTCAGCTCTGATCTTCCTCAGCACTTGATACACAGTGATATGAACAGTAATGATGGCATCGGTTTTATTTGATCAATTTGAGCCCGAATCTCATTGTTTGGAAGTGCATGAAAAGTGGATGCTCAGTGCTGAAAACAGCATCTTCAAGACATTACTTGCAGACAGCCGAGGCTGACATTATGCAAATTTTTGTTACGCTGTTATGTAGGTTCAAGCAAGAAGTGAGACTGGAATTGCTGACAACTTGTTTCAGCAGTTCAGAATCGATTCTTTCTTTTAGGAGACGATAACTATTTTTTGTGCACTTTGATCTTTAAAACTTTGCAGACATTTTACTTATTTGAAAAAGCATATCGGGGCACTTTAAATTTTAAATCATGTCTTTTTTGCAGACTTATAAAAGATATTGCAACTGTTACACAATAAAACAGAGCATCTGACAGGAAATAAAATAATAAAGTATTACACAAAACATAAAACTTTACAAAACAAACACAGTCAAATCCCCTTCCACCGATCGCAGCCACATAAAAAAAAAAGAAAAGAAAGAAAGAAAGAAAGAGGATGGTTGTATTTTTGTCTTTTTATAAACTTTTTTTTTTTTTAAATGTTTCAAAATTTCAGTTTTAGTTATTTTAGTACATCAAGTTAAACTAAATAAAAATGAGACAACTAGCTTAAATAAAATAAGTTTTATATTTTATTTCAGTTAATTTGTTTTATTTCAAGCAACAAAATAGTTTTAAAGCATAAATCATATCAACATGCCGGCGGGCTTTATCATATCATCATTACTATGCTCTGATGCAGGGGGGTCTCGAGAGAAGCCAGGTTATCCTGGTATATTTTTCTGTTGATATAAAAAAAATCGGGTGATTTTAGCAATATAATTGGTGGATGAAGTATATTACAATGTTATGATGAACTATGTGCCTTTCTCCACTGACGTTCTGAGTTGTTTAAAGGATACTGAATCTCAGAAGGCAGACTGCGATGGCGAATGGGAACATGGGTTGTGTAACATTAGCAACACATTATTAGCTGTTTGATGACATAGTCAAGCAAAAGGCTAATCATATTAATGACCATTTAGTGTTCAAAGTTGTACATAAAACGCATTATCATTCTGATACATCGACTTGTAGACGAGCCTGTTTAATTCACTCTTCCTAGTTTTTGATTCAAAAATATATGACTGAATTAAACCAGTATTTCCACTTGCTACTGTGCAGCTTTTACTACAGTTGAGGGAGTGGATCAGGTATTCTGAGCTGGTGTGATTGAGTGGAGGCGGGGATTAACTTGCATATTCGTGGTTTGGTGTATACTAAATGAAGAAAGGGTGTAGAGTTACATTTAAGCAATTTTAGGGCATTAAGAATTTTTTTTTTTCACAAGAATGTCATTTTGGTGATCAAAGATGAGTTTTAAGGGATAAAATTATTGACTACAGGGGGACTTTTAACTACCCTGCCACTGACCCACTACAGACAGCATAGAAGAGGAAGACAGGTTCTTACTTAAAGCCAAAGACAACAAGCTTGGAATGATCATTGTGCCACTCGCAGACGGTCAGATAGAGATCGGTGTAGATGTCCTCACCCGCAAACAAACGCACATGATGCACCTAAAAAGAGAGAGAAAAAGATCAAGTGTCACATAGCTCTAGATGTGAAGAAGTCACAACTACAGGCTGTTCAAATAGTTTAACCCCCTAACCACCCGCACTCGTGATCCTCGGCAGTCAAAACAGACAATTAGTGTAACGTTTTTAACAAAATGAATGTACTTTATTCAATAATATATATTATTTCATGGTTTTTTGAGGGGATTTCATGGTACTAGTCTAGACAATATTCACCTCTGATTCACTGATTCTAATTTTAAAATTAGGCACCATTTATTTCCATATAAAATAATACAAATAATAGGAAAAAAATAATATCATTTTCAATTAAAACAGTCTCATGTTAAAAATGCCTGTATGTATGTATGTATGTATGTATATATATATATATATATATATATATATATGAGTGTGTGTATAGCAAATTTGTAGATTTTACGCCCAATTTGTTTTTCATATTTCCTATTTATTTTCCTAGTCATTTTTACTACATTTTTAAGACCATTTAGCCTTTTCTAATCGCATCCATATTTTGTGTTCATATAGCAAGTGCCACACAAGTCACAAAGTTTGTGTAAATGTTAAATGAAAAATGTTGCTGTTTAAAATGACCAAAGACCACCAAAGGCTTAAAGTCAGCATGAAATGAAGCTGCGATAGTCATTTCTTCTCTATTGTGATGTATATCCGAATGAAACAGCTTCTCAAACAAGAACAAATGTAGGGCGGGGCTTGATTTTCTCCACTGGGAATTGATTGGATGGTTGTGGTTTGCTATTGGTGGATGTCATGTAAGTGCCCTCGAGGCAGTAAACAAGTTTCATGGCGAAATCACGGTCCAAAGCTCTGACAGACTTTGGTTGTTGTTGAACAGTTGTTTCACCTGTTTTAGGCGGCTGTGCAGGTTAAACTCCCACCAGTAAAGGTGATACGTGTAGAAGGAGAAGTCATCGTCCTCTCCACAGTCACTGGTGTAGGACAGCACGTAACGGCCGCACTTGGTGAAGCCCAGGAAGATGTGCCTGTGATAGCAGAGAGACAGACGAATCAGATACAGCATTCACATGGCTCCGACACAGACCGCATGTTCTCCTCACCCTGCTCTGAGGAACTCCTCACTGACGATGGTCTTCAGCGGGACACAGACGCGTGGAGGGAGCTTTCGGAAGAGCCGCTGAGAGAGCTGCCCATTCAGCTAACAGACAGAGATGTTAATACAGTTTTACAGCAATACAACTAGAAAACAATGTTAAGAACATGCTTGCATTGAACTTAACCTGGCTGAGGCATTTCTACCATTCGTTTATGTTAAAAAAATGACATTTTCCATTAAATGAGATGGGGTTGAGGATAGAGTCTGTTATTTCAACGTGAGTAATAGATGTCAGTGTAAAATAATGAATAATAGTGTACATATTGCTGGACATCTCAATCATGACAGATTCATAAACATGATCATTGTTTATTGTTGTTATTGCCCCAAAGAACCACATACTGCGAAGAAATATTTTTCCATTGCTTTTCTGTAGATGTGCCCATTAAACGCTTCACATACACAAATAATGAACTCTGAGAGACACATAAAGGCGTTTAAATAGGCTACAGCTAAACATGCTAATAACACACATATTATTATCTACGTTATGCTGTTGAAACATTTTACGCCATAAATGCGAAAAGTCCCTCTTTCTGCCTACCCGCCCGCGCGTGAGGAGTTTGATGACGTGATCTTTGTGTTTTCTCTGTTGTTTTTGTTTGTTGTCATCTTTCTCAGATTTCGAGCTGGGCGCCATTTTTGATTTTTTCCAGTTCTTTGGATTTGCCCTCAGTCCAGCCCGAGCAGCTCGCCGATTGGCTCTGCGTTCTCCGATGAGAGCTTTGATTGGTCAAAAAAGTCGTCAATCAAAGAAATGAGGGCGGGCTAATTGCTACGTTCTGCTATTCATACGGCTCTGAATACTATTCAACCAATCAACCACTGTCAAAATTAATTGTTTGTAAATCATTTATATTTTATGAAGTTTCTAATTAGTCAGCTAATCACAACATTATAATGTCAAAGTCGTCTCAATCGATGCATACTGCAATGAATTCAAGATGAAGTTATTATTTTACTTTATCACTTTAATGTACACTTAAAAAATAATTAAATGCTTACAATACTACTTTTTAAAAGCGTTCTAGATGCTACAGTCACTGTCATATTATCAAGAAAGCTATTGTCGAGCTTTATCATATACAATGATGTGTACTTTGACCTGGCGGGTGTGTCTCTTGATACAAAAGTTGATACTGATACATGAATGTTTGTGCGAAATCCCACCCTTCCATTTATCCATTGAAATTTATAGATTCCCAAATCATTGTGAAGCTTTACTTACATAAATATTGTAATATAGACATACAGACAAACACAAATCACTTCTGTCAACTTGTTTTTGTTTTTTGCCGAGTTCAGTAAACACCTATGGTAAATACACGCATATTTACTCCTCCCCCTAATTATACATCCAAATGAGGCGGGTCCACTGGGCATGTCTCTGAAGCGCACAAGCAGGAAACATGGCGTCGTTGGTGAGTCTTCTCTCTCGAGCTTTTTTCATTAGAAATACAGCAACGCTGAGCCGCAAGACTGGTCCAGAATTGGTGAATGCGACAGGACCGACTCTCAGCCGAGCCGCAGTGTCAAACACATCGGGGGGTGTCCTTCCCAAACCAGTTAAGGTGCGTTTATACATGTCTAAACATTGCAGCTGGAGGCTCCCGAAGGGACGCAGTAACCAGGGTTGGGCTTCTTGCTAGCCAATGAAAATGAAGAATGCCTTGACTGACATGACTGTTGGCCAATCGTGTTGTTGGAGCGGCACATATTTTATAAAACGAGGAAGTGTACTTCGTGTACGGTTGTTTCTATTCAATTATTTATATGTCAGTTTGACGACTGTTATCTGTGTGCCGTTTATACGAAATGCACTTTCGTATAATATTTTAACCGCCAAATTATTAATTGTAAAGGTTTCAATATGCACATATAATATTATTATTATTATTAATTTAGGTACAATCTGATATACTTCTGTAATATTTCTACAGGTCCCGTTCGGTCTGACCCGTATGGTGATAGTGGTGATTCCCTTCCTCTATGTTGGTAATCTGATCAGTAAAAATTTCGCTGCCCTTCTGGAAGAACATGAGATCTTCGTCCCAGATGATGATGATGATGATGACTGAGCGAAGGTAGAGTAATGTCTTTATATTGTGTATTACTATTATACGATGTGTTTGTGGTTCCATATGTTTATATTCTTGTGCAGGTTTCACTCCAGCAGTCTGCGGATCGTCTGAGAGGTGCCTGATGCAGATGAACAGGATATATTTATGCAATAATGAAGACTGTCAACACACTCTTGTGTTCATATTGCTGCATTACACTAAACCTGTCCAGAAGCAAATGTTTAATGCTAATGTTTCAAAATATTGTCTACAGCAATATGATTTGAGGCTTCCCTCATTAATAGCCTCTCTTCTATTTAATAAATTGTTTGAATGTTAGTTGCTGGTTGTGTTGTTATATATGACGTGTGTGTGTTATTGGACATTACATTCAGATTCATACACTTTTTCACACAACAGAGGCCATTTTTTATTGCATTTAACTTAAAATATATCTTGCTTTAAGAATGTGGAATATTTATTCATTTTTAGCACCATTGTAGTTTCTAAAGAAAAAGCTTTTTAAATTAACACAATATCTTGTATATGTGGCCAAAACCAATGCATCCCAATGTCACTCTAATGTTTCCATCTTAAGAGCTCCTGCTGTGTTCTCATTGGTTGGTGCTGCGGTTGCCTAGGAGACGCCCCTCCTCCAGCGCAGCGTCAGTGAGTTTGAGGTGTTCTTTAAGTGCATTGATGTCTCTCTCACTGCGACCCCTTAATTCACTCAGTTCAACATACACCTCCTTATAGCGCTCGCTCAGCGCTTCATTCTCCTGCAGGCACAGAGAACACCTGTTACTATAAACAATCAATTTTTCATGGCCAAACGTAAATCTAAAACTTCTATAGTTTGATCTATTTGCAATAAGACAAGGAGCACGTATTAAGAACGTGAAGGGTGTTTTGATTTCATGCTGAATTTGTACCTTAGTTAGAGTTTGGACCTCTTTCCTGAGACAGCTGATCTCCTTGTGAAGATACTCCACCTCACTCTCCTTCACTTTCAGCAACATCTACACATGGACATGTCTGTCAGTATGACAATACTAAACTTTTTTCTATTTCTGATACAAGTATTCATTGATTTTTGACCTCATATTAATTAAGAATCTATATTTTGTTCCAATTTGTCATACTAATAGTGCAAAAAAAAGCTAAAGGAAGATTAAAATTGGTGAAAACAAAATAGTGACCAGTCGCAGCATCTAAAATATAATCTTTCCCTTATATATATGGAGCAATGTCAATATTATTTGTCAACACTTAAACCAGTTTTATCATAAATAATTTATAAACCACCCACACAAATAGACAAATTAAACAAAATACATCTAATTTAGCAGGACAAAGAAAAGTTAATCGAATTATTAAGGATTTATTATTGTAAAAACATGGATCTGCAAAATAACAATTGGTTTATTTACTAATATGACCAGTAGATGGCAGTGTTTGTCCACAGCAACACAGATCACTCACATCACATGCCCCGCCCCTGATGATGTCACCAGCCTCGCGTGTCTCTAAACTCCAATACAAGCCAAGGCAACCAAATCCACAGTATTTTTACAGTATGCGTTATATGTTCAGTGCACAGTAATGCAAAGTTTCTGTATGAACAGAGTGGAAATCCCAGATTATCAAATGCATTTGCCAAAATCTGACATATAATAAGGGGTCAAGGTTTGGCTGGTTGACATGTTCAATTAGCCCCTGCTGGTTGATGTCGTAATTACACCATCTGGAGCATCTTCAATCTCACCCCTCAAATTTAAAAATGAGCCCTATTGTCCTTCTGCTGGACATGTGATGTTTGTGACGTGTGTTTGTAGATGTGCAGATTAAATTTTTTTTTTTTTAATTAAATCTTTTCAAATAACAAACAGGCATTAACATATTATCATTGTTAAACACATGAACAATAAGACCAAGCAGCATATCATAAACACAAGAAAAATAATAATACAATTTTGTTTTCCAAAAAGACACCAAATTTAACATTGTGATAGTATCACTGTTTTCTTCTGATTCCTAAACATGACAGAAAGTGCAGAGGACTTTTATTTAGGGTTATCTGAAAGAGGAACTGGGGTCAAAGGTGAAATGTACCTCTGCCCCTTTTGAATCTTTATTTCCTCCTAAATGGATGATATAAGAATAGAATTTCACATACAATCTGGGATTTATAAGTATTTTTTTGTGGAGTAATCATGTAGTGGATTATTTTTGGACACAAAATGGTGGATTACAGGATTTGGTGAGATCAATCCTTGTTTTTCCCCTCCTATTTTTGCATCTTTTTGATGAAGAATAAAATTAACTTAAAAATAAAAAAAATTAAAATTAAAAAAAGAGTATCAAATATATGACTAAACTAGTGTTGCGCATCTAGCAACAGTAACTTTTGATATATTAGCAAATTTGTTACAATAACATCAATTTATCTAATCAGACTTATTACACTACGTTCAAAACTTTGGGGTCGGTACGATTTTTTTATGTTTCTGTTTCTTATGTTCACTATGTCTGCATTTATTTTATCAAAAATATAGCAAAACATTAATATTGTAAAACTGTAATACTGTATAACTGTTTTCTATGTTTTTTCATTACGCCAGTCTTCAGTGTCACATGATCCTTCAGAAATCATTCTAATATGACCCCAAACTTATTTACATGATTTACATGCTGACTTAATTTGCATGAATTAAAATAATTCTAATATGCTTTTGAGATGCATCTGTATATATCTCTCTGAATTATGACTCTTTTTAAATCTGATGATGAAGCCATAATCTACGGGTCAAAGGTCAGAGCCTCACCTCTAATTCGGAGGTGCTCCTTTCGTAGCTGCCAAGGGGGACAACTCCTGACCTTTGACCTGTGATGAAGGATCGCATGAGACTTATCTCCTCCGTCAGACGTGCCTGCAGTTCCTGTGTGAACAGGAAAAGGAAATGTGATTCTGACAAATGTGATCCAAACTAAAAACCACACATGAAGCTGTACTCATTCACACAATGACAATGAGGCGAACGTTTGTGTTTCATGCATAGTATAACGGCAATAACTCTGACTAGCACAAGTAAACTAGTCCTGGATCAGTGAACTAAACTCTCAGACAGTCACTTCTCTTCTGAGAACAGTGAAACAGGATGCTGTCTGTTGAAACATATCACACATGATGAAACTGGTGGCTTTTTTCCCCTCTGACTAATTGATGCATGTTGAAAAATGAAAGATGCTCTGTGCTTGATTTCAATATCTGACGTGATGGAGTCTCAGGATGAAATGTGATGTCTAAATGATCGCCTTTATGAAATTAGCGCACCTGAATGTCACCATAATTACTAGTGGGACATTTTCTTTAAGCTCCTAATCTTCAAGTTAGGAACGTAACAATTAAAGATGTTAAAATATTACCTTAATATACAGAAACAACTAGGTTGTAGGTTTTAATAACTTTTTCAGCATCTCAATAATGGTGCAGGCTTTACGTGTGAATAATGACTGTACATTCAGTTTGCATGCATTTCCTTTACTGTTAAAGAAAAAATGCTTGCCAGCTTTCACTGTACAAAAGTTTGGGGTCAGTAAGATTTTACTTTACAGAAGGTAATACTTTTATTCAACAAGGATGCATTAAATTGATCAAGCGTGTCAGTAAAGACATTAATAATGTAACAATAGATTTCTGTTTCATATGAATGCTGTTCTTTTCAACTTGTTATTCTATATGTATATCAAAGATCTATCACAGTTTCCACAGAAATATAAAGCAGCACAACTGTTTTCAACATTGATAATAAATGTTTCTTGAGCAGCAAATCATCATATCAGAATGATTTCTGAAGGATCATGTGACACTGAAGACAGGAGTAATGATGTTGAAAATTCAGCTTTGATCACAGAAATAAATGACATTTCACAATATATTCACATAGAAAACAGTTATTTTAAATTATAATAATATTTCACAATATTACTGTTTTCTCTGTATTTTTTTGATCAAATAAATGCAGCCTTGGTGAGCAGAAGAGACTCTTTCAAAAACTTAAAAAAAACTTACTGACCCCAAACTTTTGAACACTAGTGTACGTTTCCCATCATTCTTTGTGGCAGCACGCGATTGATAAAATACATGAAACATCAGTTACACATACTAGAAGTAAGCTTCACATGTTGATTGTGTATCATCCGATGGCATATAGGATTTCTGGATAAAAAATGTTTAAAACATTCCTATCATCCCACTTCCTGTCTACCTGGTTCTCCTGGCGGAGCTGCTCCATGTCTCTCTCCTTCTGTCGGATCTGTCCGTCTCGATCTTCAGTGCCGTTCTGGATGCGGTTAAGCTCCACACACTGCTGGGAATAACGCTCTGACAGACCGTCCAGCTCCCGCTGCAGAGAGAGCGACTCGTGTCTGAAACACAAAGCCATGCATTGATTAACTGATTCACCTCAGTGGACTGATTGAGTGATCCATCGATTCTCTCAGTTGGATTCTTGTCAATCAAACACCTGCCACTTTAAATAATGCTCTTGTGTTCTGAATCTCTGAGCCGTGAGAGAAGAATCACAGCACAGATGAGAACGTGTGTAACAATTATTGACACAGGATTCCCATGAGAATATCAGCACGCTGGTCAAATATTTTACAAGATGTTGGCGCTTTCTAGCATGCAACACATTCTCAACAACCTAAAGTCCGTTTCAAACTCTTCAAAGATGCCTGAGCTGAATCCAACACAGCAAACGTCCAGTATTTCAGTAAACTGTTATTATTTAATCTGTTACAGGGTTAAATCAGATGGATTCTGCAGATTTACTAAATATAAATTATCTGTGAACATGCATTGTGTCTGACAGATGTCTTTTTTCAAACACTGTGTGTGTAGTTGGCAGGTGCCAGTGTTTCATATGGCATGCATTCGGCCAATCAACACACCCTTACGTCACTGGTAGTTCCTATAGTGCTGGTTTAGACCCTACTCTGAATTTGGAGCTGATTTAGTTCCCCAAAAAGCGTTCCTATAGCTAAAATCGATCCTAGAAGTACATGCCAAAAAGTGGGTGCTTCTGTCAATAGTTAAAAAGGAACTATGAAACGTTCCTCTGGTGCAAAAGCTATTGCAAAGGATTATCTTGCTAAATAGGTGTTAGTGCATTTTCAACATGTTTTCTGCTAAGTTCAGCATGCTACGCAACACAAAAATTAGTTTGTGCTAAGAGCGGTTTTGGTGGTGTTTCCTTGTGAAACTGTGTAAGTTGTGCACAACTGATCGAGTGTTATGATGTGAGTAAACTGTATAAATGTGGACGTACAGCTGTTGTTTGACGGAGGGGTCTGTTGGCTCTCCTCCTCCATGACCCTTCAGTCTCTCAATCTCCTCTTGATGAGCTTTCCTCAGAGCCTCCATAGCTGCATGAATGAAAATGAAAAGTATTAGTATTTGAAATGAACATACTAAATTCTCACCTGGTTGTATATCAAAATCACTCAATTTAAGCACTAAATTTCTTTGGATGGTCACCAGGACATTGCTACGCTACTGTTGAAAGTTTGGGGTCTGTAGGATTTTTCAACATTTTTAAAAGAGTCTCTTCTGCTCAACAAGGCTGCATTTATTTAATCAAAAAACAGTAATATTCTGAAATATTATTACAATTTAAAGAGTTAGTTCACCCAAAAACTAAAATTACCCCATGATTTACTCACCTTCAAGATATCCAAGGTGTATATGACAATCGGAGATATATTTTAAAATATCCTGACGCATCCAAGCTTTGTAATTGTAGTGAATAGTGGGCACAATTTTGAAGCCAAAAAAAGCACATCCATCTATCATAAATATAATCCATACAGCCCCAGGAGGTTAATAGAGGCCTTCTGAAGCAAAGCGTTGGGTTTTTGTAAGAAAAATATCCATATTTAAACTTAAACTTAATCTAAAATAAAAACTAGCTTCCAGCAGACGACCATACACATATTGTGGAAGACGACTTGCGCCACAAGAGTAACCCCCTGACGCAATGTATGACGCAGGATGTAGGAGTATCGTAAGCTTAGACATCTCTCACTCAAACATATAGGGCTGGGCAACAAACTGAAGCTCCTCTTTTCTTATATCGAAATCCTCTGATATTTCTCTTTAAAATTTCTCACTTTAGACTTATAATTCATGACCGGTGTTTTGTTTTGCTCTATCCTCTGAGCTTCCACGTTCGACATTGCGTCATGTGACGGGTCAGAGGTCACTCTTCCACTTGCAAATTGATGCGTATGGCCGTCTGCCGGAAACTAGATATTATAGTTAATACAATTTTAAATATGGATATTTTTCTTACAAAAATGCATTTTAAATATAACTCAGATTGTACATAGTCATATACACCTAGGATGGCTTGAGGGTGAATAAATCATGCAATAATTTTCAATTTTGGGTGAACTATCCCTTTAAAATTCTATATGAATATATTTTAAATAGCAATTTATTCCTGTGATCAAAGCTGAATTTTCAGCATCATTACTCCACTGTCACATGATCCTTCAGAAACCATTTTAATATGATGATTTGATGCAGAGCATTTCTGATTATTATCAATGTTTAAACAGTTGTGCTGCTTCATATTTTTTTATACTTCTTTTTTTTCAGGATTCTTTGATGAATAGAAAGTTCAAAAGAACAGCATTTATTTGAGATAGAAATCTTTTGTAACATTATAAATGATTTTCAAAATTATTTTCTGTGGGATTATGACATCCAGGGTTATGTTTTGTGGCCCATACTGACCCTGAACAGTATTTTTGGCTTCCTCTTGCAGCAGTCTCTGTTTGTCTCTCTCCATCTCTCTGCGTTCTCTCTCGTGCTCGTTGTGTATCTCCTTCAGTCTCTCTCTGTGCTCTCTCTCCATCTGCTCCAGTCTCAGAGCACAGGGCGCGTCAGGACCGCAAAGACCCGCGACACCGGCCGCCACACGCACCTGACGAAGAGCCTCGATCTGCTGCCTCAGAGACACCACCTGACCAACGCATCAAGATCACACACATAGAGGATGAAGATGATGCATACTAAAGGTTACTGGACCAACAAGGATGTCATGCTCGCCTAAATCCCGTTACGAAATCAACCATGATATAAAAACGCACCTCCCGCTGAAGCACCTCATTCGTCGCCTGCAGATTCTGGGAACCAACAGGTGACCTGTTCTCTTCGATAGGAAGCTGCTCAAAGTCCGCCCACTTCCTCTCAATGTCCGGCACCGTCTGAGCGTCAAGAACCCTCGGCTTGGTCAGAACCACTGAAGTGGCACCTTTCTTCAACTCCACCTTTTCCCAGGGGTCCTCGCCCTCCCTGTCAGATATTCCCTCCTGGAACCACTTGGTTCGGTCCTCCAGACGTCTTTCGTGATCTCGGTCACGGCCCTCACCTGCCTCCCTTCGATTGGTTAAAGGTGAGGACGTCATGTCAGTTTCATCTTGATATGGACCGACAACATCTGTCCCTGGGTCATGGGGTGTGGGAGAGGTTCGGGATAGTGCATTCTGGGAACTGGAGTTCTCTCTGTCGCTGATGTCACTGTTGTCTAGGTGTCTGAGAACAGAGAGAGAAATCAACTTCCTGTTTACAAGGAAACAGAAGCTTGAGTCAAACCGACTCCACTTAGACATCAGTAATGCTAATTTCAGTTTGAAAGTACAAAGCAAAGTCTTTTTAGATGACCATAACCAATATAAAAGTGTTTTATTATGATATTTGATATATGTTGAATATGCATATAAATTCTCTTTGGCTGAATATCACAAAAACTTGAACCTAAAATCGTATAAAATCGTTTTGTTGCATTATTGCATTATGCCCAATTTTGCATTCTGATATTATTTTCATGACAATTAACCACATCCCTATTTTAATTTTAATTTTAAGTTTTTTGTAATTCTCATTATTTTAAATGATGAATCTCATTAGAATATATGCTAATTATGATAATGCTATATAGCTGTCAAGACACAATGTTTTTTGTTTTGTTTTTTTGTTTTTTCATTTAAATTTGCATAAATTAAAGGCATTATAGCAACTGCTACAGTTGTGTATTATAAAATATGCTTAAATGTCATATAATAACTTTATTGGTCATAAAACATTGTCATGACAAAACAAACATAATTTCTTTTTTTTTCTCCTTTGACATGTTCTTGACTGTTTTCATTAAAACTTTCAGACGACCATTATTGATTATGCAGACTTTGCTAATATAGCAAACAAATATATTTATAATAAAACATTTATTATGGATATTTGATATATCCATGTATATTCTCTATAGGTGAATATCATGAAATCATCTCATATTTCAATCTAAAATAAAAAGTAAATTGTATTTAGCACAAAGATTAAGCCTTGTATTCCTATATTTTGCATAGAGATTAAGAAAATGAAGCCGTTTTATGATTTTTTTCATGACAATTAAGAAAAATTTTTTTCCTCCCAAATTCTCATCGCTGTAATCCGGCTACTTTACTTTTAAGTTTGTTTGTTATTCTCTTTATTATCAATGCTAAATCTCATTAGATGCTGTCAATTATTTTTTTCATTTAAATTTGCATATATTTAAGACACTGTAGCAAATACTATTGTGTATTATAATATATGCTTAATTGTTATGAAAATGACACCCTTAATGGTCCTAAAAATAGTATTTATTGTCTTATCTAAAAAAAATCCTCTCTTTTCAGACATGTTTTTGTGAAATTCATCACTAATTGATTCTCTGCACTTATTTCTTCCCTCAGTTTGATCATACTGAATGCTTTCAGCTGAATCCCTGAAGGAGATCCTCCTCCTCAGTGTGTCGATCCAGTTCCTCCTGATTCTGGAGGTCATCGCTGACAGGGTCACCAGTCCATCGCGCATCTGCAGATCAATCACAGGTTCGGGAGACGTTAGGAATATTCTTCATTTTTCATGATTTGTTAACACTTTTGTGACAAAAGTGTTCTCACATGCAGTTGAAGTCCATAGTTTTTGTCGGCATCAAATTCCTCCACTCGCAGACAGTGATGTAAATAAATCTCACCATCTGCCTCATCTCTCTGTCAAAGTGAAAAACAAACCGAATTCAAGATAGTTATTATTATTATCAATTATCCTCCATGCCTAATCTGACCATACTTTCAGATACTATTACAAATGTAGTACACTCAGTTCCATTTACATATTTTATCGTGTTTACATTTATTTATTGTACAATCCTTATCTAACAATCTAATTCCATGGCAATTTCAATTATTCTCGCTCACCTCTTCAGCATCAGAGTCTCTATAGTATCTCAGTTCTGAGTCAGTGATCACAAACCAGTGCTTCCTCCACTGCAAATAAACAAAGGTATGTCATAGTTGTCTACACATATATGCATTGAAGGGGTCATAAACTGTATTTTTTAAATAATGTTTCCTGGTGTGCACTTATAATCTTAGTATGATTTTTACAACAAAAATTGTCAGTATTTAGAAATAAAAGGCCATTTTCTGCCCTGATTTTAGCCCTCTGTTTTAAAGGGTTTTGCAGTGTTACAAATTATTTTTAGTCTCTCAATTAATACAAGATCATAAAACTGCCATAAATCAATTAAACATTAGGGGGAAATGAGTGTTTAAAAATAAAGTATAGGAAGGAAGTCGGGCAGACAGGTCGGTCATGCAATGTCATTCAATGAATCTAGTTCAAGAGAAGCAGACCTGTATCATCCTTACCTCTTCATCTTCATCCAACAAATACATCCATCCCTTTTTACAGTTCAGAAGGTCAAGCTTATAAAACAGAATCAGTTGCGTTAAAACAAGCGAATGTATAAGCAATTCAATATATAATCAACTCGACATCTACAGTTAGATGTATGTATGAATGTATGAATCTTTCCAGAGCAACATTCCAGAACACAGTAAGCCAGAGCACGCGACATTCCAGTCCAGAACTCACATGCGCGCGCGCGCAGAAGGATGAGCTCGTGAACGAATCATTTACTCAAGTATTTCAACAATTACATGCATTTTTTTTTTTTTAACGACTTACCGACATGGGTATCCGGTTGTTGGCATGAAAGAGGGAAGAAACTGGTTTAGTTGCTCAATTCTTGCTTAGTACGTTGTGTCATCAAACTGCGTATTTGCACGGCGATCTACTTGTGAATTAAATAAAAACAAATTAGCGCTAAGTTTCCGCACTTAAGTATGGCTTTTAAAATAATTATAAATACAAAACGTTAAATTATTCCTGCGTGACTAGATAAGCATCTCTAACAGTTGGTCATGTGACCTCAAGCTTCCGCGATGCAGCTCGCGGTTTGACACATTAACGCTGACAGTCCTCGGTCCACTGACAATTTTTTCGCGTCAAATCCTCTCATAACTTCACTAAAACATCTATATCTAGTGCTAAATATAATGTTATTTTTGTCTAGTAGCTCAAAAGTGCGTTTTCGTCCGTTCTGCGAACAGAGACACCTGCTTCTGAAATCGAAACCGAATACCTCAGCGTTGGTATACTAGTGGTGGTGACTGTATGTGACTTTACCTGCATCTGAGGGGGCTGTTCTGGACCTTTGTGTCCTCCGTTTACCGTCCTAATGTTCTCTGCTTTTTTACTGGACCTCTGATAGTGATAACAGAGAGATACTGACTCAGCAAAATTAATACAGGCTATCTATTTATTTATTTATTTATATATTTTCTTAAGGTATCATTGTAGGGTGGCTGGCAGAACCAGACATAGCTATGAGTTTGTGTAGGTTTTTTTTTTTAATAGTGTGCTGCTATGCAGTTATTAGGTTCTGGGTGGTTGCTCGGTATCTCTATAATATTCTACTCAAATATGCTTTTTTCAGTCTATTAGGATTTTTTTTTTTTTTTTTCATAAATCCATATATTTTTTTAAGTGTGACACTGCAGATTGAGAAGAGGCAGTGAAATGAAAACAGTGAGAAAAGGGTGTGAAACTTTGTAAACTTGTCAAACACCTGTGAATGGGCTGATGTAGTGCTGTTGGTCTTTGATGACCCTCCCTCTTTGTCTAGACGTCTCCGCTCCTTCTCTTTCCGGTCTCTTCCTCTCTCTCTTTCTCTTCCTCTGCCTCGCTCTTCTGAAACCTCATGCTCATTGCCATATCTGCCATCCCCATAGCTTTAACCACAGAAAGGAGAAGCAAATTTTACTTTCACTCTCTCTCTCTCTCTCTCTCTCTCTGTGTCTCTCTTACTCACTCGCTCATACCCCTTTGCCACTGAAATGGTGTTGGTGCTTTCTCAGATCCAGTCCGTATTTTCACTGACTTGAGAGCCGAAATGAAGGGGTTTGCTGACCTAAAGGGTACCTGATGTTGGTGCTAGGAGGTCTGCTGAAAATATTTTAAGATACTACAAAATGTATTTTTAGGGATTCCAAAATTAACATGTTTACTTTAAAATATTATTAATTAATTAAATATGTTGGTCGCACTTTTTAGGGTCCAGTTCTCACTATATTGTTTTAAGGTACAATATGTAATATTTTTGGATTAAAATATCCAAAAAACCACTAGAACTGTTATATATTATATTTTGTTGACTTGTGTATCCCAGATGTTTCCAAGAATGTTTAAATCCAGAGAAATAAGAAATTTCAACCAAAAACAAAATAATGACTTTTCAACGATATCTAGTGATGGCCGATTTCAAAACACTGCTTCGAATCTCTTGTTTCGAATCAGTGATTCAGAGCGCCAAAGTCATGTGATTTCAGCAGTTTGGCATTTTGACACGCGATCCGAATCACTGATTTGAAACAAAAGATTCGAAGCAGTGTTTTGAAATCGGCCATCACTAGATATCATTGAAAAGTCGTTATTTTGTTTTTTTTGGTGCACATTTTTTTCTCTTCGCTTTATAATATTAAGATTGAACCACTGAACTCACATGAACTGTTTTAAATATGTTTCGAGTACCTTTCTGGATCTTGAGAAGTTCATTGACATTGCTGTCTATAGAGGCCTCACTGAGCCATCGGATTTCATCAAAAATAACTTAATTTGTGTTCTGAAGATGAACGAAGGTCTTACGGGTGTGAAACGACATGAGGGTGAGTAATAAATGACATTATTTTCATTTTTGGGTGAACTGACCCTTTAATAATCTCATCCATGAACATGATTTCTGCCTGAGTCCCGTACTGATTCTTTTCCACCAGCTGTAGACGTGAAGACAACACCTCCCATGATCAAGATGTCATCAAGCTACGCCTGTGTTTTGACTAAGCGACCTCTAGTGGCGAAAATATTACATACATGTGCCTTTAACTATAAGTTTTGCCTCATTAAACTCCTAATTACTGCTCATTAAACAGCCTTATTACTGATTAATAGTTAGTAAGGTAGTTGTAAAGTGTAGGTATTGGGTAGGATTAAGGGATGTAGAATATGGTGATGCAGAATAAGGCATTAATATGTGCTTTATAAGTACTAATAAACAGCCAATATCCTAGTAATATGAATGCTAATAAGCAACTAGCTAATATTGAAAATTGGACCCTAAACTAAAGTGATACCAATATGTTTAACACAAGTTATTTTATTTCAGACAGAAGTTGGAAATCAAGCAACTGGAATAGCTTGTAAGGAGATGTCCCTCACTTTTCTTCAGTGGAAATGCTTGGGATGGGGTGATATTAGGCATTTGCTCTGGCTTCAGCACCGGAACCATGTCATTGAGAAAGTGGTATCGCTCTCTCTCTCTTTAAATCTCTGACCTGTGTTGATTGTCTCTGCGTGGGCTCCTGCTCTGCGGTCTCCTCCTCACTATTATTGCTTCTTCTTCCTCAGGGTATAGCTTTGTTCGGGGAATATCTGCTATGATCACATAGTCCTCAATGGTCATCTCTGGCACTGCTGGTTGGCTGGAAGACCTGGTGTTCTCTGAAAGAATTAGCGCCTCCAAGCCCCGCCTGATGTTGCTTCTGCTCCGATCAGCGACTGGCTTGTCCGTCTCAGCAATTAAGACTTGGGATTTGAGCAAATCAGGGGAAGACACCTGATTCCGACTCCGCTTTGATTGGGAGATATTAGGTGTTGATGCAAGTGAGGTGGGGCTTAGAGGGGAGTGGGTGGGGCTTAGTGATTGACGCGAATCTGATCTGGACTGTTTGTCTGAGGTGTCTGAGTATACGCCATTCCTGCGATTCTTATTTTTTGAATTGCTGTTTTTTAGAGTACCATGTTCATCATAATCTCGATAAGGTGTCGAGGCACCAGCACTGTTAGAACCACTGTTTCTGCTGTTGCGACTATTAAAACCACTATTTCGACTTCGAATTACTTCACAATTGCTTCCGTTTGGAGAGAAATCCCTGCTGTTGCGGCCACCACTCTTTCGACTGCTGCGACCGCTGTGGTTACGTTCGTTATAATCGTCATCGATTTCCATATCAGAATGTAAACTTTTTGACCAGCTGTTCCTTTCTTCAGAGGCGTCTGACTCTGCCGAACTCGCGATTGACTTGAGATTCTTATACAGCTTTTCAGAATCCAAGCTGTGCCCGTAAGAACTCTGGGAGGGGCTTCTTTTGTGGGCGGGGCTAAAGGAGTCTGCATATTTATTCGTACCTGAGCTTCGAGAGAGAGATGTGTTGCGCATGACTACCGAGTCTCTTGTTCGTGACGGAGTGCATTTCCCAGAAGCCTGCTGTGAGGATGTGCGATGACTGTGTGTTGTGGAACCTCGGCGATGGGATGAGCTGCGCGATTCCCCCCGCCTTTGTGGCGAGACGTTTGTAGATCTCGGGCTGCAGGAACGAGGGCTTGTGCGAGATTGGCTGTCTCCACGTCTGAAATTTGAATAGGACATGTGTCGCTGGGGGGAGAGGCCACTCATTGCCCCATCGCTGAGATTGTCGGAGCGCCTCCTATGGGACGGGAGGCCCAGGTCACGGTTTCGGTAGGGGATGGTGGCTTTGCGCTCAGGGCTGTGGTTGGCCGGAAGAGGGTGGCCTCTCTCGTAGTAGCGCAAGGGAGCAGGAGGACTGCCATCTTCTTTTTCCCGGTCTTGGGAGAGGAAGCGATTGGCTCTCTTAAAAATGGCACGGCCACCACTTTGTTCTGGTTCTCTTCTAGTCTCTGTTTGAGGAAGACATTGCATTGACTCAGCACTGATGTATAATTCAATTTTTTAATTGTTATTTATTTATTATTGCATATAAAAAACAAAACTGTATAACTTTACAAAACTATAACGATAACTATAATAGTGTCTACAATATTATTATAATGCGCTGCAGTTTCTGCCGCTTTAATTGCTCAAGCTCTTTAAAGTTGGGTGGATTCTGATTGGCTGTCAGTGTTTTTAATCATTCAACAACTGGAAAATATTGTTCTGAAAGTGATTCCAACAATTTCGTTCCTTTGTGTCAATATAGTTGTGATGAGCCTTTACGCTGCGTTTATGCAATTTTGGTATTACCATAATTACGAGATTCCAAATTGTAAAAAACATTGTCAAATTTGCCCCTATTTGGGTGTGAGCAAAAACACACCATTTCCCTTTAAATGCAAATGAGCTGCTGCTCCCGGCCCCCTTTCCAGAAGAGGGCGGAGCTTTAACAGCTCACGCTTCTGTTGCTCAACAACAACAAAGCTGGAGAATCTCACGCAGCCAAAATGAGGATTGTCAGAAACAGTGTTCAGCCTTACATTGTTCAAACCGGAGTCGGATGGAGAGACTCAGGAAGAAGTTACAACTTTTAGAATGAAACTGGACTTTTCTGAATGGTTAGTGGATACATTTATGTAGTTGCTGTGGAGTTAATTAGACTAGCATGTGCCGTCATGTTAATCTTTTGTGCAAATCCAGTGTTGAATTGACCCTCGTTTGTGAAGCAGTCTGGCGTAAAATGGCAGCATGGTAACAACACTCTACTACAACAACTCTTCCTCTTTTCTAAAGCAGCCCTACATGGCCTCACCCCCCTTTGCTGTAGGTTCTCGGGGGCAGGGCTTATGTAAATTTTAGGGTTAGTCATGTCAACATTACACACAAACTAAAGTTAAAAAAGTGAAATCATAATCAACCACCCCTTTAAGTAGTTATCTCGTAATATTTCTGCTAAGTAATTCCTTGTTTATTCAAAAATAAACAAAAGACATACAATGCAGTTCAATGTAGCTAGCACAGAGATAAATACATCTAATGTCTTACTAAATAAACAATACGTTTATTTATAAGGCATTTGCATAACAACTGTTACTTGATGTGGTTTTGTCTGTTGATTACTCAGATTACACAGAATAATTCTGAGTCTGAGGATGTAAGCAGTTCTGAGTGGAACGTCAAGGGTTGTCATCTAATAATTACAGTAATTATGACATGGCGTGAACACATGCAGCATTAATTCTCACCTGTTTGTTGGCTGACACTTTCTCTTCTGCTCATGCTGATGCTTGCTCTTCTGCTTGTGTTGGCGCTTTCTCTCCTGCTCTGTGTTTCTATCACAGAGCGACTTTCTGAGCGCTGGAGAGCCGGTTCCAGTCGAGTCATGCTTTAGGTCTGACTATAGGTCTGTTCTTCAGGTCCTCTCTCAGAGGTCACGCTTTGTTCTAGAGCTGTTGCTTGTGTCTGTACGTGGAAGATCATCAGATTTATAATTCTGTCATAATTTATCCTTTCTTAACTTTTTTGATAAGTAGGCCCACACTGCAAAACCTTTTCTTACTCAGTATTTTTGTCTTGTTTTCCAGTAATCATTCTTAAATGAAGATAGATTTACTTAAGAAGCAAAATGACAAAAGATATGAAGTCTTGTTTTCGGAAAAAAAAAAAAAAGACTATCAAAATTAACTAAGTTTTAGCAGATGTTAGATGGGTTAAAAAAATATACTTAATTCAAAGTGCACATTTCGTGTTATCTATGGAATTGTAGTATGGAATTCAAAATAATATTTATATAGTGCTCTTATTGCCTAAACAATGATCAGTTTGACTATAACTCAACTTGTCCATATCTTTATTACTTGTTTCTGGTTTTCAGTGAAGTTTATTAGTAGTAAATTAAAGCAGATGGCACAACACTCTCTAATGAGTCTTTGTCTTCATCCATTATCTGAATTAGACACGGTCAAGTAACATATTGACGTATTTCAAATAGTGTTCAGCTCCACCTGCAGCTCGAGGAGAATGATGCTGATCTTACGAAACAGATGTGTGTCAGGTCATGTAAACGGTGATCTTCAATGTATTCTTTAATCGAGGAAAGCTTGTAAACTGTTTAAGCCAGAGATGCCCTAACCAGTTGACCAGAGATGACCTTTGATTTGGCTTGCCAAGCCATATGTGGGGGGGAAAAACATGCCATTTAAGCATATCATCATTTCTTATTTGTATTGTTTTCTTATTTTTTCATAGAAATGTAGAGAATATAAATTAAATGTTCTAAATGTTCATTTTAATGTAAAATAGTTGCATATAATGCAACATTAACTTTTGGTCCACGGCAGTGTTATTGTAGTGTCATTGGAGAATGGATGTAAGGAGAAAACTTTACAGCATTGTCCATTTACTGATTTGCATATAACCCATAAAATGCATTTCTATAAGCATCTGATTTTCGTTTTGTTGTAGATCATCTGGTGACTCTGACGGCCCTTCAAAACGGCAGTACATGCACGGGATTGATGCACACGGTCGTGTCAAGAGACGTAGTTGCGAAGAACAAATTGGCATCACAGCAGCTTAATTTCCCTGATTGCCAGATTGTGACAGAATCCAAGCGCTCTTGAATAATTTATATTGCTGAGGTGAAGGTAGAGACTTTTAACTCCTAAATACAGCGATAAGTGCAATCTTAGCAGGATCTGTACCAGAAACAGGATATTTTAATGTAGCTCGTGGGTTAAACAAGTTCCTCAAGGCTTAAAGGTTAGAGGATTTTATGCCAGAGCTCAAGCAACTAATCAAGTGATGTTACATCGTAAAATAACTCAAATTAACATCTAGATACAATGAATTTTAGCTATACACTACGGTGTGAGGCATGAGCTTATGGAACAGACATGCAAGGTTAGCAAGCACTTTTAGTGTAAGCAGAAAGTAGCCAGCAAAGATAGAATATAATAAAGCATAAGTCAATCCAAAAGCAGAAGTCCACAAATAAAACACAAACCTGCTCAGTGCTCCCAAGACTTCACGAATGCCCTTGCCAGCGTCTTGTATCTCTCCTCCTTCTGCCCATCTCTGTGGCGTTCTTTCTCTCGCTCTTTCCTCATTACTTTAGGACCGCCAGGTGTAACTCAAGCTAGACTCTGCCTCTCCTCATGACTATTTCATCACACCTGGTCTGTCCCTATTGCACCCGAGTCCTCTTCCTTGTTCTCCTGTTCCCAGTTCACATGTTCTTCTCGTCCTCTTATCTGTGTTCTTCAGTTATTTCCAGCTCTGCCCGTACCAGCCTCAGTTTCTTCCCTGGTCAGTTCTCCAACTTCACTTGCTGGTAATGGTGCATAAATAACTATAGTCAGCGGACGTGAACCGAGCCCTCACAGCTCGGTTGGACGTGACTGATGACTCTGCGATTTGAGTATGCAGCTGCAGTATTTTAGCGTCCATGTTGTGCTGGAATATAGTGTTACGTCTGTTCCCTGAGGACTCTACATGATCATCTCATTAAAATGCAACGGGATCACAGAGCAAACCTCTTATTCCCTTCTTTGTTTTCCATGAAGTCACATTGATGCCAGCTCAAGATCTAGTGCTAATTGAAGTGCAGAACGCTTACCCAGTTTGATCTTGAGTTGCTTGCGCAAAACTACCTTTCTGCACTTGGCAGAGGCCTTCTTAAGGAATCGATCTTAAGAGTGCTCTATAATTTTAATATTAAAGGCCAGGCCCATGTTTATTCTTTAGACACCAAACATTAAATGATTTACATTCACTTAGTTTTTTACTTCTACCCTTCTTCTGCCCATGCAAAAGTTGCTAGGGTGTTGCTATGCGATTGCTAATGTGTACTGAGTAGCTGCCAGGGCATTGCTATGAGGTTGCTAGGGTGTTTTGAGTAGTTGCCAGGGCGTTTCTATGAGATTGTTGGGGTGTTTCAGGTAGTTGCCAGGGTGTTGCTATGTGATTCGCTGGAGTGTTCTGGGAGCTTTTGAGGGTTTGAGATTGCTAAGGCATTTTCAGTAGTTGCCAGGGTGTTGCTATGTGATTGCTGGGGTATTCTGGGTGGTTTCAAGGGTTTGAAATTGCTAAGGTGTTTTGAGAAGTTGCTAGGGCGTTGCTATGTGATTGCTAATGTGGATTGAGTAGCTGCCAGGGCATTGCTATGAGATTGCTGGGGTATTCTGGGTAGTTTTGAGGGTTTGAGATTGCTAAGCCGTTTTGAGTAGTTGCCAGGGCATTGCTATGTGATTGCTAGGGTGTTTTGAGTAGTTGCCAAGGCGTTGCTATGAGATTGTTGTGGTGTTTTGAGTAGTTGCCAGGGCATTGCCATGTGATTGCTAAGGTGTTTTGAGTAGTTGCCAGGGCATTGCTATGAGGTTGCTAGGGTGTTTTGAGTAGTTGCCAGGGTGTTGCTATGGGGTTGCCGGGGTGTTCTGGGTGGTTTCGAGGGTTTGGGATTTCTAAGGTGTTTTGAGTAGTTGCTAGGGCGTTGCTATGAGATTGCTGGGGTGTTCTGGGTAGTTTTGAGGGTTTGAGATTGCTAAGGCATTTTGAGTAGTTGCCAGGGCATTGCTATGAGGTTGCTAGGGTGTTTTGAGTAGTTGCCAGGGCATTGCTATGAGATTGCTGGGGTATTCTGGGTAATTTTGAGGGTTTGAGATTGCTAAGGCGTTTGGAGTAGTTGCCAGGGAATTGCTATGTGATTGCTAGGGTGTTTTGAGTAGTTGCCAAGGCGTTGCTATGAGATTGTTGTGGTGTTTTGAGTAGTTGCCAGGGCATTGCTATGTGATTGCTAAGGTGTTTTGAGTAGTTGCCAGGGCATTGCTATGAGGTTGCTAGGGTGTTTTGAGTAGTTGCCAGGGTGTTGCTATGGGGTTGCTGGGGTGTTCTGGGTGGTTTCGAGGGTTTGAGATTTCTAAGGTGTTTTGAGTAGTTGCTAGGGCGTTGCTATGAGATTGCTGGGGTGTTCTGGGTGGTTTTGAGGATTTGAGATTGCTAAGGTGTTTTGAGTAGTTGCCAGGGCATTGCTATGAGGTTGCTAGGGTTTTTTTTTCTTCTAAGTATTAGGGATTTTGAAAAATCCATAATTTTAAGTATGAGCAGTAATAAGACTTGTCTTGGTGTAAATAAAGTGTAAAACTGCCTAGCTTTTAATTATTGATCTCAGGGTCAATATGTAAATTAAGTGGGGTTTTTTGGGTTTTTTTGCAATGCAATGTGAAGTAGTTTAAAGTTACGTTCAGATGTGAAATATCAGAGAAGACCAAGAGACATGAGCTGAAGGGTCTCCATTGTGTCTCTCATCCATGGCCATGTGGGGTCTAGCTGGTGTTTTCTGCCTGCAGGACGCTTTGACTCAGGAGGACAGACAACATCTGTCGTTCTTTGCCCCCTCCCTTCCCTCCATTCATAGGCACACACTGCCTCTCCCAAATGGTGCCCTTTTGTATCGGCTATTGTCCGCCACTACATTGTGTGACTCTGCCTGTTCCCCAGAGCTCCATTGATGAGTGTTGTAAGAGACCTCAGCCAGAACTCCTCTGAACTTCTCCTCCAGCTTAATGTTTAGCCATAAAAGCTCAACAAAAGACATTTTGTTCTCTAGCTACTTCAATGTTAGGATACAAAATCTCTTGCAACGTTTTTCTTAATCGAAAGCACAAACGTTTTTTAAGAGAACAGCATTAAACACTTTTTTTTTGTTGGTTATTTTAGTCATGCATGTTTGAAATTAAGAAAGGCTTTCCCGCCAAAACACCTGCCAAATAGTTTCATCCATTTAGGAAATCTGCCAGCTAGTTCAAGGTTTTTTTTCCCCCTCAGCTCTTCCCAAAGCTTTAAATTTCTCCCTCTAGTCTAGTTGGAAAACTTGTAAACATCCTGCAGCTATTTGACGGCTTTTCTCAAAGGCCCTTCTCTTGAGCGATGCACCCGCGGCAGGCAGAATGTGGGGTAAAGCGATGAATAGCCCAGTATGGGGTGACCAAGAGGCCAGAGCAGATGTTAATGATTAGCTTCGTTCTCATCCCTATAAAGAACCCGCATCCCAATCTATTCCCTATTTTCTAAAGAACCATTTCCAACCCTTACAGAGTGGCACACATAGAAGTCATAAATCCAATACCCAGAAAAGACTCAATAGAAAACGCGAATCACCACAAAAGAGGCTTAAAAGAAAAGAGGCTCCAATTTAGCAGCATCTAAAGGTTTTGCAGTTTGTTTTTGGTGGTTCTTGTGTATGTTCATGGGATTTATAAGTTTGTCTTTACTTTAGACTGAAAAAGCTGAAATAGGAAGTGTGAAAAAGGAGTCTGTGGTGCAGCAGAGTTAATAAAACAATAACGTATTCAATAGTTCATAATCTTTATTTGGAAAAATAATTTAAGCTAAAACTTCATTCAGAGAAAAGAAATCAAACAAAAACCTGTTAATGAAAACAATAGCATTAATAACATTTTTTACAATCCTTCTTTAAATATCTTTTTCTCAAAACATCCCAGCAACCCGAAGTGCCTTTGCAAGTAACAGGAGCAACTTAAGAAAAACGCAAACTTAAATAATCTTAAAAACATTACAAATATTTAGAAATACAACTTAAATAAAAATAAATTAACTTAAATCATACAACTCTTGTTATAAAAAAGAAAACAAAAAAAACATACAAACAAGGATATTATTCATCATCAACACAAACTTATCTTCTTACGTCGAAAAACAAATTACGTACATTTTCTAAACCATAATGCAAAAAAGCGGAGGCTTGGAAGACTTTGAGATTTTTTTTTTTTTTTTTTTTTGAGCACTTATTTTTCCCATTTACACAGTGATCAAGTAATACACATAGTTTCCACTGGTCATGTGACAGGATATGACATCATGTGACATTTTAACCCAGTGCAAGACAGGCCAGTATGGCTGAACATCCACCGTTTTGATGTAGTCCCTTGTACACTGACTTGTGGGGCCAGCAAATGTTGCCAAAATATTGCTAAAATGTTGTCACAACTTTGCCACAGTGTCGCTGAGACAGTCAACGGCAAGACGATTTGTGACACATTTATTTAAAACTACTTCCTTAACATCCTTAATGTTTGGTGCAGTCTCTGGGCACAGTAAAAGCCTGTGGGAATTATTGGCGAAAAACCAGCAAATGTTGCCAAAATATTGTTAAAACATTGCCACAATGCTGTATTGGACATCACATGGCAAAACACTGCGATACTTTACTTTTCTTGTATCTTTCTGTTTCCGTTTTTTTCCTAATGCCATTTTCGTGTGTGATGAACCCACGTTAATAAAAAAACTTTAAAAATGGACACACATTGTCCAACACCTTTAAAATGGCTTTACAGGTAAATTTTACAACTACATTTGAAATTTCAATGACACTCCTGCCATCATTATCATTTCCACAAGTTTCCAAGCCTACAGGCCACCACTGCCTGTGCCTCTTTCAGTACAGAGAACCAGCTCATCCTGAATATCAGTTAATCAGTCTTAGTTTCTCAGCAGCAGTAGTCACAAGGTGGGACGTTTCCACCTAAGGTTTCGAGCAGCAGCATTTTCTTAGGGAGTTCAAAATGTCTCCCATAGGACACAATGAGCATCGGCTTCCTGCAGGCCCATTACACCTGAGATGGGGAAAAGGATGAGACAATAAAAAGCCTGTTAGTTCCCAGATTCAAGGTAAGAATGCTGAATGGATGTACATTGTTTGCATGAAGTAAAGTGCCACTCACCTCAGTTGCAATTACACATTCATCTTTTTCCTCCGACATCACCATGACGGATTTGTATTTGGTGTCGACACAAGCCGACGTGGATGCCGATGCACATGCCGACGCACATGCTGACTCGGAATACAGCGAATCGGAATAGTTTGATTCTGAGTACTTTGATTCTGAGTACTTCGATTCAGAATACTTTGATTCAGAATACCTCGACTCTGAATATTTTGACTTTTCTGATGCATCGCTGTGAAGAGAAGAGAGAGTAGCATGTTAGCAATGCATAGTTTTGAGAGGAAGTTGAGTTAATAGTTACAGGAAGAAATCTCGATTTTTACCTTTTCAGACGTTTCCTGCGCTTCTCCTCGAACTCGGAAGTGTCCTGCAGAGATTGGCACTTTACGTCCTCGCAGCTATCGGACAACTCCTTCGCCGTCATTTCCTTCCCAGCGTGCTCCAGTTTCACCTCATGCTTCACCTCATATTTAACTTCATGTACCAGGTTGTAATCTGCAGGCGCATGTCGCGTCTTATAGCTCCTCTTCTCTGTAGTCATGCTCAGGTCATCGTGATCGCTGTGAAAATCGATCTTCTTGTTGATGTTCTTGACAGGTGCTGCCCCAACAACACTTACGGCCAGATCTTTGTCACGGTGGCAGTTGTTCGTAAGGTTGTTGATCGTTTCATTTTCGCCATTGGCGACTTCTTCCTCCCTATCCCGTCGTCGCTGCTGAACCTTTGAGCGAACGCAAACCACCACCACGGCACATGCAACTACCAACAAGAGCACCAGCAAGACTCCCGACCCCACAGCAGTCCAGGGAACGTCGCTGCCTATTTGGGATGCTCTATCCGGAAGCAAGAACTGGCAGTTGCGTCCTCCATATCCCGGGACACAAGCACACACATAGCGGTTGTTCCTCTCGTGGCAGGTGGCGCCGTTATGGCAGGGGTTGTGTTGGCAGCGGCTCACAGGTGAACTGCAGTTTCGTCCAGTGTAACCAGGTGGGCATGTGCAGATGTAACCACTGGCGCCTTCCTGGCATGTCCCGCCATTTTGGCAAGGGTACAGCGAGCACTCGTCCCCTGCGCGATCGCAGTTCATACCCGTGAACCCTTCTGGACACTGGCACAGGTACGAGTTCACCAGGTCGACGCAGCGTGCACCTGTGGATCGAAGAGGGGGGAAGAGAATGAGGTTCTGGACTTGTTTCAACACAAAGATTTGTGAAGTTCAAATCCAAAAGTGCATCATACCGTTTGAGCATGGACTGGAGGAGCAATGGTCGATCTTCTTCTCGCAGTTGAACCCTGCGTATCCAGTGGGACACTGGCAGAAGTAGCCACCGTCTGGGTTGTCGGCGCAGCGTCCGCCGTTAAAGCACGGCCCATCCGCACACGTCATGGCGCTAAGCTCGCAGTTGTTGCCGTAAAAACCAGGTGGACAGGCACAGCTGTAGGTGTTCTCCATGTCCTGTGAAAGCAAGAGTGTTTTATTGCAAAAACATTGGTTTGTATGTGATTGTATACAAGTCTAAGTCTATATATGAAGCATTTACACTTACAGTGCAGCTTCCTCCGTTGCGGCAGGGATTCCCAGTGCATTCGTTGACCTCGATCTCACAGCTGGCTCCAGTGAATCCTGGGCGACAGGAACAGGTGTAGCTGCCCTGACCAGTGTTACTACAAGTGGCTCCATTCAGGCAGGGCTTATGATGTGTGCAGTAGTTCAGATCTGTAACAGAGGCGGACATATGTTGAGCATTAATCCGACCAAAAGCAGCGACACATGGTTGGACCGCAGCTGGACAGCTGTTGCTCGCTCTTTCTTTGTCGTCTTGATTACTTGTGAACTCATATTTCTCTTTAAGCCAGCCTCTCTCCTCTCTACCAAACATCCTTCTAGTCTTTCAAGGCCATTTTAAATGCTTTTCTTTGATCTTTTGTGCTTACCTTGGTTGCAGAAGAGGCCTCCCCAGCCTTCCTGGCAGTTGCATTGCCATGGTTGCTGGCAGGTCCCATGAAGGCATCCTGGGTAACGTATGCACTCATCACAGTAGCGGCCTTTAAAGCCCACTCTGCACCTGATGCACAATATAAACCAAATCATCCGGTTAGAAAATCAGTCCTGAATGTGATTTCAACAGCTAACGACGTGAACATTGTGATGAACGTACTTGCACTCTCCGGGTTTCTCGCAGAAGCCATGCTCCTCATCACATCCTGGGAGGCAAATTGCTGTAAGGAGGATAAAACACCTGCATTAGGATCGAGGAGCCACATTTTCTTATTTAAACTTTCCATAAATCCTAACTAACACATTTTGTGTCAAATAAGAAGGGAAGATGGAATCACTTAAACCTATTAGCTTTCTCCCTTCCTAAAAAACACTGAAATCTCCTAATCACCACTGAAGAATTCCTGCTTAACACATGACAACAATGGGGCGCTCACAAACAAGGGGACCCTTCTTTCCTCCCTCTCTTCACTGTGGGTCAAAACTTTTTTTCTCCCCTGTGCTCTCAATGTCTCCGGGTAGGGAAGATAAGAGTGGACAGCTGGTGTATGCGCGGCCAGCGGGCGACAGCTGCTCCATTGTCTGCGCACTCCCGGCAGCTGCCCACTTCAAACAATACCTCCCCTCCGCCAGCCAATCAGCAGTCGGCCCACTCCAGGAGCAGCCAATCGAACGGCAGCATGTAAATTTATGGCACGCGTGAGATTATTCCTAAAAACTTTCCTCCTCCCGACTGGAATAAATCAAGTGGTGTGTTGTGAGAGTGGGCTGGAAGGGGGAGTGTGAGTGTGGGGGGCAGGGTTTTAGTTACAAGTTGTTTGTAACCGTTAACTTTGTTTTTTTGTTTTTTTTTCCGCCTCTTCCTTTTTTCTCCCTCTCTTTTCTAAATAACAGCACAGCCTTTCCGAATCTGGGTTGAGTTTTTCAAACATGTACAGAGTATGCAATGTTTACAATACCTATTAATTTATTAATATACAATATTTCTACTCACGTTCTGTGCAGTACTGGCCCTTCCACCCTGCATCGCAGATAATTTCTCCACGTTCTCCGCAGGTGAAATGACCGAATGCGTCGTCCCTGGGCCGGCAGAACACGGAGCATCCCTCGCCGTAGTAGTGCTCATCACACACAAAGCGGTAGGAGTACTTGAGCTCGGTTCGACCCACGCTGTGCAGGTCCTGGGACCAGTCCTCGCCCACAGTCAAGTGCCTCTGTGTGGTCATGGTGCTGATGATGCGCTCTGGGTTTTCTGTATAGAAGATGCACGTTTTTCAGTCCTGCTGTTCAACAGTATTTAAATTAACTTTTGTTATCAGATCACATACCTGTTGTCAGATCCTCTTTGGAATCAGCATGCACGGCTTCAATGATAAGAGAAAAGGTTCCCTGCAACAGCAAACAAAACAGATTCATCAGATCATCTGACTTCTGAAATACTTCTCAAAGTCAGTGTGCTAAAAAGGGTACTTACCGGCCACGTGAAACCAAAATTCATCCTGATGGGATTGGTGAAAGAACCATCCGGTAAGGTATCTGGCACTTGGAAAGAGTTGGACCCCAGCACAGGGGTGACGGTGCCTCCGTAGGTGCAGGGTGGCTCTGGAGATGCATTGGGCTGATAATGTTTTAAGCAGATGCGGAAAAAAGTCTTGCACTCGCACTGCTGGTATGGGGTGGTAAGCCCACCTTTACAGCAGTTCTTGTTGCCTTGTACACCCTTCTTGTTCAAAAACTCCTGCAACTTCAGCTCGAAGACGCCTGAGGAAGACGCCTGGAGAAGAATGAATGAATTAGATCTAAATGTGATAGGAATGAACACATTACTTTATTTTGACATGAGCGAGGAGTCCTTACCTGGCAGAGCAGCATGTACAGGATGAAGAAGAGCAACAGTAAGTGGCGTCCCATGATGAATAAATAAATAAATAAATAGGTTTTTTTTTTTTAAAGTCTTTGAGCTGCTCCCAGATCAGTCTCGTATTAAATCGCTGATTGATTCATTGGAATAGGCTTGCTTTCAAAAGACACTGAGCGTGAACGCAGTTCCCTTTCATGTCAAAAGAATTCCCAGTTCTTCCCCGGAAAAAAAGTGTGTCCAAAAGAAACCGAAAGTCCCAAATTAAAATAAACGGACTTGTTGAATTCCGTCGGAATGATATAATCCTCAAAATTCGGAGTGTACTCTCTCTTATAGTTCCTTCTTCGTCTGATCCTAAACCAGGGTTTGTCACTGGTCCAACATCACTCCTCACGTCCTTCTCCCGCGGACACTGTGCGTTTGTATCTGGAGCGAGGCCGCCTGCCGCCAGTTTTATACGGGGTTCCACATGCCGGGGTAATAATATGCTAATGAACCACTACCCCCAATCTGTCCCACGCTTTACAATGCGGCTCCCTTGCAACCAGCCCCTACCAACCAACCAAACACATTCAGCGCTGCTGTGTGTGCGCGCAGAAGTGACGGTAATTTACAACTTGACGTTTTAGACAGATTATTTATTATTATTTGCATTAGAATATGACACAATGCAAAATACGTGACGTAAAAGTTTTATTTTATATCATTTACCATCTCAGGGAGTTACGCGTGTTTTTGTGTGTCTAAAAAACATATTTAAAAGTTAATAAAGTTAAATTCCAGCACATTACAGGAAGACTATCTCAGTTTTCAAATGTCTGCTTCCCTTTGCGTTTCCTGCTTCAGGGAGTCCTGATTTGTGTGTAAAAACATTCCTCAGGCTAACACTGTGTGTGCGTCAGGGAAACTCACAAAAGAATACGCATAATTTGTATGGAGGCCAAATTCTCCACTTGCTTTTCCCTTTTCCGCTGTGTGTGTGTGTGTGTGTGTGTGCGCGCGCGCGCGTGTGTGCGTGTGTGTGTACGCGTGCAGTGAAAGAGTCCGAAGCGCGCGTGTGCGTTTGTGTGTTAGCTTGTGTGTGTGTGTTACTCGCGTGGCCATCCCCGGGGCGCACCGCTATTGTGTGCAGGCGGAATAAGTTTGCTCTCAGCTGTATGGTAATTCAGGGAGCACCTGCGCTACCGTTCTCATAATCGGCCGATCCGCGGAGCCCCACAAAAACAAGCAAATCGCCTCCTTATCGTTCCATTCTCAGGAGCCCATTCAAACAAATATATGTTTGTTTTTCTTCGTCTTTTGAACCTCTTCGATGCCCGACTGTTGTTTTACATTAGAACCCGCTACGAGTTTTTTTCCCCCAAAGCGAGTATTCGTTGTGCGAAAAAAAAAGTGTGTGAAAGAGAGAAAGGGCGAGCTTTGCGCGTGTAATGGGGGTTGTTGAGGGGGGGTCTTAATTTGGTCGTTCATTTAAGTGCGATTTTCTTAAGCACAAAAGCTTTTCGCCTCAGGTCCATAGTAACCAAACACAAGTGAGACAAATTACATCACTGTGTTAAGATATGCTTTGAGCTCTTTCTGTATTTCCAATCCAATCCACCAACCTTTAAATGAGCCAAATTTCCTGACATCATAGAGTGGAAAAAAAATCGATTCCTGGTGAAACTTTGCTGGTTGCGGGGGACTGGGGTGGGACTCTGGGCATGGGCTGGAAAAGATGGAATTCCTCTTTTTCTGTATTTGTGTGTGTGTGATTTGAATTTAGCAGTTCCAATTCTTTACTGTTTAGTTAAAGAGTAATAATTTCCCCCCCTCACATGTATACTTTTATATGACACTCTAAAAATGCTGGGTTAAAAACAACTCAAGTTGGGTTGAAAATGGACAAATCCAGTGATTGGGCAAACATTTAACCCAACCGCTGGGTTAAAACAACCCAATGTGCTGAGTAGTTTTATTGAACCCAACTGTTGTTTAAAAGTGACTATATGGCTGGCTTAAAATGAACCCAAAACAGGTTGGAAATTAAAAATTAGACACATAATTATAGAGGCAACAATAATAATCAAAAGGTGAACATTTATTAATAAGCAATTTAATAAATGTTTATTGTTTAATTATTATTAATTAAACTTATTAATAAATGTTAATTTATTAAACATGTTAATAAATGTTCATTTCCAACATACTTTGGGTTCATTTTAAGCAAGCAATACAGTAATTTTTAAACAATAGTTAAGGTAAATAAAACTACCCAGCAGGTTGGGCAAACATTTAACCCAACCGCTGGGTCAAAACCATCCAATCAATCACTGGGTGTGTCCATTTTCAATCCATTTTTTAGAATGTAAATATATCACGTTTTTGCATTTCTGTACAGTTTAAAACAGTTTAAAAACGGGCAGTTGTTAAGCTTTACTGTAAAAAAATACAGTAGCAATGTTCTGAAAGTGTTGTATATTTTACTAATTCCATATGACAAATACCAAAATGAGATATTGAGATATTTACTTTTTTATTTTTTTTTTTTATTTTACATTCATTTTTAACTGTAAATGTTCTGATGACAACACAGGTGGAAGATCACCTGATGCCTTAAATTTGATCAAATTGGCCTTAGTGTGACCCACAAAAACAACATCAGGTCTCTTGACTAAACAACATATAATGCTGCATAAAACACAGAGATAACATCAACAAAAAAGCGATAGTTTGCAGAAAGGAATTCTGGGAATGCCCCTTACCCATGAAAAAACAAGCTATTCATAGGCCTACACTGTATTTTCAAAATGTCTATGTGCTGTTGCTGAATATAATTTCTCTTAGTACACTCTTAAAAATACAGGTTCTTAATGGCATCTATGGTTCCATAAAGAACCTTTAACATCAATGGAATCTTTCCATTCCACAAAAGGTTCTTTATAGTGGAAAAAGGTTTTTAAAAAATGGTTCTTTTAAGAACTGTTCACGGAAAGTTTTTTGGGGAACCAAAAATGGTTCTG
Source organism: Elopichthys bambusa (assembly GCA_037101425.1). Lineage (NCBI taxonomy): Eukaryota > Metazoa > Chordata > Actinopteri > Cypriniformes > Xenocyprididae > Elopichthys > Elopichthys bambusa. Next base: position 36,202,039 of record CM074436.1, on the reverse strand, counting down.
TGCTGTAAAAAAAAGAATTGTTGGTTTGAAGTTACCAGGTTGCCTTAAAATGTTGAGCTCATTGAAATAAAAAATTTAAGTTAATACAATGAAGGTGGTTTAATCAGCAGAAACTCAAAATATTATGTTATCTGAACCATATTAATTATTTAAGTTGATTTGACAAAAAAAAAATAATAACGTTGTGATAACAAATCACATATTAACAAATATTTTTTAGTGTATGACATCACTGCGAAAACCATTTTTTTACCAGTGTAGTAAAGTGTAAGGTATGTCATACTATTGTACTACTTTTTCTTTTTTTAAATATATTTACAAAAAAAAAAAAAAAAATGAATTTATTGGCTTATGATATTTAGTGATGCATGTGTGATGATTTTGTGTATTTTTGTAATGTCTTAAAATTAACCATTTTTTACTGTAGTAGCCTGTTTACATTCTTTCCCCCCTTTTTAATACTTTTTACAGTATGCAAGGCAAACATGAGTTTTTAAGCAACAACTTTGGTCAGGTTGTTTTGCTCGTTCGTTCTCCCTTGTGGAATGAACTAACAGTTGAAGTGCTGGAGCCTGCAGTAACTCAAGCCCCTCAGCTATCAGGTCAGTGGGACTCGCTCGCTTCTTGTTCTTGCCTTTCTTTGCGCTTTCGTTTTTCATTGATTGTGAAGCCCCTCGGGGGACAGTCACTGAAGGGGGTCTACGGTACGCCTTCAGACGCGACCAGACCCTTACACACCATCTGCCACTGACTAAACGCCTGTCTCCTCCCTCCCTCTGCCCGCGTGTGTGTGTGTGTGCTCACTGCCCTGGGTCTAAATTGAACTAGAAGCATGTTAAAGAACCTGTAACGGTATGGGCCGGCAGGGGCCAGATGGCGCAGGCGAAGCCAGAAGTGTTGCAGTCCCAGCGGAGTTAGACAGCACATGGGCGGCCGTGGGAACCTAAGCTGGGCTCGCATCACACGGGATCGATCATATGAAGTCGTGTGGGGATCACAATTAGGGGCTATAATGTTGTTTGCGACCTATCGATCGGCGAAGGGGTTGGAGAATCTGATTTGATACGCCACGGTGTATCTTACAAAAACGTGGCACTAGATTGGAGAAGGTAACATGGATGATAGAGCAGGGAGAGAGAGAGAGAAAGAGGTGCATCCAGTGTGCGATTTATACGATCGTTTTAAGGAAGGGGGTTAACTATTAAGGGAATTTTAAACATCTACTTATTTTTTAAAATGTAAATAATAAGTAGTTTCCTTGGCGCATGTGTCTATAGGTTCGTGTCAGGCAACTAGCATAGCCGGTCAACCATAAATGATCTAAAATACTCTAAATAAAGCATTTTTTTTCGTGATATAATTATCACTTTATTATAGGCTATATAAATCTTTAATAATGACATGTCAAACTTTATCGACATACCGCGAAACTGATCGCGCATTAGCATTTGCTATGTTTACCTGTTCAGACAGGCAAACGCTCTGACTACCTACTTAGATTTTAAATGTTTATCATTACCAAAACCCTGTCGAAACATTGGCCTACTTATATTTAAAAAACAGAATAAGCAAATGTACTTTTACTAAGACACCCCCCAACCTTTTGTTTTCACTTCCTTTGGGGGTCAGAGGAGGGGTAATTCGCACCCTTTCAGTTTTGGAATGAAAAAATAAGTGTTTTAGTCGCATATTTATCATAAAGTTCTGCTAAGATACAAAAACACGTAGGTACACGCGCGTTCATCAGGCTACCTGTGGTCCATGCGTTGTTTCAGATCATATTACTTTGACCAGCTGCCCGCGGGCACGCAGAACAATCCACGCGCGCCCTGGCTCTGACCACGAGGCTCATTATAATGCGTCGTTGCCATGGACATGGTGGTCGTGGCTTTATTGAGCTTCTCTCGGGGGCATCCCGAGGGGATACAATCATTCAATAATTACGCAGGGATCCTCTTATTTGCGCCCGTGTGAGTCTGTTTGTGGGTGTGTGCGAGCGTAAGGAAACAGGCGTGGACGTTTGGGAGCTGACGCTTGTCGCGTGCCTGCGCGTATCAAAACACATCTGCTTCGAGGGCTCCAGGGACTGATGCGCGCGTCCTGCCACCACAACATATCGACCTCTGTCTCTCAGCATATTGATTTGACAAGTCATAGGCATTTTTGACACTACAATCCCCACGCTAAAGATGTCGATGCAGTGCACTTTCATCCCACGTGGCGATTTTAAGATTTCTCTTGTAGTTCAGCTAGCTACCAGTCAAAAGTTTGCTCACACCTCACAGTGTAGCCTATATGTTTCTAATAATCTTTAATACCTTTTGGGCTAATGGCTTAAATGCTTCAAATCAAATTTTGTAGACAAATACAGTGGACACTTAAGTCACTAAAATGTCTGTATGTTATCTAATGAAATAAGAACAAACTAAGTGGCATTTATTTTAAAGAAGTAAAGCATACTTTAAAATAGCATAGGCTTACCAGTCCAATTAATCTGTCAGTTTTTGGCCAGTATGAGACTATGCACTTTTTAAAAACTATATAATATATATCATACTGGATTATTACAATTAATGGCAAAAGGAATGTTCAGAAATGTAAACTGATATTTTCTACTGACACACTAAAGCAAAAGATAGAAAACTGTCTTTTTTTTTTTTTGGTGTGCCTAAGACTTTTGCATAGTACTTTATATATTGCAAGAAAAAGTATGTGAACCACTTGCAGAATCTGTGAAAATGTGAAGAATTTTAACTAAATAAGAGATCATACAAAATGCATGTTATTTTTTTTATTTAGTACTGTCCTGAGTAAGATATTTTACATAAAATATGTTTACATATAATCCACAAGACAAAAAAATATCTGAAATTATTAAAATAACCCCGTTTAAAAGTTTGGGAACCACTGATTCTTAATACTGCATGTGTGTGGTTACCTGGATGATCTACAACAGGATTTTTTTTTTTTTTTTTTTTTCATGATGGTTGTTTTTGAGTCCCTTGCTTGTTTTGAGCAGTTAAACTGACCAGTGTTATTCAGAAAAATCCTCCAGGTCCTTTTGCATATTTTTTGCATTTGAACAAAGCTGTATTTGAATCCTTTCCAGCAATGACTCTATAATTTTGAGATCCAACTTTTCACACTGAGGACAACTGAGGGACTCAAACACAACTATTAAAAAAAGGTTCAAACATTCACTGATGCTTCAGAAGGAAACACGATGCATTAGGAGCCGGGGGGTGAAAACTTTTGATCAGAATAAAGATGTCTAAATTTTTCCTATTTTGTTGAAATATAATTTTGTTTTTCATTTAGTACTGCCCTTCGGAAGCAACAAAAGATACTTACATGTTTCCCGGAAGACAAATTAAGTACAATTTACCTTGATCTTTAAATTCATAAAGTGTTTTAAAGCTGAATTTAAAAAATAAATATAAAGTGCTCGAGTATATTGTGCCACTTTGTGTTTATCAAGCATTAGTGGATCATGTTGATAGTTAATGTGATGAGCTCCACTTGTGGTTATTCTGCTCGAACACCAATGCAGTGATAATAAGGCATTAAAGGCACAATATGTAATTTTTCGCCACTAGAGGTCACCTATTCAAAACAAAGGCGTTGTCTTCACCTCACAGCCAGTGGAAAAGAATCGGGATAGGACTCGGGCAGAAATCATGTTCATGGATGCGATTATTAACGTTACTGCAGTATGAAGCAGGGCAGGGCCAAGTGTTTTTGGAGCTGAACGAGGCTGCTGGAGCAATTGCTAATGAGAGACGAATGCAACACATGGCTTGAGAGCAGCGTTGCTTTTATTATGCTGTAGTCGCCGCTTCTGCTTCTTTCGGTCATTTGTATGTGGGGTAAAGCAGCGCTGTTTATCATATTAGATACATTCGAGCGTGATGTTAAAATGTTACTCTGTGCGTTCGCTCGGCGGCTGCTGTGAGACACTTGTTGCACACTGCAGTAAGCTAGATCGATATTAAAATATATTAATAAATGCTGGATGGCTTGTTAAATGGCATACAACTAATTAGAAAAATTATTGTATGACGGAGAGAATGCTGTATTACTGCATATGATTATGCTATGCTAGCCACTTGACAAAATAGTGTTTTTCTCTGAGGCATGAAAACAAAGTACTCGCAGAAAATCAAGAAAACTAGATTCAAACAATAAGACTAAACGTGTTGAGCTATTTAACAATAATTATAGTTTTCTGTCTATAAGTGTATCCAAATATTTGCTCACCTGCCTAATAAAACACATAATATATAAAAGCGTCTTTGGTTTTTCTATAGTTTCTACAACCATAATAAAACCGTAAATCGAGGCTAACGCAGGTATGATGTCATTGATAGGTGACAACGTAAAAATAAAATGGCTTATTTCTCTGGATTTAAACATTCTTGGAAGCATTTGGGATAATGTAAGTCAACAAAATATATAACTGTTTTAGTGGTTTTTGGATACCTTAATCCAAAAATCTTACATATTGTGCCTTTAAGTGTGACTTATGTGTCCAAATATATTTTGGTGTCACAGTATAAATTGTGCATGAACTTATTCATAGAATCTAATTGAAATGGATAGAGAATGAAAAGCACCATCAATGCGCATGTTCCTCCTTCACTCTTAAAAATAAACGTTCTTTACTGGCATCTATGTTTCCACGAAGAACCTTTAACATCCACAGAACCTTTCCATTCCGCAAAATGTTCTTTGATGGGAAAAAAGGTTCTAATATATATTAAATTGTTCTTCACACTAAGAAAAAAAAATGTTATTTTAAGAACTGATCACTGAAAGATTCTTTGGGGAACCAAAACTTGACAACCCCCTTTTGGAAACTTTAGTTGTGTCCCAAATGATGCATAAGTACACACCTTATTAAGAGTGATCAGTAGTGTTTATAGATGCACCTCATGTTGGTTGATGAATTTCCAGAGTGAGCAGTGCTTGGATCTAGACTAAGTTTAGGTTTTAGTCTCTACATAATTCCATGTTTTTACCCCATAGTTTGAATGACTTTACTATTACTTCAAGATGTGAAGAAGCATAATAACAAAGAATGAGTAGGTGTGTCCAAACTTTTGACTTGTAGTGTACTGCAGGCTTTTGTTTTGAAAATGAAGCCCATAAAAGTTAGTCCTCTCTCTTTCTCTGTGTCTCTGCAGCAGCATCTGCCCTGAGGATGAACAGATGTAGGCACCTGTGTTTAGGGCTCACACATCCCCCATCCTCCTTTTCTTCTCCCTCTCCTCCCTTTTAACCTCCTCAATCCTCCTCAGAAGGGCCCACAAAGGGGTAAAAGAGGAGGAGGGAGCAGTAACTATACCCCCTGCTCTTTACTTCCATCACCCCTCACACACACACATTCCCTGAGGACACATGCTCTCTATGAGCCTTTGTCATGAGCACTATCTTCCAGACAGGCTCAAACAATCTGTTGCAGGGTGATTGCTCATTTCCAAACAACGCTGACAACACAGGTGTGTGTGTGTGTTTGGGGCACATTGCATGGATTCAAGTTCATTTAATATGGGACGCTAAAGCTCTTGAGTGTCATGTTGGAAGAAACACATGGTGTGTGATGGGACACGGGGCGTGATTGTAGGTTACATGAGCCGCAGGTACAGTAATCACGCTTCTGTAACAAAATTAAGTGTTGAATGTCGGAGTTACACCCTCCAAAAGTGACCTGCCCTCAACAAAGCCACAAAAAAACAGAATAACTAAGATGAGCTTTTAAGACAAAGCCGGTGGCAGGTGTTGAGTGTGTCGGTGGTAAGATGAAGCTCGTGGGAAGAGCTTCATCACAAAGGAGTTGTTTTCTGAGCACGCACTGATCCGGAGTCAGTGATCGAACCCCGTCCTCTGACATCTCATCCATCACAGCTCAACATCAGATATGATTCGAGATCTGTAGACACGCCGCCATGATGCTCATGTTTATATTCACCTTTAAAACAGCAGCTCAATAACTGTCGAAACCCTGCCCCTGTGTTTGTTACCATTGATTATTGACGATTAGTGATGATGTGTTGACCAGGACAATTATTCGGCCAGGTTTTGGTCAATATGAGACTATGTAGTTTTTAAAAAAATAATTGTATAATTACTTTTAAAATGTATAAAAAAAAATGTACTTTTATGAATATTACCTTTTATGTTTTTATTAATTAAATGATATATAATAAATTAATTTAATTAATTGCATAGTCTTATATTGACCAAAAAAATTTTATTATATTTTTATTAGAAAAATATCACTATATATATATATATATATATATATATATATATATAGATAGATAGATAGATAGATAAAGTTTTTAAAAAATAATTTTAAAATTTAATGTAATTTTTAATTAAATCTTATATATATTTTTGTATTAAAAATAAATATTTTTAAATAAAATAGCATTTAATAAAATAAAATGTGTGTGTATATCTAATATATATATAATCTTTAAATTTAATTAAATTACATTTAAAAAAAAAAAATTTTTTTTAAAAACTGCATAGCCTCATATTGACAAAAACATGTTGGAATAATTTTTATTATATTTTTATTGTAAAAATATAAAAATGAATAGTTAAATATATATAACTATTCATTATACATTTTGATATTTTTCTAATAAAAATACAATTATCTAAAAAATCTAAAAAAAAAAAGTGTTTGTGTGTATATATATATAAAATATTTTGAAATTTTCTAATATATACATATATTTATTATATATATATATAGATGTATATATAAATATATAGATGTAAAATAAATCTGTCAGTTATGTCAAATATGAGACTATGGACAATGATTGTTTTTAATTAATCTAGCAAATTAGCTAAAAAGGGAAATATTCACAATTAATCATAAGTTATGAATAATTATTAATATTTCCCTTTTGAGCTATATGTAGCAAATTAGCTCAAAAGGTAAATCTTAATAATTATTCATAAATTGTTACGATTAATCGTGAATATTTCCCTTCTGTGCTAATTTGCTACATTAATAATATGCATAAATATAATTGCAATAAATATGGTGTAATACAAAAGTTTAACTTCTATAATCATAATTTCTTAATTAATTTTCATAATTTCTTAATTCATAATTTTCTGAATTTTACAAATTAACATTATATATAAAATTGTAATATATATTATATAAAGTATTATAGTTTATATATTTGATATTAAATGTTGGTAGCTGTTGACGTTATTGAGACTCATAAGCAGGTCTGGAGTCAGTTCATACAGAGTTTATTTCCCTCTTGCACTCTCACCCTCTCTCTCTCTCTCTGTTGATCTGTGTTTTTTTCAGTGTTCCTCCACTGTGCACCTGTTGTGATCTCTTCAGGAATTCTCTCGTACACGCCGGTCGCTGTGGGACAAACAGGGGTCCTGAAGGTGAGGGGGGGGGGAGCCCTCGTTCTTTCTCAGCACTCAGCCTTCTCTTCCTCCACTGTGCTTCTCTGGCTTTCCTGCATTCTGTCGCTCTTGTGCGCTCTCTGTAGAGGTCTTAGACCCCTGCCCTGTGTGTCTTGCCCCGGGGGAGAGGGGCTTTTGTGTGCCGATGCCCCTGCAAGCTGGACAGACAGCTGCTGTGGAGTGGTCATCTCCACACGTACACACACGCCTCAAAGGTCCCTGTACTCCATCTATTACCCGCAGCCCATTCAGCCCACGGGCACAAATGCAAAGGCATGGTTTCTCCAAACTTTAATGAAGACAAAGTCCAGCACGCACTGGAGGCCGTGGCTCTCCAATGACCTGTACCCACAACCGTTTATGAGATAATAAGAGATACTCCAGAGCGACTGTGTCATTTATTCTGGTTTATAGAGAATGGAGACTTCTTTAATGTGCGAGGGAGGCGTTTAGTGACTTTAATGCTTTTTTGATGCTGAAATCTTTGTACGGTGCTCAAACATTACTGTTTATTGAGCCTTATTGAAACAAATTGTTCAAAAATGATTGTTTAAAGAGTGTTCAGAGAAATGTTCATTTTGCTTTACCATCTTACCACCTTTTGTAAAAACATATGCAAACTTTAACTGCTTAAAATTTTTCACTGCTAATGTAACAAATTGCATATTATATATATATATATATATATATATATATATAATATTTATATATTCACATTCACATATTTAACCATTAGTATACCCATTTACCACAATTATTTATATATGTAAAAAGGTATCGTACAACTTGTAAAGGCATAATCTTTAATAGTTGTAAATCTTTTAAAAGGTAACTAATCTTTATTTTAATGTTAAAGTTAATGTTAATATTAAACTATACAACCTTATTGTAAAGTGCTACTTTTTTATTAATTAATTAATTAATTAATTTACAGTAGTATTTCCTGTAAAATGATATTAATGTGAGTTATTTGTATAAATATTATAAATGATTTATATAAATAAATCAATACATACATACTATATAAACAAACTAATTTAATAAATTTAATAAACTAATTAAATAACATTAATTTTGATATTTTCTTTTGGGTGTATACACACAAATAAATAAATAAAATAAACCTGTCAGTTATGTCAAAATCCAACATGAGACTGGATGTTGTTGTTTTTATTTTAAATTATGTTTATATTACATTATGTATATATAAATTATATAGCATATATATATATATATATATATATATAAATTATGTCAATTACTAATGTTAAAAATTGTGTGTATATAAATATGTATTTATATGTATGTATTTTTTATTTAAAATTTTATATATAATTTAAATTAGATTTATAATAAAATATATTTAATAAATAATTAAAATTTAAATAATATGTATATATAATATTTAAATTATATATATATATATAATTTAAAAATAAAAAAATAAATACATATATATAAATACATATCTATATACACAATTTTTAACATTAGTAATTGACATAATGTATATATATATATATATATATAATTTAAAAATAAAAAAATAAATACATATATATAAATACATATATACACAATTTTTAACATTAGTAATTGACATAATGTATATATATATATATATATATATATATATATATATATATATAATTTAACATAGATAAATACATATTTACATACACACGCTTTTTTATGGACATAATTATATAAAGAGAAATATTAGGCAATATGTTTGGTTTTCTAGTTTGCATAATTTCTTACAAAAAGTGGTAAAATGGTAAATCAAAATGAAAATGTCTTCACAAAACAACTTCCTAAATAAAAAAACACTTCTACTTTTAGAGACTGAACAAAAAAACAGACTGAATAAAACATTAATGTAAAGCTACAAAATAGCATGTTGCATGTGTATTATTAACCCACATCAGGATGTCGGCGTCCATCCACGCACACGCACACGCACACACGCACACACACACACACATGTGTCTCTGTTGTGTTGTTGCAGAAGCAGATCTGTGTGATAATGCCATTGTGTGGACGAATCTAATGACGCCTGTTGGTGTGTTATTAAGGCAGCACAGGGGTCATTAGGAGTGTGTGTGTGTGTGTGATATAATAAAAGCAGCACGCGGGTCATTAGGAGTGTGTGTTCAGTTGGTTCCCATGCTCTGAACTAAAGCTGGACAGCAGGGTTGTGCTTTTACACACACACACACACATCATGGCACACGCCTGTTGACTGAGGCACAAAAAAAGTGTGTGACATCGCCGTGCCCTGGCGCCCCTCTGCATCCCCATGTCTTTTCTCATCCCTCCCCTCCCACCCTCATCCTTTCTTTCTTTCTTTTGGGAATCTCTCTATCCGTCCGTCCCTCCCCAGCTTAGAGTCCACCAAGACCCTTCCTCTTCTAATCATTTTTACCCATCAGATGATCCGGCCCCTTATTTCACACTGAGACTATTAAGATAGAGTCCTCCCACAATACACACACACACACACACTGCAGGTCCTGAGGGAAAGCATTGTGTGTGTGTGTGTGTGTAGAGACACATCTGCGTCAACACACACGTACACATTCAGACAGTGAATCTCATGAAAATAAGCCCAGCCCATATTTCAACCTAAAATCAACAGAAAATCTGACTATATATTATATATTTTACATAATATTTTACATAAAGAAGGAATCCTGTTTTAGGACTATTCAGATTTTTTGCATTGCACAAGCAATATATAATAATTTTATATATAATATAAACCAATAATCGTTATTGGCCGATATTAGCAAATTTTTACACTATCGGTCACTAGTTTAAAAACAGCCGATAGGGCCAACATGTCCTGTCAATCAAAAGAGGGCAGGAAAATGCAATATAAATAGTAATTATATGAATTATATTAATAACATTCAGAAAGTTAAGAAATATTAATTTAATCTTCAGAATTTAGTTAATGTGTTAATAATAATTTGAGTAACGTGTTTGTTTATAACTGATAGAAGCTACTCTGAAACAAGCTTTTATTTGCATTTCTTTCAAAATATAAAGATAAAAAAAATAATGATTAATGATTAATTATAATGAAATTATCATCAATTTAAAAGCAGGTATAAAAGACAGAACCCCCAAACTATCATTATCGGCAGATATCACTGAATAAACGGCTATTGGTAGAGAAATTTAGTATCGGTGCATCTCTAATATATATTATAACAATATACATTACTAGAATATATTAGAAATGTCAATATATATGTATATATATATATATATATATATATATATATATATATATATGGACATTTCTTAACCAGTTTTTCATTAACTGACTGGATTACTCATTCATTTATATATTATTTTTGTTTTTGCATAATAATTGTTTAATTGTCATAATTGTCCAAATAATGTCATAAAACATAATGGCCTTGAAAGTTTTCTTTGTAAAAAAAAAAGAATTAAATAATATTAAAACGTATTTTTTCTTATAATTTTAGAGTGAAATATGACCCGGTTTCATGAGATTCACCCACACATAGATGTGTAAATGTGCACATGCACACTTGTGTGAGTGTCCATGAACACAAATACACACATATTAGCCTGAATGTTCCAGAGGTAGCAGAAGTGTGTGTGTGCGGAGATCAGGGGCGTGAGGTGCCTTTGATGGTGTGATATACGCGTGTGTGTGTGTGTTTGTGTGTGAGGGCGGCTGCCAGGGTCAGCTCTGTCCTGGGAAAGTTGAGCTCTCCATTTACATCAGCACATGTTGAGGCCTTCTGGTGGCTGCAGGAGCGCACGGGTGGACAGATGGCAGCAGATTCACTGCGAACTCAACCCAGAGAGAGAGAGAGAGGTGAGGAGGAGCTGGAAGATAAATGGAGGAGAGGGAGAGACAGGGATGAGCTTGCTGTTTTTCATCATAATCACTGAACGTGTTGCGATTGAGAAGAAGATATGAAGTCAAAACAGCAAGGTGTTGTTTAATAGCTAAATTAGTATCCGTATTTGCTCTGAGTGAAGATGCAGAACTAGCAAGGACAAACTTATACTCATGACACTGGTTTTGATAGCGCCACTAACAATGTTTACACTTTTTCAGAGAATTAACCAATCTTTTACTTATTTATTCAAAACAGTTTAGACCAGTCTTGGTTGCCCATAGCAATGATTTGTCACATGTCAGCACATCCTTGACCTTTCACATCGTTTATCACTTGACCTCATATTTTATTCAGGAGATATTTGTACTTTTGTACTTTGTACTCTTTCTATCTATCTGGTAGTTTTCGGCGTGTTTTTAGTGTATCACTATTATAACTCGAAAAAGATGTTGATTTTTGAGGAGAAAATACCTTTCTATTGTTTCCTCCAACATCTCTGTTCTCTCCTCTATCGCCGGGAGATGTGAGGGTCAGTGAAACGCAACACTGAGCGCATGTGTCGAGTATTAATCCTCTTACTGCAGCAGATGCTCGTCTGTCAATCAACCTGACGCGGGTGCGCGCGCTCGAACTTGACTTGAGAGCGCGAGAGAAAGAACACAGCAGGTGCGCGAGGGATTCCGCGCCATCATTTAGCGATGCAGGAATGGTAAATAAAGCAGCTTTTTTTTTTACACAATCAGTGTGCTGACAGCGGCCACAGGCTTGTTCTGCACCACTAAACTTGCATTTGTTTACCGGAAAACGCAATGCCGTCGCAGGATGAGGCTGCGCCGGTAAATGAAGACGATCACCCGCCTCCGGTTCCACCGCGAGCGACTCTTCCGCGAGACTCCCCGGCGTCCGCCGCCGTACCTGAGCGCAGGGTCAAGTGTGTGCTGGTCGGGGATGGAGCGGTGGGTAAAACGAGTCTGATCGTCAGCTACACCACGAACGGATATCCGACAGAACACATTCCCACCGCCTTTGACAACTTCACAGGTAAACTCACTTCAAGTATCCATACTGGTTCTGTAAGTGTGCACTCAAGTACGCGCCGAATCACTTAAAATTGCTTCATATTACAGTGATATAAGTAAACATATAGAATAAAACCTAGAATGGACTTTTTGACATCTTATACGTGATATTTCCCCTTGCAATAACTCATTAATACATTTAGCTCAGGTTTATTGTTTATTATTTATTAATGACTACAAATTGATTAACATATAAGTGTTTCACTATTTTAGCAAGAGTTGTGGTGGATGGAAGACCAGTTCAACTTCAACTGTGTGACATGGCAGGACAGGTGAGATATCTATCTTTCTTTCTATCTATCTATCTATCTATCTATCTATCTATCTATCTATCGATCTATCTATCTATCTATCTATCTATCTATCTATCTATCTATCATTCTATCTATCTGTCGTTCTATCTGTCCTATCGTTCTTTCTGTCGTTCTATCGTCTACCTACCATTCTATCGTTTATCTATTGTTCTATTGTTCTATCTATCGTTCTATCATTCTATCGTTCTATCATCCATCCATTGTTTTATCTATCTATCTATCTATCTATCTATCTATCTATCTATCTATCTATCTATCTATCTATCGTTCTATCATCCATCCATCGTTTTATCTATCTATCTATCTATCTCTCTATCTATCTATCTATCTATCGTTCTATCATTCTATCTATCGTTCTGTCATTATATCCATCAATCCATCATCCATCTAACCATCCATTCATCCATCGTTTTATGATTCTATCTATCTATTGTTGTCTATCGTTCCATCCATCCATCCATCCATCCATCCATCCATCCATCCATCGTTTTATGATTATATCATTCTATCTATCTATCTATCTATCTATCTATCTATCTATCTATCTATCTATCTATCTATCTATCTATCTATCTATCGTTCTTTCTATCGTTCTATCATCTATCTATCATTCTATCGTTCTATTGCCTATCTATCATTCTGTCGTTCTATCGTTTTATCTATCGTTCTATCGTTCTATCATTCTATCTATCTATCTATCTATCTATCTATCTATCGTTCTGTCGTTCTATCCATCCATCTATCCATCCACCGTTTTATGATTCTATCTATTCTTCTGTCTATTGTTCTATCTATCATTCCATTTATCCATCCATCCCTCCATCCATCGTTTTATGATTCTATCTATCTATCTATCTATCTATCTATCTATCTATCTATCTATCTATCTATCTATCTATCTATGTATCAGTTTGTCTTGATGGATGGTTTGTCTTTCTCTCTCTGTGCTGTGAATGGCAGAGATGGGGGGCGGCGGATCAGCCTCTAAATGTAAGCAACAGGATGTGACCAATGAGCGCCACCTAGTGTTAGATTTAGATCTGTGGATTCTCCTAGGATTGAGTCCTGTAGATGTTTGTATGACTGTCACATAGATCAACTCTGTGATGTGTTCAACACACAGTAATAAAACTGGCTGATGAAATGTCCCTGCTGTAATTTATTATTTGGCATATTTACGGGCACATCTTCTGTTAGAAATAGGAAAGCATTTGCAACTTAGGTTATACTTGAATATAGAAAAAGCTATATATGATCAATTTATTGCTCACACTGTTTCTCTTCAACAGGATGAGTTTGACCGCCTTCGTCCTCTCTGTTACCGTGACGCTGACGTCTTCCTGCTCTGCTACAGCGTGGTCCTTCCATCCTCCTTCAGGAGCGTGACGGACCGCTGGGCCCCTGAGGTTCAGCGCCTCTGTCCGGGCGTTCCCATCATCCTCGTGGGCACCCAGTGCGACTTGCGGGAGGATGTTCAGGTGCTGATCCGACTCGCAGGCGTCCAGGAGAAACCGGTGAGCAGCGACGAGGCCCACCTGTGCGCCCGGAGCATCGGTGCCAAGACGTTTGCAGAATGCTCTGCTCTGACGCAGAAGAACCTGAAGGAAGTGTTCGATGGCGCCATCTTGGCGAGTATGAGGCATGCGGAGGAGGCGGCATGGCCGAGAATTCAGACGCTGAGAGAAAAAACTCCAGATAAAATCAAACAGCTCTCAGAAACATGGTGGAGGAAACTGAGCTGCGTCCAGAGCTTTGACCTTCAGTGATGCGAAAGTTACGTTACACTGGTGGGTTTGAGATGCCTTTCTTGCTGAAGTCAGATGCTCACAATTTAAAATGCATCCTTAAACCCATTTTACTGTGAAGTATTTCCAAATTAAACAGGATATTAGTTCACTTCAGAATGAAAATTTACTCACCCCCATGTCATCCAAGATGTTCATGTCTTTCTTGCTTCAGTCGAAGAGAAATGGAAAAGGTTTTTGAGGAAAACATTCCAGGATTTTTCTGCATATAGTGGACTTCAACAGGTTGAAAGTCCAAATGTCAGTTTCAGCGCAGCTTCAAAGATCTACACAATCCCAGACGAGGAATAAGGGTCTTATCTAGAGAAACAATTGGTCTTTTCCATCTCATTTTCTCCTCCAACTTCAAAATCGTCTGACATTGTTGTTTTACCTTTTTTTGTAAAAGGCGATTGACTTAGTCTTTGCATGTTCACTCTGTAAACACATTAGATCGGTACTTCTGCCTACGTCATTCAATTGTTTTGCTAAATAAGACCCTTATTTTTCATCTGGGATCGTGTAGAGTCCTTTGAAGCTGCACTGAAACTGACATTTGGACCTTCAACCCGTTGAAGTCCACTATATGGAGAAAAATCCTGGAATGTTTTCCTCAAAAACCCTAATTTCTTTTCAACTAAAGAAAGAAAGACATTAACATTTTGGATGACATGGGGGCGAGTAAATTATCAGGAAATTTTAATTCTGAAGTGAACTAATCATTTAAAGGGATAGTTCACCTAAAAATGAAAACTGTCATCATTTACTCGCCCTCAAGTTGATGGACCCCATTGACCCCAAGTCATTGGGGACCATCAACTGTTTGGTTACAGACATTCTTCAAAATATCTTCTTTTGTGTTCAACTGATGAAAGAAACTCATACAGGTTTGGAACAACTTTAGGGTGAGTAAATGATGACAGAATTTTCATTTTTAGGTGTACTATCCCTTTAAGAAAGTACATTTTTGAGTCAGATTTGATTTCATGTTGATTTGAGAACATTTATTTTATACATTAACAAAGTGATTTCATTTCAAGACGATAATAAAGACATAAGAGAAATTAATAAATTATTGCATAAAGATTATTGTATTTATTTACAGATAAATGTTGTATATGTCCTTGTGGTTACCAAGAACTGGATAGCATTTGTAGACATATGTGTAATTAAATTCTATACTATTATTAGAGAATAGTACAAATTAAAAGAGATTATATACATTTATATGTATAGTAACACTTTCAATAAGGTTATTGTTAATAACCTTTGTTAATAACCTTTGTAACCATTGTTATTGTTATTCATTAACATGAACTAACAATGAGCAATATATTTTTAGAGCATTTATTTACCTTTGTTAATAGAAATGTTCATGTTAGTTCACAGTGCATTAACTCATTTTAACAGATGCATCTTTTGATCTTAAAAATGTGTTAGTAAATGTTGAGATCAAGATTAAAAAATGCTGTAGATGTATTGTTCATTGTTAGCCCTGTTAACTAATGTAGTTAACTAATGATAACAAATAAAACCTTATTGTAAAGTGTTACCATATATATATATATATATCATCACCTGTGTTGTATACCTGTGACCCAGTAGTGTTTGTGTCTTTTGGCCCAGTACCCTGCATTCATTGCAATGGATTATCTGATCCTGTGAACAGACTGAAGATCAGGACTGAAGGAGGGGATTTGATGTCTGAGTTACACCTGCTGTACTCCTGTGTAGTATCTGATGTTTTGTTTACAACTTCATTTCTACTGTTTACTTTGTTTTAAAAGATTTGGAAATGCATGTGTGTTTTCGAAGTACAGAAATGAAAGAGTTAACATCCTTTCGTCTTGTACATTTAAATTAGACTAGAAGTGGATTTGCGTCAGTGAAAATGAACTTCGCCCATTCAGATGGCCCTAAAGCCTTTAATCAGATCTGATTCTTTTACATCGTGTTACGCTTTTCCCTCGACAATCTGGGACTCTCACAGCAGACGTAATTATCGCCATTACAGAATAACAATTACCTGCACAATGACACTTACTGCAGGCTTCAGGTTCTGAGTGGATCTGAATGGAGTCGATCTGACAACTGAAATAACACAAAACCCTCTCAGCAGCAGCAGCGTTTACAGCCTCTAATCTCTGACTCACAGGTGTCGGCTGATGCTTGTGCGGTAATGAGATTCATATGTGGAAATATACTGAATTTGATGTTTTAAGTTACACAAGTTTAGTGATAACCAGATATTGAGGGGTGGGACCAAATTTAACAGTGCCTTCACATGCTATCAGAAATTTCCTTCTTCCCACTTCTGAAGTTGTGATCACAAGCTCATCACGTTCAAGTGCTTTGTTGTCAGAAAACAGGAATCATGGAGGACACCATTTATTTGGAACATCTTATTAATACAAAATTATATAATATTTAGCATCCCATTCATTCACAACCATGTAAACATTCACCATGTTAGATTCTGGAATTTCGGTCAAATACAGGCTATTTCTGCTGAGTATAAAACATACAATGCCCTTCAAATGATTTTTCTTAAACTAATAAAAACTAATTGGGACCCGTCACAGCAGCACTCAATTACGCCTCCGCCATGTTTAAAGTTTCCCGCCCAACTCGGGAACTTGGGTATCAAAATTTTCCCCGAGTTTCCCAGTGGTAAATACGACTTGAGAGGGCGTTCATGTCCAATTTCTAACTAGGAAACTCGTATTTATGATCGCTTTGATAGCACGTGAAGGCAGCATAAAAGCTCAGTGAAAAATTATTTTTGATGGCCCACTAATATGAATTTCAGTATGGAAGTTACATTTATTTGACATTTTCATGCATTTGTGAGATGCTTTTATTTAAAGGGTTAGTTCACCCATGAATTACTCACCCTCATGTCGTTCCAAACTTGTAAGACCTTCATTCATCTTCAAAACAGTTGTTTTTATTGAAAATAATTATAAAAAAGTTTTAAAATGAGGACATTCTATTTTGTGGATTTTTTTATTAAACTTTTCATAAGAACACTTTTTTAGTTTTACATCATGATTTATTAGGTGTCATTACCAAGCTGCTCGGTATTTCAGAAATTGTTGAGATATATATATATATATATAAATTCATTAAGAGTTAATTTGCTGCAGATCGGCTCTTGTACTGCAGTTGATCCTGTAATGGGTCGAGACAGAAGCCACCTGTGGGAATTAGGCGGGCAGATGGCGACTGGTTTTTCCCCTC
This sequence comes from Elopichthys bambusa, assembly GCA_037101425.1. Taxonomy (NCBI): domain Eukaryota; kingdom Metazoa; phylum Chordata; class Actinopteri; order Cypriniformes; family Xenocyprididae; genus Elopichthys; species Elopichthys bambusa. The sequence goes on along the minus strand of CM074436.1, from coordinate 36,184,292 downwards.
ACAGGATCTCTTGACCTCAACCTCCACCTGCTGCAGAAATCATGCAGGAATAACATCAGTACAACAGGCCTTGAGAGCTACTGAAATCCACCCCAGTGGACGAGGGAAACGTCATCAATGTAACACTAAAAAGTAGTCTGTGTGTTTCTGATTATTCACTTAGCTGGTGGTGATGTTGCATATTTTTGTTTCCAAAAGCCATAATTGGGAACAACGTTTTCTTCCTAACATATTTAATACACTGTTATTGTCAGTAGTGTTGAATCTAAGGCTTTAATTGTCTCTGTAAATGTGCTGGAGCTGTTCTGGTTTCATGTGCTCCTGAAGCAGATCTGAGTATGCATGGAGCTCCACCTGTAGAGGACGCTGTTGAGTTACATCCTGAAAATCATGTAAAACCAAGAGGTCAAAGTCATCCAACCTGAAGCATCTCCTGTGTGGCGCTGCTGGAATGACATTGATGGTTTCACCGCATGTGGTCATTGATAGAGACACACTTAATGTCTGAATTAGTTGATGAAATCAATAAAATATCAATATAAATGTCTGTAGCCTATCTGCATGATATTTTGCAGGATATTTTCATTGTGTTTGAATCAGCAGTTTTTAGTGGATGACGTCAGTTCTCACAGGTGTTCTCGCAGAATAACCACAGGTGGAGTTCATCACATGCAGTGACATGCAGACATGTTGGAGTACATCTTTATTACTTGGTGAGAGTGTTTTTCAAATGCAAACTCTAAGTATGAACACTAGTAGTCATGATTTCTGTCAAGAAAGTTCTGCGGCTCATATGATGTCATATGTCACGTGACAGCTGTGACTGACGTGTGCTGATGAGCTCTGGTTGACAACAGGTGCAGCAGCACTAATACACGCGGCTCCATTCAGACGGGACGGGTGAAGGCTGCAGTGGTTCAGATCTGGACAGACGGAGGAGGACACATGTTCATCACATGTGGAATAATCCTACAGGACACACTGACAGACAGGGGTTACATTGGGCCGGGGCTGAGCCCCAGCATATAGGCTTGTAACTCATCTTTCCTCGTACATTTTCAACATAAGCTACTGATGCAATGAGGAGATCCAGGTCAGATGATTAAATCGATATTATAGCTTAATAAAACCTTGATCAAATAATAAATGACATATTGATTTTGAATGATGAAAATGCAAATTTAATAAAGAAAAATGATCATAACAGAACAACTCAAAGATTTAGAAACCAACTTCCAATATCTCTGAAATATTGAAGTCAAAATCTAAGAAAAATGTTAGTAAAAAGAATATAACAAGAATATATTTTGCAAAAAAGCTCTTTTCAGTCGCTGCTTTCTATCCTCGTGATTATTTTCTTTTGTCCCTTTGCATACCGCTGTAATAGTATGAAAAAGGACAACATATACATATACTGCACATTTGTGGTCTGTTCTCCCGATATAATTTACAATATCCCATTAATAATTCACTGGAATGCACGAAGAATCTCTCATTTTTCTCCTCAAAGCCTCACATCTCTTTCCAGGTTTGTTTTCACAGGTAAATACAATTTATTATCTGTAAAAATGATGGAAATCACTTTGAAATAGTATCACACAATGCTGAAGTTCATGAACATTTTTTATTAAGGCAACGTATATTACATTATACAGATATATATCACTATAGATATATTTAACCCGTCTGTTATTGCTGTGGAAGAATCATGCTTTTTCATGGCCTGTTGAAAGTACCTTGTTGATGCTTTTACACTTTGAAATGTCCTTTTATTGTTGGTTGAAGGGTGAGTAGAATAATGTCATCTCATTGTACCCAGTTTAAAAAAAAAAAAAAAACGTATTATTGAAGTTACACCCATATACAGTTAAGAAAGTTCATCAAGCAGTAAATAAAGTTGAAGAGTGGGTGCAGAAGTGGGGCTTTCGAGTATCAGTAGAGAAAACACAAGTAATATGTTTCACAACAAAGAAAAATGTTTAAATTAAGTTGTTTCTTTATGGAAAGCAATTGGAGCAGGTATCAGTAGTAAGGTTTCTTGGTGTTTGGTTAGATGAGAAACTGAACTTTAATATACATGTAGAAAAGTTATTGACTAAATGTAAGAAAGCACTGAATGTTATGAGATGTTTAGCGGGTAGTGAATGGTGGGCTAGCCGTAGTTCTCCCAGAAACATATATCTAGCAGTTATTAGGTCTGTTATTGATTATGGATGTATTGCATATGGATCAGCAAGCCAGCATGTACTGGAAAAAATTGGTGCAGACACAAGATTTGGGAATTTGCTGCATCACCCAGAGCTGCTCTGCAGGTAGAAATGGGTGAAATGCCCTTAGAAGAAAGCAAATGCAATTAAAAATGACTTACTGGGTATCTTTAAAAGGCCACAGCAGTAAGCATCCAACTAAGGCGATATTTGAAGAATGTTGGGAGCATGAGAGAACAAATATAAAAAGCATTGGGTGGATAGCAGAAAAAATGGCACAAACAATGGATTTAGGAAACACAGTGATGCAGTGCCTATAGCTGTACTCCCTCCGTGGTTATTTAAAATGCCCGCAATAGATCTGTATTTACTAAAAGTAGAAAAATCCAATAGTGGTGTAAATAAATGAAGTAAATCAGTATATGGAACGGATGTACTATGATAATGTACAGATGGTTCAAAAGATCCAGAATCCAATAAGACAGGAATAGCAATAGTCATACCACAACAAGAAGTAATTATTACAAAAAGAACACCAGACTACTTATCTGTATTTACTACAGAATTGATTGCTATTGTCATAGCTTTACAATGGTTGGAAGAGACTCTGATTAAGAAAAGATATTATTATAGAAATAATGCAATTGATGTATAGAATACATGCTCATGACAGGGTTGTGTCATTTTTATGGATCCCAGCACATGTTGGAATAGATGGAAACGAAATGGCAGATAAACATGCTAAATAAATCATTGAATAAAAATAATGTAGAAATTGATGTAAAAATCAGTAAAGCAGAAGCAAAGATAATTATAAAGCAAGCTGTTATTGAATCTTGGCAACAAAAATGGGATATGGAGAAGACAGGTAGACATCTATCTAAAATCCAAAAGAAAGTAGGATTACAAATGAATGAGACTGGAAGTGACTTTAAAAGAAGAGAAGAAGTAATAATAACACGATTAAGATTAGGATATTCATCTTTAAATGGAAACTTGCATAAAATCAGGAAGCACCCTTCTGGGTTTTGTAGATTTTATAGTGAAATTGAAACAGTAGAGCATATTTTATTACAGTGTAGAGCATATAGTAAAGAGAGACAAATGCTGGAAACAAAGATACAAACAGAAGGTGCAAATATATATATATATATATATATATATATATGTGTGTGTGTGTGTATGTACGTATATATGGATGTAGATATAGATATATAATCCTTCCCATTGACACTTCACACACTAATACACCAAAAGTTGGCTTGCCCACCGCCAATAAACGTCACAAGAAGAAGAAGAAGAAGTAGTTACACCCATAATTCGCGCAAAGCGTCATGGGGCGTAGGATTAAGGTGGATAGATGGAGAGGGTGGGGTTTGTGACTTAAACTGCATCCAGCCAGAAGAAGAAGAGAAGAAGTAATAATAACACGATTAAGATGAGGACATTCATCTTTAAATGGAAACTTGCATAAAATCAGGAAGCACCCTTCTGGGTTTTGTAGATTTTATAGTGAAATTGAAACAGTAGAGCATATTTTATTACAGTGTAGAGCATATAGTAAAGAGAGACAAATGCTGGAAACAAAGATACAAACAGAAGGTGCAAATAATGACATTAGAACTGATATTAGGCAGTAGAAAATTCAGAAGAATGATAATAAAATATATAATAGATACAGGAAACTTCAGGAGAATATAAGTCTTTATATAATGTAAGTTTTTTTTTTTAGATATACATGTGTATATATATATATATATATATATATATATATATATATATATGTGTGTGTGTGTGTGTGTAGATATGGATGTAGATATAGATATATAATCCTTCCCATTGACACTTCACACACTAATGCACCAAAAGTTGGCTTGCCCACCGCCAATAAACGTCACAAGAAGAAGAAGAAGAAGAAGAAGAAGAAGAAGTTACACCCATAATTCGCGCAAAGCGTCATGGGGCGTAGGAATAAAGTGGATAGATGGAGAGGGTGGGGTTTGTGACTTAAACTGCATCCAGCCACCTGGGGGCGATCGAGATGCTTTGGCTTCACTCTTCAATCTTTTCAGGCACGCTTTTGTACTGGATGTTTTGAATTAGGGGTGCAACGGTTCTCGGTAAAAAATCGAATTGTACCGTTCTCCACTTACGGTTCGGCACGCACTTGCAGCTCGGTTCATTTCGAATGACGACACATCTATAAGGTTTGTTGACAATAGCAACGTGTAAAACATACAGAGTTCGGATAATGTATGTTTCAGTCGATGAATACGCATTCTGGCTTCCCAAAACGTTACAACAGCGATGATGAAAAAGCGTGGACAAAACTGTCACTCTCTGTAAAGTTGGTTCACTGCGAGTTCCGTATGCTCGAATGTGAGCAGTCATTTACAGCGTCATCACCCGGGTGTTGAAGGCGCACGAGCGCAGGTGAGACCTGAACAGCGCATGTTGCTATCTTTGTTTAAACTAAACTCATTTAAGCCTTGCTAATTTAAACATTCAAGAGCAAGACGCGCTGTGAGAAGATTTGTGTGTGCGCGCTCAGCCCAAGCGCGCACGCCCTTTATCTCAGACGGCGCGCAAATATGTTGTTCTCTTTCAAGTCATGCGTTTGAACGGACAAATTCACACAAAAATTATGTCAACATGCCCGTCTTGGCAAGTATTCTAACAAACATAGTCGGTTATGTCTTGAGCGAACGTATTACAGTCGAAAAAATCGTGCATTATGTCTTAAAGGGAAAGGAGCCCATTCCTGATGCCTGTATTTTTTAATGTTAATTAAACAACAAATGACAAAGAAATCACTCACTGCTCTTGACTGAATAGCTTTTGTAACTAAATAATGATTAATCTTTATTTAATTTATACAGTGAAGATAACATGGTGTTATTTTATATTTAATTATTTTATTCATTTTCTGTACCTGAAAACTACTGTTAGATACCTGAAAAGCACTGTTTATTTCATATGAATATTTGCTCTATTGTATTGATTTGTGCTGTTGCTTGTAGTTTGATTATTTGTTCTTATTTTCTTTATTTTAATTTGACAGTAGTCCTTTTTTCCCTGAACATAGCACATACCGAACCGTACCGAAACCGTGAGCCTAAAACCGTGATACAAACCGAACCGTGAGCAATTTGAACCGTTGCACCCCTATTTTGAATGCGTTATCACTTTCCGAGAAGAGGGAAGTGGCTTCAACATACTGTCGGTCAGAAACGATAACGTGCATAATACAAAACGCAAATTTGTACATTAATTTGTTTCTCACTCACTGAAATTGAATAGGAATGATCAGGGAATTGAGGGAAATAATTCACACTGCGTGCTAAAGAGAATAAACGCCAATCCAGTTTGGCTGGGTTAGTGAACATTGTTCAACGTGTGTGTAAATTATATTTTGACGGACACTTTTATGCACAAACTATGCATTCTGATTCTGACATTTCTGATTTTAATATTTTCATTAACTCTTTCGCCATGAGTGCTAAAAAAAATACCCTTTTTGATCATTTTCACAAAACTTTCATGGCCCCCAAAATATATTTGTATGATATCTGAACATACAATAGCCTAAGCCAAAAGAAGAAACAGAGCCTCGGCTTAAAAAAAAACAAACAAACAAACAAAAAAAAACATTTTCATCTAGTTCCAAGCATTCTTTTTTTAATAAACTCTTGAATGTGGGTAAGTTTCATCAAAAAGCAACATTTTGAACAAAAACGGGGAAAATAGAGTTTTTGTCAAAGACTACTACCAATTCAGAACGAAGATCAAAACACAGATGGAGCAGATCGCTTCTATCAACACCCCCAACGTTTGCCCAGTCCTATATCGCTCTATGCAATACAGGCACCTTCCCCTTAATAAGTGTATACAAGTGTTTTGTCAGGGTTGCCAGGTCCCAGAAAAATTTCCAGCCCAAAGCTTACTCAAAACCCACCCAAAAGGAATGAAAACTAGCCCAAATTCCCCCTTCCCCGTCTAATCATAGCTGACAGCTGCATAATGCGTCATAGTAAACAATTTTTTATTTATTCTGTTTTAAATTTTATTTTGATTAATTTTAGCAAGACTTGTTTTTATGTAACATTTGCACATTATTTTATCTCTATTTTTTTCCCTCTTCATTCACTACATTTTAATTTTTCTTGTACTCTTTCTTTGATTTTAATTTTCAGCATTTTTCATGGTAAATTTTAAAATTAGGGCTGGGCAATATGACCAGAAATATTATGACTATAATTTTTCCATATCATATGATATAAATATTTATCACGATATTTATTTACCATTAATGAGGAAGGATATGCTCTCCACATGTTTGTTAGACCTTGAGAATGAATGTAAACATAACTTGTTTGTTCACAATTAAACTGCATTAAAAATAACTTTTAATTTAAGGCCCCATTAAATCTATTTTATTTTTCCCTGTTTTATGATTTAATACAAATTTGCTATCAACAATAGTGTTTAATGAAATTAATTAATAAAACTGCAACCATTAATTATCAATTAATCAATCTTAAATGAAAATATAACAATTAATTTACATCAAAACATTGCATTTTTATTTGTTTGTCATATAAGATGATGCACGACATCTGTTTGATATTAAAACATGGATGAAAAATATCTTGGTTGTATGATATTCCTTACAAACTGGTAATATTATTATTACTTTGAACAGTACATTTTACTATATCATAATATATCTCTTTTTAAAAAAAATCCAATTTAAAGCAAACTTTTATTTTGGCGGTTTGTCAAGTTTTTTCTATGAAAGTGCCTCAGTGCAGTTCTGGAGATAAAACGTCAAACGTACCCCCATACCTGCTCTCCTCCGTCCTTGGATTGCCAGGTATCCATTTCAAGGATACTACACATTAGTAAAATGATTCATTTTCATTTCCTTTGTCTACAGATGAACTTTTTGCGGCCGCGGTACATTATAAAAGTTGCCATTTTCAAAATAGCCCAATTGTGCGGAAAAACCGCGACCCTGGCAACTATGCCTTCTGTACGCTTTCACAAGATGTGTAATAGCGCCCCCTATAGCGTATAACAGTGAAAACATGGATTGCCTGAAAATTCCGTCAATGGCAGGGAAAAGTTAAATTTCTATTCTTGACTGTTTTTTTTTTTCTATCATAATTTTGGCAATACATGAACTGTTAAATGAGTGATCTTGAAATTAGTCGTTCAATTTGACTCTCATATGCTATAAAATGTAGTTTTAGTCACTCTTCTCAGTTGTTTAAAAGATTAAGGCAATTATCGGTTTAATAAAATGTTTAATTTTGCAATAAATGATTGTATATTTTTTACATGATTTGTTATATTTAATTACCCCTTAGCAGATTTTGACTCATATTGTGATTTATGAACAGAATATCAGGGGGACATGATGTTACTCAAACATAGTTTATTCACTGCAATGCATAAAGGAGTATTTCTGTTCTGCAAATGAAAATATGTTCTCATGTACAAATACTGTGGTCAAAATGTAAACATTGCTGAGGAAAATCAACAAGTTATCATATTTTATATACTTCATTCAAGAACGTCATTGTGATTAGTCTTAAACAGAATGAGTTTCCTTTTATGAAATCGCAATCAAGTGAATAACTGACTAAATAAATAAATAAGTGCAGATAACAGGCAACCAATTATTAAGATTAATAGCAAAGCAAACATCTCCTGACAAACCATGAAGTTTCAAGTAAAGGGTCACGGCTCATTCAAAGTGTCTATGACATAACTAGTGTTGATGTGTTTCAAACATCACAGAGAAGCAAAATGTATACATGTGAGCAAATACGCTTCATATCAAATCTGTGCTCAAAAAACTAATATAAATAACAATGTGCACAGCTGAAATTATCACATTCACAAGAATCAAAGGATGGCCTTCAACTAGCCCTCAATTATTTTTACATCTAAAAATATTAATTACTTGACATCATTGTGCAAAAAGGATGGTTGTTGGTGATTGGTGAGGAAAATACACTTCTGGTGACTTGCAAAAGTACATAGTTGCACAGCACTGCATGTGATCAAATAAAACAAACCAAACATCTGTCACTCACATTCAAAAGAACTACATTTTACAGCTGGCATGTTAATGTCTAGAATAACATTCTGGAGAGAACAAAATAAACAATCAGTCATAAACAGATATCGTTTGGTCCACTCAAATTATTTTTTATCATTAAATCCCTGCAGCCCATATTTAAAATCGGGACAGAAAATCTGAAAGCTTCTAATAACACCATCAAACGCTGAACTGGGAATAAAATGACAATCAAATGCCAACAAATAGTGAATAGAAACAAGATATTGGAGATATTAAAAACAATACCAAATGTGTTTTGGTGTTGTAGTTAAATGTTTGGTCCTTGATTGTAGTCAGCATCAAAAAATATTTATTTTATATTTAATGAATAACCTCTGTGTTTCATTTTTGTTCTCATATTGAATATAAAGTAATGCATGTAACGTTTTCCTCAGTTTTCTTCAAACTCTTCTGTAATGGTGTTGTAGTGCTGGTTTGGGATCTGTTTTCTGCGGCCTCGCGTCTAATCCACTGATATAAACTGATCCTGGGTCAGCCTCTACCTCAGTCGAGCAGAGAAGCAGCGCATGTACTCCGTCATCCAGCGCTCGTCCGCCATGCTCAGTGCTGATCTACGGGCCTTCTCCAGGTCAGCTGACCTCGCCCTCCTGTGGTCTGATGCTCGTCCACCTTTTTTATACTCTCTTCGTGTCTGGACGCCCACGTCGGCCCGATGAATCTGAAAATGAATTCAGATTGCAGTTGCAGTTTCTCATTTGCAGTTTTCTACACCGAGGAAATGCAACTTTGTTTAACCCACTGAACCTTTGTATACCAGAGAAGGTAATCTCGCTTCAGGATATCACAGCTCTACGCTGAATAATTCACCGCTTCCACACGCAGTGTCAGATGTCACACGGTGCTTCATTCCACTGATTACTACACGGCTGTTTAGACACTTCAAACACATTTCCCTCTTTGTATGTATAATTTATTCAAATCTGTTAAAAACACTCATTTTCACTTCTGCTAATGGCTACCCATACAAATAAAATAAAAAAATCTGGCCAAAATATTTGTAAACAGTTCAGCTTTTCATAATTTAAGTATATTTTATTATATTTATTATTATAGATTTTATTATATATTTTTTTAAAATATTGAGCAGTATGTATGTATATATATATATATATATATACAGTCAAACCAAGATTTATTCAGACACCTTGAACATTTAATTTAACATTTAAACAGTTAAATTATGTCAGAAAAAATGAATGTTAATTATGTCAGATAACACTTAAGCAAAACGTGGTCAGGTCAAAGTGTCTGAATAATTTTTGGTTCAAATTTTTTATCAATTTTACTGGTAGTCCACTGTATGAAGAATTTTTGGGTATAATATGTAACAGTTTACTTTATTTTGCTATCCTCACTTACATAAATGAACTAAGTGTCCTGCACCCACTAGAAAAAAATATATAAAAAAATATCTGAATGTCTGAATAAGTTTTGGTTTGACTGTGTGTGTGTGTGTGTGTGTGTGTGTATATATATATATATATATATATATATAAAATAAGATAAAATAAAATAAACAATCTGGCCAAAATACATGTTATAGCTAAGTAGCAGTGCTTTTTTATTATATTTATTGAGCAATATAAATATATTTAGATATATTAAAAATTATATAAAATTAAATTTAAAAGTACATATGGCCACATAATATGAGGAAATATATTGAAAAACATCATATATATATATATATATATATATATAAAATCTCAATTCATTTGGGCTACCAATACACAATACAGCAATAAATTAACCAAAATATGTTATTGTTCTGAACTGCATGGCCACATAATATTAGGAAATACTGTAAGAAAAATCAGAAATATATAATATCAAAATAATATGTTAATATATTTTATTTTATACTTATATATATATATATAAAAATTATATAAAACACCAATAAATTAATTCATTGATCAATTAAATAATAAAATAAAATAAATTATCTGGCCAAAATATATGTTAAAGCTAAGTAAAATAGCTACAACATATATTAGCTGCTTTTAAAAAAAAATAAATAAAAAAAAATTTAAATATATATGTTGAGCAATATAAATATATATTTAGCTATATTAAAAATATATAAAATATATTTAAATATATATATATATATATATATATATATATAAAATCTCAATTCACTTGGGCTATCAATAAAGCAATAAATAAATAAATTTACCAAAATATATGTTATTGTTATAAACTGCATGGCCACATAATATTAGGAAATACTGTGAAAAATATCAGAAATATAAAATATCAAAATATATTTTATTTTATATATTAGCAATATATATATATATATATATATATATATATATATATATTGTCTATACATATCTAGAAACATTTTTCTGCTGTATGGGTAAAGAAGTTTCTCACGGCAGATAATCAAATCTGAGATAATGATCCGGACATAATATCACATTGTATAAGGTTCTCATCTAGATTTCATTGACTCTAAATCATGTGTGACACAGAAAGCTGCGGTTACTAGCAGGCCTCACCTCTCCAGCAGACACAGACGCTCTAATATTTGGTGTTCTTCTTTCCCGGGTCTCAATGTGCCTTTCTGCCCAGTCAGGACGGATAAAGGACCGTCTGTTCTCACGGTTGGACGTCCGCTCCTTGGTGTTGCCCGGTGGTTGGCTCTTGGCCCTGGATGGTTTTCTTGATATGGATAGGTGTGATTCATCACTATCCAGCTCCTTATTAGGGTAGCATGGCTCTGAACGGGGCGCCCGGTATCTCTGACGCCGTTTTGGAATAGATTCTGATGGTCCGTTAGTGGTCACTCCTTTGTGACCATTTTCTGTTATAAAAGCAAAATTAATAATTTGATATGTTTATTTAAAGGAAAAGTTCACAAACTGAAACGTAATGATAGAACGATCACAAAAGACATTAACCTACCCAAGGGAGGTGAGCTTTCCATGGTTGCACTAGTATCCGTGTGAACTTCTCCATTCACCTGTGGCTTCCAGGAGTTCAGAACCTCCGCAGTCTCGTTCTTGGACTCTGATGAGGATATGTAGTGTCTGCCATTTGAGATGTTTACCTCTTGCAGTTTGGGACTGGAACTTCCGCTCGAGTCAGACCCGCTGTCCCATCCGTTCTCGAATAACGGTCTGTGTGTCTGCTCCATCAGCCTCCGCGTCAGTCTGTACTTCACAGAGTCCTCATAACTTTTCGAGAAAGTCTCCCATTTGGGATCTTTGAACTTCTTCATGTACTCTGTCCGGATCTTCTTGGACATGATGTTGTTATTGGTAGACATTTCGCTCTGTTGATATAGTCAGTCACCTACGGAATGAAGATTATAATGTAAATGGCAGTCTTGTCAATGCAAATACTTCACGTGACCATCTAGTGTGGATTGTGATGATTTTGGCACTGCTGCCTTACCGTGCAAGAAGGAGTGCATTTTGTAATTCTAGTTGTTTAGCAGAGTAGGTTACAGCCCTGTGCCCACATTATTTATTTATATTCTTTACATAATACATAAGCCGATGTCACATCCGATCTTTCTAAAGGGACATTTTTTACGTTCTTGTGACGTTTTTAATACACGTTTATCGTACGATTTTAATAAATCGCTAAATTGCTGCGACATGTTCATAATCATAATCTGTCAAATTACATTAAAATCTGTCAAATTACAGTCATTTTTTTATTAAGAAATTGGTCAAACCATTTAAAATATCAATCGACAATTTATTAATTAAAAAAGCGTCTGGTTTCGCTGGCAGCGCACTATGTTTACAGGTCTGTCTTCACCTGCCCTGATGTATGAAAACATTGACTCGGATAAATGTAAGCGCTTTAAACTCACCTTCTCCTTTCTTTTCCGTTCCTTGTGCTTTAACGTTGGATGAAGACGTACATTTCTAACATCCTTACGAATTCAAAATACATCTGTCCATCATTGTTGAGCGCCTGCTGCGTACTAGAAAAACAACTGATATTACAGCTTTAGTGATTCAAAGTGCGCATGCGCACACCTTCATACTTGGACTGCCTGAGGACTTGATGCGCAAGTACGTACGCACAATCCAATCCGACCTTTTAATTGATCCTAATTTCATTATAATCATCTACTTTGTTCCAGTGAGTGGAAGAAGTTCATTATTTGTGGACTTTTCGCAATATTTTTGTAATGGGGAAAGGCCATATTGGAGAACATCAACTGTAAAGAGGTACATAATACTACTACGTTCCTCTCATTACTAGCGACGACAGTTTCTCAGCGCGTGCGCAGGAGACTTGTCTGTCTGAGAAAAAGATTTCACCTCATTACACAATTTAAACAAAAAAAAAAACCTGATTTTGAGGTATAAGAAATTATTTTTGGATGTACCATATTTTTTTCCGCTCGTATTGATTTTATCTCTATGCTGTTGGTTAAAATTTAACATGAATGATTGACAAACTTAGCTTGTACACTGATGGTATCAGGGTAATAACTATGGTACTTGTCTTAAAAACATTTTTCTTTATAGCTAATAGTACAAACTGAATGAAAAAAAATTATTCAGTAATATATTTAGTATTAAAACAGTACTATTATTCATTTTAGGTGTACAAGTACTCAACCTAATCAGGTAATGTACACCAAAAGCTAATAAAGATTATGATTCCTTTATGGAGTATAAACTGTAAGCCTGTCAGTGCTACTGTATGTAATGCTTAACTGTCCCATACACATTAATCCTCCATTAGAGCCCATTTAAACAGCCTAGAAGGTTTATAGTTGTCAGATTACAGACATAACAAGACTTCTGGCAGTGTTATTCATCTGTAAACCATCTGAGAGGAAGGGTAAATGTTTAGTCTGTCTCAGTGTGGGCTGAAACCCAGTATACTGTATCTTATAAGAGTACTGAAATGACATTCATTGACGAATACCATGTTTAAAAACAGATTTTCAATTTTATTTGTCTGCTGAAGTGTGATTTGTGTTGGTCATCAACTGGACCGTGCGTACAGTGGAACGTATGGCACTGGAGTCTAAGGGAGAGGCGTCCTTCCATTTCAAACAGCATTTGCCAAAATACCAAGCCATGGAAGTCAGTAATAAATACAATTGTGTGCAATAAGAGCGCTTGGTATTTTTCTCTCCCTTGACGTTAGTGTCCTTTTCTCAGTTTATGCTTCTTTTGCTCGCTCCTGCGTCATTGCATAAATAACGGCTGTAGAAAAACTGTCCACAGGAGCAATGCACTGTTGCTTGGTTCCTGAGCTGGAAGCAATGATACGGGCGCTTTGAGCCAGGCGCTTAGAAGCACTTGCGGTGGACGATGCTGGGGCCAGCCTCATCGTATTCCTGCTTGGTGATCCACATCTGCTGGAAGGTGGACAGGGATGCCAGGATGGAACCGCCGATCCAGACGGAGTACTTGCGCTCAGGAGGAGCGATGATCTACAGAGGAGGAGGAGATCAATTATTACTCAGAAAACCAATCTAGGTTGTCAAAACATGTTTTACAGTCAAAATGGAAAAACCCTCAACATGACACAAAAACTTGAGTATTATTGCTGTAGATCCTTTTACCTTGATCTTCATTGTGCTGGGAGCCAGGGCTGTGATCTCCTTCTGCATACGGTCAGCAATACCAGGGTACATTGTGGTACCACCAGACAGGACGTTGTTGGCGTATAGGTCCTTCCTGATGTCAATGTCGCACTTCATGATGCTGTTGTAAGCGGTCTCGTGAATGCCAGCAGACTCCATACCTGTTCAAGTGTTTTAAAGTGAGCATATAAATGGTTGGAGCACTAAAAGGTAAGACAACTGATCATTTCAGATGTTTTCAGACATACCAATGAAAGAAGGCTGGAACAGGGTCTCGGGGCAACGGAAACGCTCGTTACCGATGGTGATGACCTGACCGTCGGGAAGCTCGTAGCTCTTCTCGAGGGAGGAAGAGGAGGCGGCGGTGGCCATCTCATTCTCAAAGTCCAGGGCAACATAGCACAGCTTCTCCTTGATGTCACGGACAATCTCACGCTCAGCTGTGGTGAACGACAAATCAAAAGTTAGTTAGTTTATTTGGTCTGTTTCACACATGCTAGAAGTTTAACTACATATTCCAGTAATAAGCAGTGTTGCGGGTAACACATTAAGGCCCGTTCACATCAAGAACGATAACTATAAAGATTTTGATAAAGATATAAAATCATTCTAAATATAAAAGAATAGCAGAGTCCACATACGATATAGAGAAATTATATCATTGGGATCACTTTCAGAACTATTTTTTTTTTCCAGCTGTTGAACGATAAAACACTGACAGCCAATCAGAATCCATTCTAATTGAAGGCCTCACGCATTTAAAATGGCAGACGACAAGTTAATTGCTGAGGTCCAGAAAAAGCCACCACTGTTTGACCCTTTTTAAAGGATACTTTAAAGAAAATGGATATATGGAAAACAATTGGCCATACCTTCGGAATAAATAGAAGTATTAACGATGAGGTCATTATGCCAGGCTAGCAAACAGTGTAACATAAAATTACCTCAGGTATCCAGCACTAGTTTCGACAACATTGTCTAGCTTCCTTTGAAGCTGCAGTTAAAAAAACTAGGCATTTTTTTTATTCAACTATATTGACTTCGTCAGTTACATTCACTGTTAGATTATATCAATTACACTAGCTATTCACTCAAAACATAGCATGCTGAGGACATCTGCTGGTTAAAGCCGTGTAAATGCAACAAGAACCCCCAATAGCTTAGATTAAACAGACCTTTACCGTTCTTTGGTGGGGATGCAAATATCGTTCTTGGTGTGAATGGGCCTTTACAAGTAAAGCAAGTTAGGTAATCATATTACTTTTTCCAAGTATCTAGTAAAGTAACGCATTTTAAATTTACAACAAAATATTTAAGTTACTTTTTAAATAAGTAACGCAAGTTTTTCCATTTTTTTTGACTGACACCTTTCCTGCCCCCATGTTGAGACTCAAGTGCAGAGGCGCTGTGTGCGTTGTGTGAACATGATGGTTATTGTAGTTAAAAAGTAACTAAGTAATCCAATATTGTAATACTGCATTACTTTCCCCAACAATGATAAGTGAAAAGGTACACACCGGTTGTGACGAAAGAGTATCCACGCTCAGTCAGGATCTTCATCAGGTAGTCTGTCAGATCACGACCAGCCAAGTCCAAACGCATGATGGCGTGGGGAAGAGCATAACCCTCATAGATGGGCACATTGTGGGTCACACCATCACCGGAGTCCAGCACAATACCTAATAACAGCCGAGAACAAGAAATCAGTCAGTCAGAGATAACAGTAAGCATGTTTAAATTAATTATTAGTGGCTAATATATAATTTAAAACTGTGTCAAATGCCCTAATTGAGTAATTGTTGCCCTTTCATTTACAGCATGCTGTCTTACCGGTGGTACGGCCAGAAGCATACAGGGACAGGACGGCCTGGATGGCCACATACATGGCGGGGACGTTGAAGGTCTCAAACATGATCTGGGTCATCTTCTCACGGTTAGCCTTGGGGTTCAGAGGGGCCTCAGTGAGCAGGGTTGGGTGCTCCTCAGGGGCCACGCGGAGCTCGTTGTAGAAGGTGTGGTGCCAGATCTTTTCCATGTCATCCCAGTTGGTGATGATGCCGTGCTCGATTGGGTACTTGAGGGTCAGGATACCTCTCTTGCTCTGAGCTTCGTCTCCAACATAGGAGTCTTTCTGACCCATACCGACCATCACACCCTGGAGAGGAGCAAGAGTGACACGATCAGAATAGCTGAAAGATAACCCATACAATCCAGTCTCTTTCACCTTGCGAAGACTAACATAGATCCAGCAAGGATCTCTGTATGTACCTGGTGACGTGGGCGGCCGACGATGGAAGGGAAGACAGCCCTGGGGGCGTCATCACCGGCAAACCCAGCCTTGACCAGGCCAGAGCCATTGTCGCATACCAAAGCTGTAGTCTCGTCGTCGTCACACATCCTGATGGGTTCTAAGAATAGACAAAGTCAGTGAGAAAACAAAGCCATTGAGAAGTTGAAGAGGACCCTACAAACTCAAAATGGTAAACAAACAGAAATTGACTGCATTATCCAAACCAAACACAAACAAACATTATTAAGAGATTAAATTAATATTGATCTTAAATTCTATTTATTCAGTTACCTAACACGTAACTATCTTTGTGGAATTTGTATTACAAGATGTGAGAGAAGACAGTTTTGTATTTCATTTGCACTAATATCAAAATAATTCGTTAAAAAATAGCTAGATTGAAAATACGCTTGGATAATTTAAGTTTACAGTTAAGATACACAGAGCAAAGTGTCCATGATATCATTCCAATTAGTTTTGCCCCCTCCCAGCAAAACCGTTGTAAAAAGATCAGCGTCAAATCCTTCCATTCACATCTTAAATTTTCCAGGTCTGAATCGCGATCCTTTTTAATCGGTTTCCGACATCGTGAAACAGTACGTACGCTACTCAATTGTACGGGTGCGCGTTCTCGTGTCGGCGCGCGCTTACCTGTGGCAGCTCGTGCTCAGAGTCCTCAAGTCAAACTGAAGTGCCGATGGCTCCTGCTACACAATGAGTCGCACCGCCTTATATATACCCGGCGTCCTCTGCTTTTCCAGCTCTTCGGACAACCATTAAGGAATGTCCATGCTTTCGAATGGAATTCTTCCCGATCCTCGTCCATATTTGGGTGTCGTTGGGTCGAGCGGAGGGTCTCAACGCCTGTGAGCTGCACAGCGCCGCGCTCCGGGCGCGCGGGACGGTCCATATATGGCGCTCTAGACCCCAAACCACTGCGGGCGGGTGCAGGGCCGTGTAAGGCGAGTCCAGCGCCACCAAACGAGTGGACACAGAGGCCAGCACTGGGTGTTTGTGGGCTATATATCAATATAAGGGCATGGCAGTGGGTTATGATTGTTTACCTTTAAAAACGAAAAAAAAATTACTTAAATAAAAATAACTTATTTTTCTTTGGAGAGGCATCGATTCTTATTTAATTCTTTTTAATTCAAAGAACAGCAGCAAAACCAGGAATGATTAAGCCTTATTAGGTGCAATACATTTAATATTGTGAAATCAAATAAATTGGGCCAGTCATCATCATAGACATAATAAATACAGGTCGTCAAAATGTCAAAAAGTGTCTCAGTTTGCACGAATTGAACAATATCCAATAAAATCATAGCAATTCTGAATTAAATTAGGGGTGCGGTCAGTCTATGCGATTGGCATATCAGCGTCTTTTATTTCAATGTCTTCCTTTCCCCTTTAGAAAGCCCAAAATGCAGAAGTCACATCCCTAAAATGTATGCCTAAAAGTAGGAGAAAACATCTCTGAAAATCTCCTACTTGAGTCTGCTTGCAGTCACCATATTAAAAACATACTATCACCTTTAAAAAACATTGTAATTTCCTGTTCATCAGCTGGCACTATGTTATATTAGTGAAGAAGTGCTGTGAAGTCATTGCAAATGTATCACCAATGACCAATAATATCAAAATAACCACTTAGCAAACCTCACTGCCTTTCAGAGAACAGGATATTATGATGATGTTTTTCCTTTTTTTACTTGGAGATGATTATTAAATTACTAGACAATCATTAGACAACCCTTTAGGCATCTCAATGATATTTGATGCCAAGCCTAAATGCCTCATCACAAACAACTGAGTATCATATTTCCTAGATAGTTTATCTAGTGTCTTTAGGGAATCCAGAGGCTCCTATCCCATATAGGGTGTCTGAGAACCCCCAGTAAAGTCTAGTAAAGTTTGCTGTGGACAGCACTAATTTTACCCTCCCTTCCCTATTTTTAGGAGCTCAGGGGAGACATTTGCTTCTCCATCAGTTCAGCTGCTCTTTTCACACCAGCTGCAGGAGGAAGATTGGGAGCGACAGATGAGAACAAGGAGTAAAAGAAAAACAAAATAATGTCAAAAAGTTCACACAAAGCCTTGCACATACATTGGCCCCAAAGTGCTTGGACACTGTCTGTATTTCATTGCATTAGATATCTAACCAAGTGGTATCTGCATACAAAACACTTCTGAACCAATTTTGCACAATTTTACATTTGATAAACTGGTGATTTTTAGTGGATGCATGTTAGCTGAACATGGTCCACTAACGACAAACACTGCTTCATTTTGAACACTATATCTATAGTTTTAAATGCTTTGCTCTAAAAGCGTGCATGTGCTTCTAATAAAATAGTCACTTACAGGCATCTTTACACAGCTGAGTTAAAGGGTTCGTTAATCTTCGGAACACAAATTAAGATATTTTTAATAAAATCAGATGGCTCAGTGAGGCCTCCATTGACAGCAAGATAATTAACACTTTCAATGCCCAGAAAACTACTAAAGCTTGTTTTTTGGCGCACAAAAAGTATTCTTGTCATAACATTAAGGTTTAACCACTGTAGTCACATGAACTGTTTTAAATATGTCTTTAGTAGCTTTCTGGGCATTTGAAAGTGTTAATTATCTTGCTGGCAACGGAGGCCTCACTGAGCCAGCGGATTTCATCAAAAATATCTTACAGAAGGATCTTACAGGTGTGGAACGACATGAGGGAGAGTAATTAATGACAGAATTTTCATTTTAGGGTGAACTAACCCCTTAAGGCTGCTCTGTGCCTACTCAAAATTCAATGTAAAGATGAAATGCAGCATAAAAGCCAGACTAAATTATGCCTGCTCTGACCCGCCTCAGCCCTTGTATCAAAGCATACTGTTGTAATTGGTGTATAAATGCATTTATTCCACCTCTAAGCAGCATTAAGTAGTCTGTGTAATGCCACTTCAGAAGTGCTTCTGTGCCACCTTTGCAGTGTAAATGTCACCATTTATTTAGCTCTAATTTAGCTTTGTTATTCTACCTATAGGGATCTTTACACAGCTGATTTAAGGCTGCTCTGTGCCTGCTCAAAATTGTGTGAATACATAATGCTGTGTAAAAGCCAGACTAAATTTTGCCTGCTATGATCCACCTCGGCCCCTAGTATAAAAATATACTATTAAAATTGCTGTGTAAAAGCATTTCTTTGAGCTGCTTTAAACAGTCATTAAGTCACCTTTATTTATATAGGCATATCTTACAAAAGATATGCCAAATTTATTCTGTAAAGGTGGCACAGAAGCGCAGAATACTAGGGGCTGAGGTGGGTTAGTCTGGCTTTTATGCAGCATTGCATCTGTACACAGGATTTTGAGCAGGCACAGCCTTAAATCAGCTGTGCAAAGATGTCTTTTGTTTTGCAGCAAAAGAAAACCATTGAAAATGATCTGCCTGTAAATTACAGAAATACATTTTATTCAGAAAAGTCAAGTGTTGGATCATGTAATTTTTTTTTACTGAACAGTACAAAACAAAGTTAGAATATTAACAAGGACACAAAGTAGAAATCATATCTGAGCTTTCAGGTAGTGCTCATAATTGGCTCGCAGGAGGAACTCAAAGTATGGCTTTGATTTCAGACTCTCAAGCTCATCTTCCTGCAGGAGATCCTTCACGTCGGGCAGGTACGACTGCAGAGAAACACCTGTGTGCACAAACATAAAACACACCTTCACTGTAGTTGCAGTGCAAAATCTGCATATCGCTGCATGTACTAAAGTAGGGTTCTTCATGCTTTGGAACTCAGATACTATATTTTATACATCATCTATCTGCTCTCAAATAAGCCCTAAACCATTTGAAACCTCAAGACAAACTTCTAGAACTGTTCCGACAGTCACTGTACCTTCTTGAACAAGTTTCTGAAGGATCTTGACGAAAGTGCTGTCTCTGGCTGCTTCTAGAGGATCATCATTATCATCAGAAGATGACCAGCTGCAATCAAATCAATCAATTAGTCAATGCAAGACCATTAGAGTCAAGTAAAATGAAACATCCACCCACACTAATCTCATTTCAGTGAGTTTCGTGATGCTCACCTCTCCTTCCAGTCTTTCTTTAAGGCTTTACTGAAGATCTCTCGTTTAAGGGCATCGATATCAACCGCATCCTCCTACAGGTGATAAATATACATATAAGAAACATACGTGCCTGGTAACTTCTTAAAGTAACTTCTTTTTAAACAATGTCTTGTTTATTTACAGATACCTCCTCCAAGTACTCCAGCAGATCCAGAGCTTTTTTAAAGTCGTACTCGTTCGCTCCACGGTTCTCGTCGCAGATGTACAGCTGGAGGAAAAGAGAAATAAAGTAAGAGAAATGAGGATGAAGAAGTCTGAAGAAATGACACACTGCAGCCAAATGTGCGTGACCGCAGTATTTTAGTGGTTTACTCACATATATGAGGTCACGAGGTCTCAGTAGAGGCATTATGTCTGGGTTCATCTGCTTCTCATCCAGTAGCTGTTTAGGAAGAGTCTCCTGATGAAGCAGAAATCTCTCCTGCTCCACTATATCTACAACAACACAATTATGTTTCAGAACATGTTTTTTGCAGATGAAATAATCGGGGGCTCAGAAGTTTTGGGGAGAGAGAGAGGGAAATGCAGCTCAGATTTGAATCCATGTGGCCTGCATGAGCATCACAGCCCAATGGTCTAATCATTAGGCCAGACATAGTGAGCAAAAACTACGTCCCATCATTCTCTGTGTCTACACAAGAAGGATATAAATACAAAAAAACATCAATCACAATCTGTGCATCTTTTGCTCCTCATTTTGTTGATGTACTAGCACTAAAAATGCATGACAAAAAGGGAAAATAAATATGCAATCCATTTTATAAAATCAAAATTGACATTTTTTAACCTATTTTAATGGAATCTCGCAGTATTTATTATAAATGATTTATCCATGCACATTTTTTTTATTTGGGTTCCCTTGTAATCTTTAATCAAAATATCTTCCCCCTCCCTCTTGCAGCATCTCTTCCCTGATGATGTATTTACTGCCGCGGGGGCGAGGCAACCTGTCACTCACATGAGATCCACCAATAGCAAACCACAACCATCCAATCAATTCCCCAATGGACAAAATCAAGCCCCGCCCTACATTTGTTCTTGTTTGAGAAGCTGTTTCACTCGGATATACGTCACAATAGGGAAGAAAAGACTATTGCAACTTCTGTTTCCTGCCGACTTTAAGACAGATGACAGTAATTATGACTTCCTAACTCATATGAAGGCACATTACTGACCGGTGAGCTGCCTGCGGTGCACGGCTTCAGGCATGTCTGACGCGAGAGCAGTGAGTTTGCTGAGGGCCAGCAGGGTCTTCTTCTTGCTGAAGTATCGCGTCTCTGTGTTGGCCTGACTGTACAGGGTACGATGGGCCTGTCGTGAAGAAAAAGCATTAAACAGTGTCAGAAAGCTCATGGCAGCACACATTAAAGTGAACCCTCTGAAGAAAACGTTATATATATATATATATATATATATATATATATATATATATAAAAAGAGGTGCTCTTACTCTCTGATAGTCCTGCACATGTATGTCATGCAGCCAGCTGAGGTGATCGTGAGCCTGCAGGAAACTGGCCAGCTGTTGGTGTGTTGCTATTGGTTGAGACAGCAGCTTCCCTCTCTTGCCTTTCTCCATGTACCAGCGGAACAGGAAGTCAGCAAAGTTCTGCAGGGAACAGAGAGGGCTGTGGGTAAACGCAGTTGGCACAGGTACTGTAACCCAACTGGGATTTTAGTTTTGCAAGAATGCAAGTGTCCATGTGCAATGCTCTTTAATCTAACACAAGGATAGTTCTACAAATTTTTAAATATTGTGTACTAGGTCAAAGGCTGCTTCAACTACAGTAATCAAACATCTTCTAATACAAAGTTTGAGGTAGGTAAGATTTTTTTAATGTTTTTGAAAGAAGTCTCTTCTCACCAAAGCTGCATTTATTTGATCAAAAACAGCAAAAACAGTGAAATATTACAATTTATAATACTTGTTTTATATTGTAATATATTTTAAAATGTAATTTATTCCTGTGATCAAAGCTGAATTTTCAGCATCATTACCCCAGTCTTCAGTGTCACATGTTCCTTCAGAAATAATTCTAATATGATGATTTGATGCTCAAGAAAAATTTCTGATTATTATCAATGTTGAAAACAGTTGTGCTGCTTCATATTTTTGTGTAAACAGATGTTTTTTTCATTTTTTTTTTTTCAGGATTTTTGGACAAATAGAAAGTTCAAAAGAACAGCATTTATTTGAAATAGAAATCTTTTGTAACATTATAAATGTCTTTACTGACACTTTTGATCAATTTAATGTGTCCTTTCTGAATAAAAGTATTAACTGTACTGATCCCAAACTTTTGAACAGTGCTGTATGTTCCTGGGTTTGTTACCTGATCAGCAAATTTGACCATGTACTGCTGTAGTCGGCTCTGGTTATCCGTCCGCTCACACAACTGCACCAATATGTCAAAGTCACAGTACTTCTCTGCCAGCGCTGCAACCCACTGATGCTGACCCAACTCCACTAGGAGAATAACAGACAACACACATGTATTACATAGGAAGAGACCATCTGACCGACATGCAAACTGATCAATCACAAAAATAACTCACAGAGAGGTGCGAGCAGCTCCGAGCGTTTCTGCGTGTACTCATTCTCCAGCGTGTCGTAGCGGTCCTGTTGTCCAGAGCGGCGGAGAGACGTCAGCTGAGCCACATAACCGCTCAACAGAGAGTCCAACAGCGCCACCAGCTGCTCACTCAGGACGGCGCGCAGCTCAGCGTCTGCGTGAGGATACGCCGCGTGCAGGATCATCTCGTGCTGCCGTGTGATGGCGGTCCGAACACCACCGACTCCTCCTGAGGCTGAGAGGAATATGGACAAGCTATGACAGCCAAACTGATGGAGAGCTTCAAGTGCTTACAGCTCACAGTGGTCAGAAATAGCACAGGAAGTCCTTTCAGTGGTGTGTGTGTGTGTGTACCTGTCCATGGGATGTACTCAGGCTCAGGGCTGCAGTTCTCTGGTGCTCTGTACAGAGATGCTTTGGATTCTCGGTACTGTGCTGCTGCTTGAAGCATATCCTACACCACACAAAACATGATGATTATTAATTTCACAAACTCAGGGACCAGGAAGATGATGCAAAATATTCCTTTGGACCTCATGAATTTGAAAATGGAGTTTATGTAACTTTAAGTCCATGCAGGGCTTGACATTAACACCCAAACCACCAAATGCGGGTGGATTTCGGCAGTGGCGTGTAATGCAGTCACTCCTACTATCCACTTTGGTGGGATGAATTTTATATATAATATACATGTTACTGGCAATGTGTGAGTGCATGATTTAATGAATAGGTGAAAAAAAGCTGGGCACCTTGACAATGTCATTGACGTTGAGCACCACCTCAGCCCACCTGGAGGCATCCGGATGCTCTTTTAAAGCTTTTTCTTCCTCCTCCAACAGACACTCGAAGATGGAGGAGATTTGAGACACCTGGAGAGACAGACGAGATAAATCAGGGAGAATTACATATTCTACATCAGAGTTTGACAAACAGGTGCTGAAGGTGCTCGCACCTCTCTGAAGAACACATCCGCGGGCGTGAGGTTGGATGGTATTTTGGTGGTGTTCTTCTTCAGGGCTGATAGGATGGCTGTGTTCACCAGCTCTGGATGCTTGGCATGATGGTTTTTCAGCACAATGGCGGCCGAGAGCTTCTCTGCATGTTCACACAGCAAGAGTCGCGTTGCCATCAGGGACGAGCGCACCGTTGTGGAAGTGAGGCGGTCTAGAAGACCTGTCTGTAGAGCAGACAGAGAGGAAAACACTGTTGAATACTGTGTGAAGGATCAAACGTGTCTCAAAGATTGTGTGGCTGTTGAGGAACCTGAAGCAGGAAGTCCATGAGGCAGCGGTGAGCTTTCATCTTATCCTCCAACTGATGCAGCAGGATCAGTGACGTCAGTGTAAATCCAGCACCCTCTACAGAACAAAACACAATCGTGAACAAATTAACAAGG
The DNA here is from genome assembly GCA_037101425.1 of Elopichthys bambusa. Classification (NCBI taxonomy): domain Eukaryota; kingdom Metazoa; phylum Chordata; class Actinopteri; order Cypriniformes; family Xenocyprididae; genus Elopichthys; species Elopichthys bambusa. Next base: position 36,159,985 of record CM074436.1, on the reverse strand, counting down.
GCCTAAAACTAACAAATTTAACTCTTGGATTTACCTTCTTAAATTTAACTTAGAAGTCTTCCAGTTTTTGTGAAAAAAAAAAAAAACAACTTTCATTGTTGGCAAGAAATATTTATGGCCGGATTTTTTTCTTAATTCACTCGCAAAAATTAAGACTATTAATTTATTGGTCCATAATGAAAGGTCATCTCCCCATGGCTCACCGTCAGGAACAGACTCAGCCCAGCGGGGGTCACATGCAGGGTAGTCGTCCACCAGATCCAGGTCAATCTGGGTCACAACGGCGTCCAGCTCTGCACCTCCCTCTCCGTCGCTGGGGAAGAGCTCGTCCACCATGTTCTGAGCACCAACCAGATCATGACTGCAGATCAAACCACAGCAGATGATCTGTGAGCTACACAGTTATAAATAGAAGCGGCGCAGAGATTACGTCTGTGATGTGAAGGAAACTTGCCGGCAGAACTGTAAGAAAGCCTGTTTCAGCAGTTTAGTTTTGTCCTCCTGTGCCACCATGTCCATTTTGGGTGGCGTCTCTAATGGAGTGCCCTAAAAAAATAAAAAATTATTTAATTTATTTTTATATTTTGACTTGGAAAAAAAAAAAATTACAGCCCCTTTAAGTATATTGACTCCAGACCTCAGGTCCAGGTCCAGGTCCAGCTACTGAGGTGCAGAGCGAATCCTCCATAGTCTCAGGCAGAAGGGAAGCGCTTTCTCTAGCTAAAACGGCAACCAGCCCGCTGTTCTGAGAGAAAAACACCGGCAGACCGGCACACACCCCACCACCACGGATACGATCACCTTGATAACAGACACAAAAAAACCTGAGATCAACTACAGGAGGAAGACTAGCTCCTTTGCTTGGTTTCGCAGTCCAACGAATGTACCTGGAGCGCTGAAGGAGATCTTCTCCTCTGCGAGACCTCCGCGTCCAGCTCCAGTGCTGCAGGCGAACACCAGCTCCTCGTTATAGAGGTACGCAGCAGGACTCGATGGCTCGGGCAACACCAAACGTGTCTTCTGCAGCTCTTCCTCACTCTGAAGGACAAAACCAGAACAGAATTCAGTCAGCTGTATTCAGAAGCTCACGGTCTATATATTCAGATGATTCAACTATGGTTGAAGTGTGTACCTGGAAGGGTGGGTTGTATTTGGTGACCTCCACAGTGAGCAGGTCTGGGGAGGGCGCTGCACTTTCTCCAAGAGTGACCAAGCAGAAATATGCCAAGCATGGAGTGTCGCCCGGATGCCATGCTGCCGCCAACACCACCAGCCCCGCACTGAGAATCACAGAGCATTAGCTGTCAATGCTGGCATGTACTGTCTTGTGTGTTACTTTAACTTGAACATGATATTCAGAACTCACTTGCTGTACTGCATGTCCAGATATGAAACATTCACTCCTTTCTTGATCTCTGAGTAGTTGCTTTCTGAGTCCTATAAGACAAGTAAAGGATATTACACAAGCACACACCTATATGTGTCATTTCATAGGAAGATTGAATGCTTTGCTCAGCAAGGACACATTCAATCAATCAAAAGTGACAGTAAAGACAGTTATAATAAAAAGATTTATATTTCAAATAAATGCAGTTCTTTGAACTTTCTATTCATCAAAGAATCCTGATAAATCATGTTTTTTTTTTTAAACATTTATGATAATCAGAAATGTTCCTTGATCATCAAATCATCATATTAGAATGATTTCTGAAGGATCATGTGACACTAAAGACTGGAGTAATGGTGCTGAAAATTCAGCTTTGATCACAGGAATAAATTACATTGTAAAATATAGTCACACAGAAAACAGCCATTTTAAATTGTAATAATATTTCACAATATTATTGTTTTTACTGTATTTTTGATCAAATAAATGGTGAGCAGAAGAGACTCTTTCAAAAACATGAAAAAATCTTACCAAGCTCAAAATTGATTATATAAATATATATAGCTATGTTGCTCATTTCACATGTGTAAAAAAATATATGTAAATTAATATAGAAATATTTACATTTGTAAGAAAAGGTAGAGTCAGAAAATAGGTAGAAATGGCCATGAAAGAAAAATAAATGACTGTTTTGGCATATAAAATTTACTAATACAAAAAAACAATGACAAAAACAATGTACTGCATGACATGACTCCTTTAAAAGGATAGTTCATCCAAAAATGAAAATTATCTCATAATTTACTTACTGCAAGAGGCATCTACGTTACTCCTACATCCTACATCACACGCCGGAATTCGACTCTCTCATTTTATGGTGGAGGGTTGTGCTTTTTTGGGCTTTAAAATCAGGACAGCCATTCACTCCCATTATAAAGCTTGGAAATTTTTTTAATATAACTCCGATTGTGTTTGTCTGAAAGAAGATAGTCATATACACCTAGGATGTCTTGAGGGTGAGTAAATTATGGGATAATCTTAATTTTTGGGTGAACTACTGGTTCTGTGCAAGGACCTGAATTCTATCAGATGAAGTTCACAAAAGCACATTTCTATAATTCTAAAAGCTTCCAGTAAATGTTCCTGACCCAGATGGCGTCGGTGATGCTGTCTGTAATGATCTGATTGGTGCTCCAGCTCAACACCTGCGTCTCACCGTTCTCATCCACCTCCCATTTACTGACGCCACAAGAGCTGAGAGAGTACAGACAGCCGGTTTCCTTCACCCACAACACACTGAACACCTGCAGAGAGAAATATCCTGTCACCGTACTAACAAATCAAAAGCATGATCTACATCCACCTCTAAAGATCAGACGGTACTGACCGTGAGGTCGGCTGGCTGGCCGCGGATGCCGAACAGGCTGGAAACCCTGCGTCCAATCCCCGACAGCATTCCCTGACCCTGCTGCACGGGCCTCTGGTGAAGTTTACCGGAGGAATCCGGACTGAGCCGGAGCAGGTGTCCACGGTATGATGACACGATGAAACTACCGCCCTAAAAGAGCAAGAGAAACACTTCATGGAAGAACAGAAATGAAAATAGAAGTCCTATAATCCTATAAAACAAGTAAAGGATATTACACAAGCACAATTTCCATAAACAGGTGCATATATATATATATAGAATGATTTCTGAAGGATCATGTGACACTGAAGACTGGAGTAATAATGCTGAAAATTCAGCTTTGATCAGTGGAATTAATTACATTTGACAATATATTCAAATAAAAACTGTTATTTTAAAGATATTTCACCATATTACTGATTTTACTGTATTTTTGATCAATATAGGACTCTTATATTGCCTGATTGCCCACCTTAACAGCTGTGACGTAGTTGCATAAGTGTCCGCCCAGGTCCAGAGAAATCTCAGTGTAAGTCCCCTCATGAGCCAGACTGGGCCAGAACCGGGCTGAGCCGTCTGGAGACACGGCCAGAGCACTGATGGACTGTGAAAAACACATTTGCATTGATGTTTGCATTAAACGAATTGCATCATGGGGTTTAAAACACAGCTAATATTCAGTAATATTATGTATTTGAGTGCACTAACACTATCAGTTGAGAACAAACCTTAAAGTCACCATGAAATCAAAATGACAATTCTTGTTTTTTTTTAATGGAATATTGCAGTGTTTCTTATAAATGATTTATATGTGCACTTTTTTTGTTTTTATTCGTGTGTCTCATACAGCATCACCTCTTCTCTGATGATGTATTTACTGGCACGAGGGCAGGGCAAACTGGGCAGGGCAAACTCCACCAATAGCAAACCACAACCATCCAATCAATTTCACATGGACAAAATCAAGCCGCACCTTACAAATGTTCTTTTTTTGAGAAGCTGTTTCACTCAGATATACATCAAAATAGAGAAGAAAAGCTTTATAGCTGAATCTAATTTGTTTCATAATTGATTAACTTTGCAACAGTGACACTGTTATTGAACCAAACTGAATCAACATTGAACTGACATGAGCTAAATAATGACACTATTTTGTTCTGTAAAGCTGCTTTAGAGCTGAAATTTAATTTAGCTCCTATTTGATTAGGTTTGCATCACTGATTCTGTTATTTTCCTGTTTATCACTGTGAAGCTGCTTTGAAACGATCTGTATTGTGTAAAGCGTTATATAAATAATGGTGACTTGACTTGAAATCTTGCATGTCTGAACGTTACCACAGTAGATCTCACCTGTATGGCTGCGAGATCAAGCGGACCGGAGGAATTGATGGAGATGAGATCAGCACTGTACGCAAACTCACTGGAGGGCAGCTGGAGGTCTTTACACACTGACAGCTGCAATGACAGCAAAAAATAAACTTCATACAAACTGCCTCGGCAACAAATTCAGCACTGAACAATAGTGTCTCATTCTGACCTTTGCCACAGACGTCTGAGACACTTTCCAGACGATCAGATGCTCTCCACAAACCATCCACGCCCAACCGGACCCCTCGACCTTCACAGAGATCTGATCATCCACTGCAATAGACACAACATCATACATCGAGATACATCCACTGGATCTGCTCTCAAAACCTAGTGACCTGTCCAATACATTTATGCCCAAAATGACACCCAAGTACACAGATTGCCAGGTTTTGAGACGCAGGCTCTATGTAAAGATAAAGACATCAATCTTTACCATCAGCCATGGTCAGCGCCTCCATGACTTTGACAGGTAGAGATGATCCGAATGTCTGAACGTCGAAATTATATGACTCAACAACAGCATGACTCTGAACTCGCGTGGGAGTAGATCTGGAGAAAGAAGAGAGATGCTCTCACAAATCGGCTAAAAAAACAAAAGTAAACTTTTTTTTGTGTATTATGGAAACCAGTCATATTCAGTATTAATTTAAAAGTACAAACGTATTCAATGTTTTGCAATCATAAAAGTGCCTTAAATCTTGACTAATTTGCTACATGCAGGTCACTAATTTGAGTTTAAAAAATACAAATAATTAATACAAGAATTGAATTATTTGAAGAATTGAAAGATTGAATACATTACAAAACTCAGTAAATTATAACAAAAAAGTGGAGTGATGGAATCAGATGGTAATACCATGGTAACTCAATGTATACCTTGATACTGAATGATTACCATATTTATATAGTGTTTACATCATAATCCAACATGGTATTATGTCACACGAGAATATGTAGGTACTTTTTTGTTGAAGAATATAATTTTTTAATGGTTTCTCTAGCTTCTTGATCAAATTCACATGTATACAACAGAAATATAAAAGCCAACCCTGCCTCTCTCTCTCTCTGTGTGTGTGTGTGTGTGTGTGTGTGTGTGTGTGTGTGTGTGTGTGTGTGTTTATTCTGTTTTACCTGGCTGCGACAGCGGAGCGGCGTGGAGAGAACAGCAGCCCGGGCTGAACGGAGCTCACATTCTTCCGACCGCCGGTCCGAGGAGCCTGTCTGCGGCCTGAGCTCGGTGTGCCGCGGGGAGTAAACATACTGGACCGACGCTCTGTTTACAAAGGTCAGAAATTCATTCGGAGTCAACGAAGCGCGATAAACTTTGGAAAGCCCTTTTACCGCGCGCTCACTTCAGTCAAGCGCACACATTGTGCGTCATTCAAACGCGCATGCGCTCATGCTGCGGATCTCTGAAATGTGAATGAAGTGTATTAAGACATAAATCTGGTCCATTACTTTTATTATTTGAAAATATGTTTTCGTTGTTACCGGTTAACTAAGTTTGTATGCATTTTGTTTTGGTTGCTTGCTAGTTAATGCTGTTTATTTAGCTGGTTTATGAGACACACCAAAACAACATTTCCCATCATTCTTTGTGGCAGAACGAAAGTGATTAAATACATTAAGCACACCAAATGCACATATTTTGCTCTTAATTGTTACTTGTATACTGCCTACTATTTTAAAATAGTAAAACAGTTTCAATCTTGGGTCAGTTTTACAGGACAAGCGCACTGGGAAATATAGTCTCACTTCACTCTAAAACATATTTTGTTTTTTTTATATTTAAATTAAAATATGCAAATATTAAACTGGTGCATATTATAATAACACAAGTGTGTCTGCACCAAAATATAATTTCTCCTTTATTTCTGTACTTTAAACTACAGTGAAAATCTCTCCTTTTTCAATCTACATTGATTTTATATCACTTGAAATACGGTCTTTATTTACTTTTTATTTATGCATATTTTATTTATTTTATATATGTGCAATTTATTAACAGGCGGAATGTGAATTTAATGTAATAACAAGGTAAATGAATTTTTACAGTCTCATTAAGTAGCAAGAATTGCACCCTAAAGTCATTAATTTAAAATTAATACGTAATAAATAGGCCTATTATTATATAATTAAAATATTAAATTCTATAATACATGTAATTTAATATGCCTTAATATGTTTTCAGCTTCATACTTCAACACGTGTGTGTTTTTCCGGTCGATGCGCTAGAGGGCGCAGAACAGCCCCTGCCGCTCAGCGCGCCATCAGTGGAGGTGCAGAAGAAGAGAGCGCGCGACCAATGGAGCAGCGGTGGGGAGTTGCTGTCTTCTCCTGAACGCTTTATCTATGGCTTAAACGAGCACTTTTCTCTCGGACTGTCATATACGGATTATGCAGTAGGTGTTAAAAATCTTTACTAAACTGTAAAACAGATCTAAACCGGAATGAGTTGGGTGTGTATTTGAGATCAGAGTGTACAGAAGTGTGATGATGAGCTCAGTGATTGAGGCCGCGCGTATATTTGGACGTTCATGATTTATTAAATTGGTTAATTTGATAAATCTTATCTAAGGATAACAAATGAACTGATATTTGTTTTGGCTTGTCTGCTCAACTCCCATTGACTTGGCTGCACTGCACGGACAGTAACCAGCTGTGAATGTGTCACAACACCTAACGAGCTGTCTTTCTAGGCAGCATTTAGAGGCATTATAGTCCGAGAGCGCCTCTGATACCCAGAAATCAAATAGAATGTTCGAATATGCCTGTGACACTTCAGTCGAATGTTTGATTCGAATGTATGAACGCGCCGCGCAACTTAACCGAATGTTCGAACGCGCTTATGATGATCAAAAGAGAATCGAACGTTCAAATAGAATGTTAAAACACACGTATGATGCATTAAAATCGAATAAAATATTCAAGCATGCTTATGATTCCCTAATATTGAATCAAATATTTGAGCACGCTTCTGATTCCATAGAATCATATAAAATGTTCGAGCATGCTTATGATTCCCTAAAATCTAATAAAACATTCGAATATGCTTACGCTTCCCTAAAATTAAATCAAATATTCGAATATGCTTATGATGCCCTGAAATTAAATCAAATATTCGAATATGCTTATGATGCCCTAAAATTGAATCAAAACATTGAGTCAAATATTCAAGCGTGCATATGATTCTCTACAAGTGAATCATATGTTTAAGCATGCATGTTTATGATTCATTAAAATTGAACCACATATTCAAGCATGTTTATGATGCCCTAAAATTGAATCAAACATTCAGATTGATATGATGTTTTGAGACACAGCCAGCGAATAATGTGAATTCATGCATTAGTCTGTATGTTGTTGGCATTTTACACCGTTAATCGCTGTTGTGACTGGAGATGCGTGACACTCAGTGTATGTTATGTGTCCTCTTCAGGAGATGAAGCGGGTCCGGACGGAGCAGATCCAGTACGCAGTGACCCAGTACCTGAAGAGGAGACAGTACATAGACACAGATGGCTCTCTGAAGGGGGCCAAACTCTCCCAGTCTGCTGAAGAGATGGCTGCCAGTCTGACGGGTGACTGAAATTCATGTTGTTATTTAAATGAACCCTGAATAACAGTAATAGCGATGCTCATCTTTCTCTCTCTTTCTGCCGTGTGCAGTTCAGACAGAGTCTAGCTGTGCGAATGTGGTGTCCGCTGCCCCGTGTCAGTCAGACCCTCAGCAGTATGAGACCCAGTTCTCCAGACTGCGCTCCTTCCTGCAGGGTGAGAGTGAGATGAGCTCATCACAAACACACATAATGCTCTAATCCACAGGAGGAAGTGCTCTGGTTTTAACAACCGTTCTCTGTCTCAGATGCAGAATCACAGTTAGTGAAGGAGGTGAACGGCATCTTGTTTCCGCTCTTCCTCTACTTGCATTTGGACATGGCGCGATGTGGCCTGAAGGGGGCGGTAGACTCGTTCTATGGGCGCTTCCACTCGCTCTTCCAGCAGGACCCTGAGCAGAAAGCCATCGTGGACCTACTACGAGGAGCCCTCACGCTGCAGGTCTGTTACTTTTACTAATAAAAACTATGTTTTAGTTGTGAATGGTTCACTTAATTTGTAAGCATTTTGTTTGGTTGCTTGTTGGTTTATGCTGTTTATTTAGATGGTTTATGATACAGACCAAAATTACATTTCCCATCATTCTTTGTGGCAGGACAAAAGTGATTCAACACCTCAATTAAGCATCAGTCACACACCAAATGCACATATTTTGATCTTAATTGTTACTTGTATACTGCCTACGATTTTTTTAAAGTAGTAAAACAGTTGATTTTATGCTAAAATAACATTTCAAACTATAGCAGTATTCTACTTTGTCACATGATCTCATTTTGTTTAATGTGAGTAATGTTCAGTTACCATTGCACAAAATAAAAGCGGTCAGTTTGTGAAAATATCAAATTAATCAATTTATCGCAAGTATTGTAAAAGTATATATATTTATTTATTTATATTATATATAAACCTTTGTTAGATGTGATTAATCGATTCATTTTTAAAAAATAAATTAACCGATGAATCGTATAAAATATATATATATACACACACACATATACACACATTATATGTATATATGTGTGTGTATGTGTATGTGTATATATATATATATATATATATATATATATATATATATATATAATGTATATGTGTTTTTTTTTTTGTTTATCAAGGTCTCCTATGCTAAGTCTGCATTTATTTATTCAAAATAAATATTAATATTGTATTTCTATTTTAACATATTTTAAAATGCAATTTATTCCTGTGATGCAAAGCTGAATTTACACACATATGTAAATAAAAATAGAATAGCTGACTGTTAATAAAATAACTACTCAAAGTAAATCTAATAGAAAAAAAGCAATAAAAAAATACATTGAGCGCATATATATATTTATTTACTTACTCTCTATACTTTCTGTGATAGCTGTTATGGTGCTAAATTATAAACAAACAAGAACTTAAAAATTATTGGAGAATCCAAATTAGAAATGGGTCAATTAACAAACATTGCACATTGCATTGTAGGATGCAGTACTCCAAGCCAGAAGGGAGGTTGTCATGCTTTTTCTAGCATGCTGGAGCCTTTTTTTTTTTTTTTCTTTTGTCTTACAGGATGTGACCTCAAACCCTAAACTCTGCTCCCTCCTGGATCACAAGTACGTGGTACACCTGACGGATCAAGCGTACAGCTACCTGCTGCGTTACCTGCAGAGTGACGACAACAGCGCCATCTGCTGGGTGCTCAGCACACATGTGCAGGTATGATCAGCCCAGAACACCTGAAAATACTACTTGACAGGAAGTACTTAAAGAAAACCAATCAGAGGAGTCCTCTTTGACCTACAGTCTTTGTAATTAGTGTCATACCTGTCATAATTATCATACCTGTCTTTTCTTAGGTGGAGGTGACGGCAGCGCGCCGAACCGACTACCAGCTGTACGGCACTGGGATAGGAGCAGGAAACACGACCTCCACTTCCTCTTCCTCCACTACATGGGCTGCAGTGGATGGGTCGGAGGGGGCGGAGCGTGTAGAGGTCACGGCAGGGTTACCTCAGAATGAGGCAGCATTAGAAGCGCTGCACGACTGTATAAAGCGTGTGCGAGAAGGTCCTCCTTCGCTCACTACCGTCTGCTTCTACGCATTCCAGCACACGGATCAGCTGCTGAACACGGCCGAGGTGTCGGCTGACAGCCGTCTGCTGGCGGCCGGGTTCGATAACTCTGCCGTGAAGCTGTGGAGTCTGCGGGCGAGGAAGCTGAAGGCAGGGCCTCACAGGGCCGATGTGTCTAAAATAAGACTTGCCTGTGATGTGCTGGAGGAGGAGGTGAGTGACAGCTGTCAGTCTCTCTTGCTTCGTGTAGCTGATGGTGTATTCATTCATTTTAGCATCAGTATGTGCACATCTAATGATACCTGATTTAGGAGCTAAATTGTGTCTGGATATTTTTAATCTTTTGATGAATTTTTTGTGAATCTCCCTTTTTGTTTTGTTTTTTTTGCTCTGAAATAGCTAATAAGGGTTTTATTTCACTTTATTTTATTAATGGACACCCTCATGTTGACCAAACAGTCTTTGTCAAGTAGATTAAAAATAAAATAAAGAAGTAAAATACACTTATATAATTTACAATTTTTTTTTTTTTTTTTTTTTTTACTTAACAAAGTGTAGTGTTGTCACTTGTGTTGTAGGCTTCGGTACAAAGTCGGTACTGAAATGTTAAAAAGTGTGACGATAACCGCATTCCTCCCTAGCATTTTGAGCGCTGTTGAGTGGATTCTTAAACACCTCTGATTGGCCATTGTGTTCACACGCTCAACAGATATGTCTGTGATTGGCTACAATGATCAGTGTTTCAAAAACATGTTGTAAATAGACATCTTTGACACTCATCACCGAGATCTTTCACAGATACACAAGGGAGCATTTGAAAGCAGGCGTCTATCAGCGGATATATTAGGGATCAGCTGATGGACGTCTGCTTTCAAATGCTCCCATGTGTATCTGTGTAAGCATTCGATGAAGACCGCCACAGACATACACTACCAGTCAAAAGTTTGGAAAAAGTAAGATTTTTAATGTTTTTAAAATAAGTTTTGTCTGCTCGCCAAGGCTGCATTTATTTAATTAAAAATACAGTAAAAACAGTAATATTGTGAAATATTATTACAATTTCTATTTGAATATATTTTATAAAGTAATTTCCTGTGATCAAAGCTGAATTTTCAGCATCATTACTCCAGTCTTCAGTGTCACATGATCCTTCAGAAATCATTCTAATATGATGATTTGATGCTCATGAAACATTTATGATTATTATCAATGTTGTGTACTTTTTTGAAAATCTGAAATACAAAGCTTTTTTAACATTATACACTACCGTTCAAAAGTTTGGGGTCAGTAAGAATTTTTTTTTTTTTTTTTTTTTTAAAGAAATTAATACTTTTATTCAGCAAGGATGCATTAAATCAATCAAAAGTGACAATAAAGACATTTATAATGTTACAAAAGATTATATTTCAAATAATTGCTGTTCTTTTGAACTTTCTATTCATCAAAGAATCCTAAAAAAAATATATATATATTGTACACAAATATCTTGTACAATTGTACACAATAAATGTTTCTTGAGCAGAAGATCAGCATATTAGAATGATTTCTGAAGGATCATGTGACACTGAAAGCTTTGTATTTCATATAAATGCTGTTCTTTTGAACTTTCTATTCATCAAGGAATCCTGAGGAGAAAAAAAAGTACACAACTGTTTTCAACATTGATAATTATCAGAAATGTTTCTTGAGCATCAAATCATCATATTAGAATGATTTCTGAAGGATCATGTGACACTGAAGACACGAGTAATGATGCTGAAAATTCAGCTTTGATCACAGGAATAAATTACTTTATAAAATATATTCAGACAGAAAACAGTTATTTTAAATTGTAATAATATTTCACATTATTACTGTATTTTTAATTAAATAAATGCAGCCTTGGTGAGCAGACGAAACTTCTTTTAAAAACATAAAAAATCTTACTGATTCCAAACTTCTTATTGGTAGTGTATCTGCGTGACCACAGTGGCCAATCAGAGGTGTTTAAGGATCCGCTCAACAGCACAATGCCAGGGGGAAATGCTGGTATCGTCACATTTTTAACATGTTGGTACTTTTGACAACACTACAACAGTGATATTTTATTGATTTTTACATTTTTAAGCCTTGTATAATAAATTTCTGTAGTAATTTTTGAGTAAATGTTATTTCTATATCATCAACAGAATATCAAACATATTATAAATTTGTTGTTGTAAATATATCAGAATCCAAAATCACACTTCAGATTGATTGCGTTGCAATAAAGATTCCCTTCTACAATATTTGCTATTATATTAATTATTTTAATGTGATTTCATCCATCTCAAGTCATTGACATGTATTTTTGTTTCTAATCAGGCGGATGATGAGGATGCCTCGGGCAGTGAGATAAAGACCCTGCGCGCTCACAGCGGCCCCGTGTACCGCACAGCGTTCCTGACGGATGGCTCTGGCCTGCTGTCCTGTTCGGAGGACTCCACTGTACGCTTCTGGGATCTGAACAGCTTCACGAACACCGTCCTGTACCGCGGCCACGCTTACCCTGTCTGGGACGTGGACGTCAGTCCGTGCAGCCTGTACTTCTCCACGGCGTCTCACGACCGCACCGCTCGCCTCTGGAGCTTCGCGCGCACGTATCCGCTCCGCCTGTATGCCGGCCACCTCTCCGACGTCGACTGCGTCAAATTCCATCCCAACTCCAATTACGTGGCGACGGGCTCGACGGATAAAACCGTGCGCCTGTGGAGCACGCAGCAGGGGGCGTCCGTGAGGCTGTTCACTGGGCACCGCGGCCCCGTGCTGTCGCTGGCCTTCTCGCCCAACGGGAAGTACCTGGCGTCGGCTGGAGAGGACCAGAGACTGAAGCTGTGGGACCTGGCATCCGGGAGCCTGTTCAAAGACCTCCGCGGTCACACCGACAGCATCACCAGCCTCTCCTTTAGCCAGGACAGCAGTCTGGTGGCCTCCGCCTCTATGGACAACTCCGTGCGAGTGTGGGACATACGCAGCGCCCATGGCACCGCCCCCACCGATGGCTCCAGCAGTGAGCTGATTGGACAGTACACGGGCAGCACTAGCAACATCCTCAATGTCCAGTTCATGGCCTGTAACCTGCTGCTGGTGACGGGCACTGCGCTAGAGAAACAGGAACAGTGAGAGTGTGTGGGGGTCAATCTCAGAAAATCATGTCTATGGCATATTTCTATGGAAGCTTTTGTTCCACCACGGAATAAAAGGACTCTTAAAACGATAATTGCGACTTTTAATCTCACAATTCTGACTTTTTTTTTCCTCACAATTTTCTCTCAAATGTCTTGTGAGATATAAACTCGCAATTGTGAGTTATAAAGTCAGAATTGTGAGATATAAGCTTTTTATAACCTTATCTCACAATTGACTTTTTCTCTGAGTTGCAAGTTTATCTCCCAATTCTGACTTTTCTCAACTTGCAAATGCGAGTTATAAAGTCCAATTCTGAGGGGAAAAAATCTGAGTTTTAGGGGAAAAAAGTCAGAATTGTGAGTTTATATCTTGAAATTTTGACTTTATAACTCACAATTGTGAGTTTATATCACGTAATTGTGAGAAGTCTTGATTACCTTTTTTGTTTTTTATTCAGTGGCTGAAACAAGCTTCCATATGTTTCACCCCAAAATCAAATAATATATATTTTGCAAATAGCAAAATGAAACCTTACAGCACCATTTAAGATTGTTTGCATTGTGACATTATTTTAATGACAAACTCATTCCTAAGTTCTCATAATTGTAATGAAAAAGAAGATATTTAAATGGTCAAGTGTTTATCATGGTGTTATTTGGTCATTTGATTTAAATAAATAATCAAGCTCATAACCCTCATTACTTTAATGCGTCTGAATATTTCCCAATAAAAAATAGTGTAATACAATAATTGTAAATGAATTTTACTAATTTATAAAAATTGTGCTATTATAAGTTCATAACAATGCACTATTTTTTTCTAATCCGCATTAAAGTACAACAAATACTACCTTGATATGTAAATATTTATTATTATTATTATTATTGCATTAAGAATTTGGTTGGAAAATGTCTATGAATAGTCACAATTCAAACAATCTTAATGGTACTAAGAGTCTTCATTTTCTTTGCACAAAATGTTTTAATTTTTTCTTGTGAAATATGACCTGCACATGTTCATGACAGGTTTTTGTGAGATTTACCCTTGTGTGTTTTGTAAAGCCAGAATGTTGGTGATGTTTTGCTTTATTTTTGGTTATGATGTGTTAATGCCTCTTGAGGTCAGAGGTGCAGCCTGCTGTTTTCATATAGATGTAAATATTAGGTCATTATTTCCTTTTCTGGATTTTTTTTAGTTCAGATTGTCATTTCCGTTGTGACATTGCAGTTTTGTTGATGGCCTATGTTCTGAAAGCACATCCAACACCGTTCCTCTGGATTTTCACCATGAAGCCAGATGAATAGGATTAATTCTGTTTCAGCAGTCCTGATGAAGGACCATCAAAGCATACATCCTTGTTTTGTTTTACATCAATTTAACATGGAGTATATAGATTGAGTTTAACAGGTTTTTCCCTATAGATTGAGTTTAACAGGTTTTCTCATCAAGGGTAAGTTGAGATTTAGTTTTGCTACAACAAAGAGAATAATTTAGATGATAGTTTTGTCTTTTGTTGCCTGTTGAACAGAGTAACTCATGGATGAATAGATGATGTGAAGTTCCTCCATCTCGAGCACTATCTTTTTGTGTCCCTGGTGGTCAACAACACAATCATGGGATGTTTGTCTGGAACTGTGAAGAAAAAAAAAGAACTTTGTATTGTTTGTTTCCTTCAAAAGAAAGGATTTTGCATCATTCTGATACTTGTAAATATATTTTTGTAACATTTCATGGCTGTCCGATCTCATTTCTGACGTTGCAAATCTGATTATTGCCATTGTAGTACAGTAATACCATAGTAAAGTTCTCAAGCAGCAGCCGATCTGCCTCCTCACAAACAGGCGTGGCTGCTTTCACCCTAACCAGTTTCTGCTCTTGATGGGTGTGACGCCAACCTGACAAGCCTGTCCATCGGCCAGTGTGGCTGAATTTATCTCGCACATACACGCGCTCACTGCTCCAGAAGAGCGTCACAAGTGTTCTCTCTGTGGTTTTGGAGCTTGGCTTGCGACTGATTTGAAGATGCCCTACAGCGTGACTGTGCCGAGTGGCTCTGGGCAGGCGACCCTAGTGGAGAGCACGCAGGCGGACAGGAAGACGTTTGAACAGCTCCGGCTGGAGTGTTTGCAGAAGGGAAAGTTGTTTGAGGATCCAGATTTCCCTGCCGTGGAAGCCTCGCTCTTCTACAGCCAGAGGGTCCCAGTTAACTTTGAATGGAAGAGGCCAGGGGTAAGTGAGCACCTCTGTAGAATCATGATTCTGCAAGACAAATATATGGGAGATTCTGGATAAGGTTCCTGCAGGAATTAAAGTTAATGTGTATGATGGGGTAGCCTGGGATGTTTTATGCAATTTTTTACTTCAATTATTCACTGCAATATCAAACAAGACTTGTTCACCCAAACAAAATGAGACTCCAATCACATTACAAACCAGCTGGATTTGATGGAGCACTGAAGCAGATTACCCTAAATGGGTTTTTACTTTCATATAAATGGGCACTACAGAGGGAATTGTGGGTGAATTTGAGAGTGTTCCCTGAAATCTATAGGATAAAGCTGAGTATAACCCCAAAGGTGGAAACAAATGTGTGGAACTATCAAATCTTTAAATGTAGGCTACCTCAGTACTAAAGTAGAGGATGAAATTCTGAATTTAGTCACTTGAGTGTCAGATAAAGGCACTAAATAGGCGTGTTGTTTTTAAATGGGTTGAAGCATTTCTTTCTCTGTGATGATCCTCCAGTTCATGTATGGATGGATGTTAGATGAATGGATGGGAGTGTTTTTTACAGTTAGTAATTATAACTGAATTGCTCATTAAAAATGTTGGCATGATTTTTGACTGTTATGGCAGATGACACGGTTTAATTCTGCATGCAATTTACATGTTTTAGAATGGGAGTTTGCACATTTTAAAACCTGTCATGCAAGTTTGCAGAGTAATTCATGGAATTCAGAGTAACATCCATGGAATCTTTCCATTGCACAAAAGGTTATTTACATCAGAAAAAGGTTCTTTAGATTTTTCAAATCTTCTTTAAACTAAAAAATGTTTTTTTTGTTTTTTTTAAGAACTAAGAAACACCACAGGTTGTCCATTTTATGAACACAAAAGTGCTATATTTCCTGACATGTCAATATGTAACATCACAACAAATGGTCATATTTGTGCATTAAATACATTTATGAAGCAGCCATTGGAGACAGTCGCCATGCAACAGGTCAGGAATGCAGGTGGAATGTCGGCATGCACAGAATTAATGTTGATTGTTCGAATGAAAAGTGGATCCTGGATTTATTAAGTTGGAAATGGACTATTGGGTTGAGTTTAAGAACAGGTTATCAGTGGTTGTGACAAATGATATCAGATGATCCACACCCCTCACACTTTAAGGACCTCTGAATGAAACTACAACTGCATTTCATTCCAGGGTGTTCCTGTAGAGTGACTTTAGATATGCACAGAGTGAAGACAGTGGGGTTGTGTAAGAATGTGAACACACCTCACACAGGCATCATGGCCTTTGTGTTTAATCAAACGCTCCATTAGGTCTACATGAACCGCTGGTCATGTGATGTGTTGTAACTTCTGGAAATGTCTGTAAAAAGTAGCTTAAAGTTTAACAACAGCAGAATGAATAGGAGCAAAGTTTACTGTTGTATAAACAACCTACACTATCCAACTTTTCTGTCATTCCCCCCCCCCCCCCCCCTCCCCAAAATACTTCTAAAAAAATTTGGATGGACAGATGATGGATGGGTAGATAGACAGATGGATAGCAGGATGAAGAGATGGATGGATAGACATAGATGGATGGGTGTTATTAGATTTAATCAATTGATTGATACATTTTCTCTGTTCAAATTCAGGAAATCTGCAAAGACCCAAAATTCATCACCGGAGGAGCCACCAGGACAGACATCTGTCAGGGGCAGCTGGGTATGTTTTCCTCGTTTCAGGTTCCTCAAATGGTTTATGGAAAATGAATGAGTAAAACACCTTCAATTACCGAAGAATGAGATAATCTATACTAATCATATTATAAATGGCCATCCATTAAATGTTGTCCTTCATGTATGACCATACAGGAGACTGCTGGCTGTTGGCAGCGATCGCCTCCCTGACCCTCCACGAGGACACGCTGAAGAGGGTCGTACCACATGACCAGGGCTTTGATCGCGGCTATGCCGGTATCTTCCATTTCCAGGTGAGTCTCAGTCGCTGAAGGTCTACAGGTTCACAATGGCCTTGAACCCTAATCAAACTCACCTTGTTGTGCAGTTCTGGCAGCATAATAAATGGATGGATGTGGTGGTGGATGACAGACTCCCGTGTGTGAGAAATAAACTGGTGTTCGTCCACTCCGAAGACCAAACTGAGTTCTGGAGTGCACTTCTGGAGAAGGCCTATGCCAAGTATGCACTTTAGTTAAATGTTGTGTCAAATCTAGTTTTGAGATGTCAAACTCAATCCTGTGTGTCTCTCAGACTGAACGGCAGCTATGAAGCCCTGAAAGGTGGCAGCACCATGGAGGCAATGGAGGACTTCACCGGCGGCGTGGGGGAGATGTACGAGACGAAGAATGCTCCCAGCAACCTCTTCATCATCCTCAAGAAAGCCGTGGAGAGAGGGTCCATGCTCGGCTGCTCCATCGATGTAAGCAAAGCTTAGGTGGATTCAAAGTGAGATCAATAACACGTTTTTCTGTTCCCGATTACCAGATGTTTGTGTTTTCAAATCGCTAGATCACAAGTTCTGCTGAATCTGAAGCCCAAACCACTACTGGTCTGGTTAAAGGCCATGCTTACTCCATCACTGGAGTGCAAGAGGTAACTACAGCAACCCTCAGTTTGTTTATTGTTATCTTCACTAGATTCACTATTTATTTTCTTTCTCCTTCTCTTTTGTCTTGTCTCTTCAGGTCAACTACAGAGGAGCGAAGGTCCAGCTGATTCGTATCCGTAACCCCTGGGGTCAGGTGGAGTGGAACGGGCCCTGGAGTGACAAGTAAGCATCCACTAATGAAGAGAGATCAGTCTTGTGTCATATATCATTGCAAAGGTCTAGTAGAATCCAATAAGAATATGTTTCACAATGTGAAAAATGCACACATAAGGAAAGGTTTGCTCAGGATGTGACAAATTAGCAGTTAAAGGTATCAGTATAAATAATAATAATTTCATTTTACAAGTTATAAATAACTAACATATTGGCTGTCAATATAATAATGCACCACCAATATTTTAACAGTTGTTTAGTACTTATTTGCAGCTTAAAAAATTGCAGCATTTAAATTCTTCTTAGATTCTTAAATACATTTAAAGAGTTAGTTCAGCCAAAAATGAAATTTCGGACATTTATTACTCACCCTCATGTCGTTCCACACCCGTAAGACCTTCGTTCATCTTCAGAACACAAATTAAGATATTGTTGATGAAATCCGAGTGTCTAGAAAGACAGCAATTTTGCAACCGCTGTAAAGGTCCAGAAAGGTACTAAAGACATCGTTAAAACATGACTACAGTGGTTCAACCTTAATGTTATGAAGCGACGAGAATACTTTTTGTGTGCAAAAACAAAACAAAAATAATGACTTTATTCATCAATATCTTCTCTTCTGTGTCATTCACATATGTTGTTTACGTTCAGCGCTTCCAGGTTCTACATCAGAACGGTGACTGATTATTGGCCGGCTCCTGTGTCAGCATCACATGCGTATGCGTTGTGCTGCTCACATGTGAAGCTTTGGCATCCTGGAAGCACTGGACATAAACAGCGTAACAGAATGACAGGGAAGAGAAGATATTGTTGAATAAAGTCATTATTTTTGTTTTGTTTTTGCGCACAAAAAGTATTCTCGTCGCTTCGTAACATTAAGGTTGAACCAATGCAGTCACGTCGATTGTTTTAACGATGTCTTTAGTGCCTTTCCGGACCTTGAAAGTATCTGTTAAATTGCTGTCTATGGACGAGTCATATAACTCTCAGATTTCATTAAAAATATCTTAATTTGTGTTCCGAAGATGAACGAAGGTTTTACGGGCGTGGAACGACATGAGGGAGAGTATTTAATGACAGAATTTTAATTTTTGGGGGAACCCTTTAAATGTATTAAATTTGTACTTGGGATGTCACTGTAAATGCTACAAATCTTGTATTTTCAGCTCTAGGGAATGGAACGGCATTGACACTGCAGAGAAGAATCGATTGCTGCACAACTCCCTGGATGACGGAGAGTTCTGGTACGTCCGACCAATCAGTCCAGTTTACATCAGGCTGATTCCTCTTAAACAGCTTCACTAAAAAGGCTCTGAGAAGTTTCTGCTGAGCAAGTGTCCAATAAGCTCTTTCAGACCTGCCATACTTTAACTTCTATGACTTGCTGTGTTACAGGATGGAGTTTGGGGACTTCAAATCCAACTACGATAAGATCGAGATTTGTAACCTGACTGCAGACTCTCTATCAGACGACATTACAAAGAAGTGGGACGTAAACCTGTTCGAGGGCAGCTGGATCAGGGGCTCCACTGCTGGCGGTTGCAGGAACTACATGGGTCAGTATCATGTAATGTGTAGATTTCATCATAAAAGTATGCATGTTTATCCATGCTGTCATTTATACATGAGACTACAGTAATTTCCTTCTTTAGTGTTACAAAGACCTACATTTGCGTTCCTCTTGATCTTGATTTTCTCAGACACTTTCTGGACAAACCCGCAGTTTAAGCTTCGTCTGAAGGAAGCGGATGATGGTGATAAGCTGTGTAGCGTCATTGTGGCCCTGATGCAGAAGAACCGCCGTCGGCTCAGGAAGGAGGGACTTGATATGGAAACCATCGGCTTTGCCGTTTACGAGGTGAGAGAGATAAAATGCTGTAGATGAGTTTGGAGAACTTCTTCAGCTCCACTGAAGTCTGACCTGCTCACTTACCATACTCATAGGCTCCTGATGATCAAGACCACCAGGGGAAGGACTTTTTCCGCTACAATGGCTCTAAAGTGCGGAGCCGTTCTTACATTAACATGAGGGAGGTGTCCGAGCGCTTCAGACTGCCGCCAGGCAATTACCTGCTGGTGCCCACCACCTTCCAGCCGCACCATGAGGCGGACTTCCTAATCCGGATCTTCTCAGAGAAGAAAGCAGCAGCTGTGTATGTCTCTCTTCAGTTTTATCAGCCAGCTTTTGTATATACATTTACATTTTGGAAACCATTATTTTATGTTTCCATAAAATAAAATAACATTTCCAATGAGAAACTGAATCATATCTTGGGCAGAAACTAACATTTATTATTATTATCAGTGAGGTAGGCTACTTCCTCGTATACTCAAAGCATTATTCATTATATTCAGTATTTTTACAGCATGATAATTGTACAATGTAATATGTTTTGTGTTTGCAGGGAGATGGGAAGCACCATTCAAGCAGATTTGCCAGAAGTGAGTAAAAAAAAAAAAAAATCATTGGTTAAATAAATCAATATTTTTGTGTCTTTGTGCGCTGGGAAAGTTTGTGTGTAAATAATACGACATGCACTTGTGCTGTAGATGTTAAAAGTGTATGTTTCCGTCTAATTTCTTAAGCCACCGAAGCCAAACCCACCTGAGGAAGAGACAGACGAGGAGAAGGACCTGAGGAGACTTTTTGAACAGATCGCCGGATCGGTAAGACACAGAAAACGATGTAAGCCTGATAACAGAATTATTATATATATAAAAATGAAGTTAATTGTGATTTTATATCTCAAAATTCTGAGGGAAAATGTCATACTATCGGGATATAAACGTCAATAATTTCACATAAATTAGATAAACTCTCTCTCAGTTGCGAAAAAATAAGTAATATTTAGCAATTCTGACTGTTTTCCTCAGGATTATGAGATATAAACTCGCAATTGTGAGATGTAAGCTTCCATCGAAAACTCCAATCCAGTCAACCGTCGTTTGCTGCAGGGTTTATGAAAAACTAATAATTACATCATAAAAAATTAAAGTTAAAACAAATAATTAATTAAAAAATAAATAAAAACAATCCAAATAAAAAGTTTAATTAAAATGATCAAAAATTTTATTTGGTTGCCTGTATGTCATGTGACCATTAACTGACATCTGAGAACCGCGAATGTGTTACGTTTTTGAAATATTAATTTAAAATCTTAGAGGGTACTTTATGTGTATGTTTTAGTTCAAAGGGGTTCGCCTTAAAAACAATTTTGGGAATCCCTGAGCAGTTCTGTGTCGGTACAGGAGTGATGGAGAGAGTGTATATTGATAAAACAGAGCGAGCGCGCCCTCGTCTGGTCACAGTATGTTTACACGCTCCCCAATGTCTCTGTGTAGGATAAAGCCATCAGCGCCAGAGAACTGCAGCACGTGCTGAACAGTGTTCTGAGCAGAAGTGAGTCTGTCACCATTTCAAGCATTTTAATCCAATAGTAATATCTATATTCAATGATATGAATGCTAACATGTCACGTAACTGTCTCTCTGCAGGGAAAGAGGTGAAGTTTGATGGTTTGACCCTCAATACCTGCCACAGCATCATAAACCTGATGGATGTATCCTCTCAATGGCTGTACATGTGTTATTAGTCTTAAAACTAACCCATTCCTGCCCCAAGCTTAATTACAGAAACTAACATATAAACTTGTGAAAGTCTATTAAACTGTTCTCAAGTTATGTTATGTAGGGAATATGACTATAATACTCTGAGCTGTATAATTTTGTTGCTTAGTTTTCCTGAACGGAGTTACAGGTGGATGGCTCAGGAATGCTGGAATTCGAGGAGTTCAAAGTCTTCTGGGATAAGCTAAAGAAATGGATCGTAAGTTGCAGAATCATACATTTACTCATGAATTACCATACTTCTCAGAATGAAGTTTCCACAGAGAAAGTTGTGTCGTTTTCTTGTTGTAGATGCTGTTCCTGTCTTTCGATACGGATCGTTCAGGACGCATGTCTTCCTACGAGCTCCGCAGTGCTCTTAACGCTGCAGGTAAACACACGGGACAGCCTGATGATGAACTATAACAGTGCAATTTACATTATTTACACATCTGTTTTTTAATAATCATTGGTACACGATTTAGACCAGGGGTTTTTAATCTTTTATTTGCAACAGACCCCCAAAATATCTTCATTCAAATTAAGAATATTAATATTAATACTATTATTAATATTATAAATATGTCTAAATATTATTTGAAAAAAATATTTTGTTTCTATTCAGTTATACTTTTTTGTTCTCATTATAGCACTGTACTGTTAGATGCATGATTTATTTGCATTATTTGCTTGTTTATTTACTTATTTTCTTATGTTAATTAAATTTTTATTTATATATTTTTAAATAAAATCATTTTATTTATGTTTACACTGTCCTTCTCTAAACATTTCCACTTTGAAAACCCCCTGATTTAGACCTTGTTTGTGTTTTCTTCATTCAGGGATGCAGCTGAACAATAAGATTTTGCAGTTGCTGGGTCTGCGGTTCGCAGACGAGAACTTTGACATCGATTTTGATGATTACCTGACGTGCATTGTGCGTCTGGAGAACATGTTCCGTAAGTGACGGTGGTGCATTAATATACAGGGCCGTTAACCTGAAGGTCTTATCAGTCTTAGACTCAATATTGTGGGAAATTTCATTGTTGATGTTTCACTGTAATGTCTACTTTGTCTTATGCTGGTATTTGTTCTGTGTTGGACTGCAATTTTTATATGTGATTTATTAGTAATATTCAGTATCTTCCATAACATGTGGGGTGTAAATCAAACCTGAGCACTTAAACATAGATTTTGGCATTTGTTACAGGAGTTTTCCAGGCCCTTGATAGCAAAAAGAAAGGAGCGATCAGTCTGAACATGCAACAGGTAACGCACCATTTTTTACCTTTTGTATTTACATTTGTAAATGTAAAAAAGGCATAACAGAATAACTAGAATATATAAATGTAAAGCATGTAAACTCACATATTATTTTAGTAGTTTCCTTATTTAACAACTTTTAATGTTTGATGTGTTTTGAGGTGCTCTAAATCTACTAAAAAAAATGTTTCAGTTGTGCTGTTGATAATTTCAGTATTTCTAACACACAGTCAGGTCAAAATTATAAACAAATCTTCATTTCTTCACAGTTCCTGATGTTGTCCATGAACATCTGAGGATTCAATCAAATTCAGCAAGAACAGTATGATGAATGGAGTCAGCGGTGCTATTGTGCATTTTCACTGTTATTCTGAACAGATCTACACACAAACACACACACACACACACAGTCTTTCCCATTGCTACTGACTATGGATTCGTGTGAAAGTTTTACTCTGATTTTTTTTTGTGAACAAAGTCTAAAATGATGTGTTCTTGTTGGCACGTTTACTGTTATTTTTCTGCAATTTGAGGCATATTCACTCTTGCAAGAAATTTTGCGAGATATTGTATTCTTCACAGAGCTGCTAAACCACCAAGTTTTCATCTTGAAAGGTGCATGAATAAATGAACAAAATCAGGAATATAAATAAATAAAAATTACAATACATGACTGTGGCTTTTGTTATTGACAAGCTGTGACAGAGCAACCAATGACTGAAATATGTTTAATAATTTGTTGAATATTAAACAAGGTTCATGCATTCTGTCAATGAATCATCACAGGGAAAAATAAAATTGAAATGTGCAATTCATTCCTGGTTAATGAAATTAAACATTAAAAAAACAGAAGGAACTAGCAAATAAAGGAATGAAGGAGGTTCATAATCATATCGATGTACATAAAATAAAAGGTGTTATGTTAAAACTAACACAGTTTTACATAAAAAAAAAGCTAACCTTAAAAATCCAAATACATAATTAAATGGTACTATTTATTATTTTTAAATTTAAGAGACTTAATAAACAACACAAATTTAAAACAGCAGGCATTGCAACAGCAACGATGGGCATATTCATAAAATAAGAAAACAATTTTGGAAAATGACTGAATAAACATGCAAAAAGCCGATGTAATGTGTGTTAGATTAGAATAAAAAAGTTTGCCATATATTTTCGACGAAATGTAGGGTTTGCAGGGCAGCGTCGGGCATCATGATCATCATCACGTCATGTCCCCCATCTAGACTAAACCAAAAGTGAATCAGGGGTGTTTCTGGAACTACAACGGTCGCGTCTGTATTCCTGTCATTTATCCGCTCGCTTCAGTATTTTTATTATAATCGTTGTATTAAAAATATCCTTAAATATATATGAATATTAATTTGTTGTTTATATAAAAGTTTAAAGCAAAAATATCGCATGGACTGTGCTGCTCCCCTTCATTCAGTCGAGATGGTCGAGTCTCAAAATGGCCGCTGTTGTCCATGTGTTTTGAGCTGACAGAAGAATCTCTGATTTGATTACACGGTGTTTACTTTTTTTATAACATTGAAGCTATTAAAGTCACTGAAATCTGAAATACAAACTCCAGATAATTCGTTAGCGTGTAAGAATGGTGAGTCATTTTATTCTTATTTACATTTTTTTTTTACCTGTCATGCTAGTGAATCCATGTGTTTACATGTATCACAGTTAATTGTTTATAATAGTGATATTTAAACACTATGTACAGTGACTTTGCTCTAAAAAAAAAAAAGTATTGTTTATGGGTTCAGGTTAGTTCTGATCACAGATCTAATTGTGTTGCTTTAAAAAGCTGTGTTATTATAATAATGAATGTGTTTATTGTAAAACAGTTGGCCCAAACTCACTAAAGATTCACTAAAATTCATCCTAAAGTCACTTAAATGATCCTGCAGTCACAGAATATGGCAGATCTGTGTGTTGGCTGTGTATGTTAGTTGTCTTTTGTGTGTCTTCAGCCTCACAGAAAGAAGAAAGCCTTCATCAATAAGAAGAATGCCGTGTCCTTCCACCTGGTGCACAGAAGTCAGAAAGATCCGCTCGCAGCAGACGAGATGGCACCTCAACATGTCCTTCTGCCAGCTGCCAAAGTAAAACAAACACACTAAACTGGTTTTTCTAGGGTTAAACAGTCACAACATCCAAATAACAGCCTCTGGAGCATGTCACTAAAGTTGCCGTCTGTTCCTGTAGGTGGAGGTGGAGAAGAGGAGGGAGGAACAGCGCAAGTTTGGAGTGTTTTTCGACGATGACTACAATTACCTGCAGCACCTGAGGGAGGCATCCCAGCCCGCGGAGCTAGTCTCCGCCCCTCGCCTCCACAGGGACGCACGGCCAAAGCCTGCAGAGGATGAAGAGGACATGGAGGAAGAGGACGTCACCGTCCCTGTAAGGCCGAACGGCAGCAGTTCCTTCCTGCAGCTACCAGATTTACATATCTGATAGTTTCGACACTGATTGTATCATTTTTAAATTGTGTATTGCACCGTTAATGTTTTGTGTTGACATATTTACAGTGAAAACAGGGTGATTTTATAAATAGTTCACATCACAGATATGAATCAGTCTCCATTACTTGTTATTACTAGTCACAAGTAGGTGATATTACAGGACAAAAATGTATACACATATTTCATCAATATTTTTAGTCAGGGTAGATTGTTTTCATTCGTGTCAAAAATTAAATGTGGTGCTAAGGTCCATTTTCCTTGAAGAGAAAGACTTTAAATATTAAAGGGACCAAAAAATATAAATTCTGTCATTAATTACTCACCCTCATGTCGTTCCAAACCCGTAAGACTTTCGTTCATCTTCAGAACACAAATGAAGAACTTTTTGATGAAACCTGAAAGCTTTCTGCCCCTTCATTGACGCAACTACCACTTTCAAGCCCCAGAAAGGTAGTAAAGACATCATAAAAGTAATCCATGTGACCTCAGTTTTATGAAGCAAAGTGAGTGCCTTAAGCAAAAAACATAAATGTACCACTTTATTTACAAAATATTAATGTTTTTTTTTCTGCGCAAACAAAGCACTCGCGTCACTTTATAAAATGTAAGATTACCTGTCTGGAGTCCCATAGATTACTTTATTGATGTCTTTACTACCTTTCTGAGGCTTGAAAGTGGTAGTTGCGTCAATGAAGGGGCAGAAAGCTTTCAGGTTTCATCAAAAAGTTCTTCATTTGTGTTCTGAAGATGAACAAAAGACTTACAGGTTTGGAACGACATGAGGGTGAGTAATTCATGACTTTTAAAAGTGTGGTCATTTTTACTAAAAATATTAGCGTGGCTACAGTGAGGCTGACAACAAACAGTGTTACGGTCCGGTTGTGTCTCTTACAGATGATGAGCGTCTTTACGCTTTTTTGATGACCTACTGAAGTTTTATGTTGTTTTATGTCATGTGTGTTGTTCATGCAGGCGTCCTCAATTAACCTGCCCTCGTCTGTGTTCGCCTCAGAGTTTGAAGAAGAAGTGGGTTTATTAAACAAAGCAGCTCCTATTTCAGGTGAGTTGGGTTCATTTACTTTATTTGAAATCATACCTCATTAAATTGATCAGAAGTGACAGTAAAGACATTTTGCATAAATGCTGTTCTTTTGAACTTTCTATTCATCAGCTATTCCTGAATAAAAGTATCACGTTTCCATACAAACTTGAAGCAGCTGTTTTCAACATTGATGATAATCATAAATGCTTCTTGAGCATCAAATCATGAATGGTTTCTGAAGGATCGTGTGACACTGAAGACTGGAGTAATGATGCTGAAAATTCAGCTTTGATCACAGGAATAAATTACATTTTAAAATATATTACAATAGAAAACCACTATTTTAAATTGTTATAATATTTCACAATATTGCTGTATTTTTTTTTGATCAAATAAATGCAGCCTTGATGAGCAGAAGAGACTTCTTTCAAAAACGTTTAAAAATTTCACTGTCCCCAAACTTTTGAACGGTAGTGTTAGGGCTCGTTCACACAGAATGCAAGACGAAGCACAGGAATGTTTTTTTAAAAAGCACAGCACAGAACGCGTGGGTCTCGAAAAGCGCTTTTGAGACGTGATGCAATAAAGAAACTGCCAAATACAAATGAGACGATGTAGTTTTGCATCTTGTTTTCCAGGGCCGCGGTTGGATATGGATCCTGACATTGTTGCTGCGCTGGATGAGGACTTTGATTTTGATGACCCAGAGAACATGCTGGAAGATGACTTTGTCATCAAGGCCAATGACGTCATGGGTGACACGGGGTAAAACTGACAAATTACAAAAAATTAACCCAAAAAATGAAAATTCTGTCATCATTTACTCACCCTCATGTCATTCCAAACCTGTAAGACTTTTGTTCATATTCAGAACACAAATGAAGATCTTTTTAATGAAATCTGAGAGCTTTCTGTCCCTCCATAGACGGCAATGCAACTGACACTTTGACTCTTTAAAAAGTTAATAAAGAGATTGTAAAACTAATCTATATAAATTGAGCGGTTTAGTCCAATTTTTCTGATGAACAGATTTAATTTAGGCTTTTATTGACATATAAACATAAAAATCACATAAAACTCTTTTGAACATTTTGAAGCGTCAAAGTGGTAGACACATAGCTGTCTATGGAGGGACAGAAATCTCTTAGATTTCATTAAAAGGATTTGTGTTTAAAAGATGAACGAAGGTCTTACCGGTGTGGAATGACATGAGGGTGAGTAAATGACTGAATTTTCATTTTTGGGTGAACTAACCCTTTAAATGTTTAATGTGTTTGGTTTTGTGCTGGTACTATGTAAATAAAATGGAGTCAGCCTATGAGTTGAATCCTTGAATCTGCATAACCCCGCCTACATCAGATGTCATCACCAGTTTCCTTTGTTTTTGGCCTCAGTAATGACGATGATGATGATGATGAGTGGGAGGACACGGATGATGAAGGTGATGAGGAAGATTATGACTCAGCGGGTCTGTCAGACGAGGAAGGCGGCCAGAGAGAGTTCATGTTTGATGACTGCGAGACAAAGAGTCGTTTTACAGAGTACTCGCTCACGTCCTCCGTCATGAGAAGGAACGAACAGCTGACGCTGCTGGACGACCGCTTTGAGAAGGTCAGTCAGCAGATCTTCCACACAGATAATGAGAAACTTAAGGGTCTGTTCACATTCTCTGTGAATGTTTGATGCAAAGTTCTCATTACAACACAGCACCTTTCTTTTCAGCTACAAATTTTTTTTTTTTTCTTTGCTGGGTAGTTAAAAAAAGTTACCAACCAATGTGATAGTATGGTTTTTCTTTTCTATTAAATGTAGCAAACTTTTTTATCTCATAGTTTGTATATTGCCTTAAACCATGTAAAAATTTACATTTGTTTATTTGTGCTGACCTTGATTAGAAGTCATGTCAACAAATAACAAGCAAAAAATATATTTCTTTCTCAGTTGTACAAGCAAAAATACCTGCTTTATTTTTAATGTACACTTATATAATAAAGCATGATTCCATGTTTGTTGTGTTGTTGAATAGTTTTTCGAGCAGTTTGATGATGACGAGATCGGAGCGCTGGATAACGCGGAGCTGGAGGGCTACATTGAACCGGACAGCAAGCGCCTGGAGGAGGTCATCAAAGACTACTTCATTCAGAAAGAGAAAGAGTGAGTGTGTGTGACTGACACACCATCTGTGTGTGTGTGTGTGTGTGTGTGTGTGTGTTTGAAATCACTCCTCTCATCACTTTGTGTGTTTGTAGTTATCAGAAACCAGATCAGCTGGGTCCTGCGGAGCTGCCCTCTGTGAGAGAGGAAGACGAGAATGATGAAGATGACAAAGAATTGGCGATTGATACAATGGTCATAGAGCCGCCTGCAGAGCGCTGGGACTGTGAGACCATCATCAGTGAGTCTGAATTCATACAGTTTATCAGTGCAGTGCACTTTCTGATGCCATGTGTGGATGTGAGTTTATTATTAATTTACAGAGGCTTTTAAAGGGTTCGTTTTAAAGGGAAAATTCTGTCATTAATTACTCACCCTCATGTCGTTCCAAACCTGTAAGACCTTCGTTCATCTTCAGAACACAAATTAAGATATTTTTGATGAAATCCGATGGCTCAGTGAGGCCTGCATTGAGAGCAAGATAATTAACACTTTCAATGCCCAGAAAGCTACTAAAGACATATTTAAAACAGTTCATGTGACTACAGTGGTTCAACCTTAATGTTATGAAGCAATGAGAATACTTTTTGTGTGCCAAAAAAACAAAATAATGGCATTATTCAACAATATCTAGTGATGGGCGATTTCAAAACACTGCTTCATGAAGCTTCAAATCTTTAGTGTTTTGAGATCGCCCATCACTAGATATTGTTGAATAAAGTCGATATTTAGTTTTTTTGGCGCACAAAGTATTCTTGTCACCTCATAACTGTAAGGTTGAACCACTGTAGTCACATGAACTGTTTTTATAATATGTCTTTAGTAGCTTTCTGGGCAATGAAAGTGTTAATTGTTTTGATGGCAATGCAGACCTCACTGTGCCATTGGATTTTATCAAAAATATCCTAATTTGTGTTCTGAAGAGAAACAAAGGTCTTACAGGTGTAGAACGACATGAGGGTGAGTAATTAATGACAGAATTTTCATTTTTGGGTGAACTAACCCTTTAATATATTCTTTTACATGTGTTTGATGGCCATACGTCAAATATTGCAATACATAAATGTATATGGTGTAATGGATCACACTTGATCCGTAATCCATATGGACCAGGCCCCACGGTTCAGCACACAGTTTAACCATCATAGAGTGAACGTTTATCATTTGCATGTGTTTATAAGTCTTGCAGATGTACACATTCAAGTGATTTTAAACTATTCAAGCACAAGGAGACACGAAAGAGAACTCAATTCAGTACTTGTGCACTGTTATCTGTGCGCACAACCGCACAGAGAGCCGCAAATACCAGAATGATTCCTCTTTCGCATCATGAAAATTATATTGTTTTGTGGATGTTCTGGTGATTCTCACCACAGCAGAGAAATGGACAACAGAAACACTTTATTTTCATGATCACCCACTTCAATTGTGATTTTTACTCATCTGCCATATGAAGATATTGTGTCCTCATAGTTCAGAGCCTGATTACTGAGAGATGCTGGAGTATCAGGAGTTTGAAAGATGCTGTAAATCAGGGGTGATTGATCATGTTTATCGTTCTCTCTCAGGCACCTACTCCAACCTCTACAACCGGCCCAAACTCATCCAGGACCCTCCAAAGGTGAAGAAACCTGTCTCACATGTTTCATTCGGCCAAGGATATTTTATAAACTTTTATTTCAATACACAGATAAAGTAGCCTAGGGTGAAATGCACTGGAGGTTCAATTTCCAATTCAAATCCACATCCATCTTGCATGTGAACCAAATTTAAGATGTGGTTTCATTTACGTGTATGAATGATTTCACCTGCAGCACAAACACAGCAAAAAGCAAACATAATCATAAAACGTAATCTTGTATTATTCAATTGATCACATTAATCGTAACAAATATTACCCCGCCATATGACCTCATGCAGTTAATGGATTTTTAATGCATTATTCATTGAGTTCATTCATAGTATATGTGACTAATAATGCTGTTATTATGGGTCACACACAAACCTACGCTGTGTTTACTCTCTATTTACAAGAGTTTGCGTGCGATGTATTGTGACAAAAACACATTTCAGAGGTCATTAAGGCAATAGATCTTTGTTCACAGGGATAATGGATAGGGTTACAAAAGGATTTACAGAGCTTTAAAACACATTAGCTGATAATCACTGAAAAACGTGACACGTACTGTAATACAAACAGTAGACTAGTGCATGCCGCTTGCAACCCCAAGGTTATGGGTTCTATTTCTAGGGAATGCATGAAGTTATAACGTATATTTTGAAAGCAATATAAGTTGGTTTTGATAAAAGCATCTGCCACATGAATTAATTGTAAATATGTTTGCAGCCCAAGCAGATCCGAGTGTCCAGTAAGACAGGGATTCCTCTGGACGTTTTGGCGAAACGAGGCCCGACGGCTAAACAGGTGGAGAGGATGGAGAGGATAAACGACTCGGACCTGCCCAGAGTCTCAACGCAGCCCCGCTCACGGGACGAGAGCGCAGAGGAGAGGAGAGCCAGGAAACAGGCCATCAAGACCGAGAGGAAGGTGCGTAATCTAATGCGTCATGCTGAAAATTATTTGAAATATCAATCTGTTGCAGTTTATGTTGTAATTACCGATGATTATCTACCTGTTTCCTCTGCGTTATTGCCTGTCCAACATTATTAGCTTGTTGTGGAGACTTAGCATTTTTTTTTTCTTGTTTTACAATAAAGCAAGTGGAAAAATCCATCAGAATAAGAAAAAACAGAGTCAGTATTTCTCAAAATGAATAAAAACAGTGAAATGCAATCTCAGAATGTTGCACAAACCCTGCAATAATTAAATATGTTAAATTATACAAATATACTTTGTATTTAATCTCACTTTATTAACCAATGTCTTTACTGCTGACCTTCAATGATCGAATTCAACCGTACTAATAAGCAAAAATTACTTTAGAAAAAGTGAAAAACATCACATTTCTTTCAGCCTGAGGCTTATTCATTTGACTTTTGTTGTGAAAGGGCTTTTACATTTGCTAAAAATAGAACTTTTTTTGTTGTTATTAAAAAACAAACAATCAAGCCCAGCCCAGGTGAGAAAAAGTACTGCTAAAGTAATGTAACTAGGCATGTGACGGTATCAAATTTTTAAATTGCGATTAATTGCTGAAGCTTTTATCACAGTATACGGTATTATCATGATATTGAAATTTGCGCAAAAAAAGTGTTGTCATAGTGTAACAGGTTTAAGAACTCTTTTTGTAATAAAAAGAACTGTAAATGTTTAAATACAATAATACAATACACAAAATATATAAAGTAATTTTCAAACCGATTAAAGTGCAAAAGAATTAGGCTATAAAGAACAACAGGTAACACTTTACAGTAAGGTCTCATTATTTAATGCATTAAGATTGAGGAATAGCTACATTTGTTACAGAAAGTATTATTTTTTTGTTAATGTTAGTTAAGAACTGATCATTGTTAGCTTTATCTCAGGTCCATTAAATAAGTTATTTTGATTTTAGTAATGTTATTAAACAGTAACTAAGAGATTAACCTTAACTAAGAATAACTAATGCTTTATAAGTATATTTCCTTGTCAGTTTGGTAATAATAAATTATTAACTGATGAAGCCATATGTCTAAGTTTTACTGAACAATAACAAATAATCAGAAAATTTCTAATCATTAGGGCATGTTGTAGTCAAGATTAAAATATAAAAATGTTTAAGTTTGAAAATAAATAGCCCATTAAGTCTTTAAGTATTAAGTATTTGGTGCTGTGATGAACAACACTGAGATTACAAAAAAATGAATGGCTGTTTGAAGCATTTTAAAAACTTCACTAGCGCAGTTGGTTTGTTTACGGGGTAACCGCTGCACTTCTGCTGTCCCATCAGCATCCTCTGCTGTCAGAGAGTGAACGTGCACTTTCATTCAGTGCGTCTCCTTTACTCGTTCCGCCATGTGCTTCTCATGAACGTTGGGCTTGTTTACATCTGAGCTTGTGTCCCTTTGATGCAGAATACAGCGGTGTTGTGCATTTTATACGGTTGATGGGAAAGTATTCTTAAATGCATTCTAAAAATTGTAATAATTGGTGATAAATTATTATTTACGGTATTTTGAAGTGCCCACAATAACAATATCGTGCATATTCATTATCGTGATATATCGCATTACCGAATATCGGCGCATGTCTAAATGTACTGCATTACTTTTCATAAAAAGTAACTAAGTAATGCAATTAGTTACTTTTTTAGGGAGTAACACAATATCGTAAT
Source organism: Elopichthys bambusa (assembly GCA_037101425.1). Taxonomy (NCBI): domain Eukaryota; kingdom Metazoa; phylum Chordata; class Actinopteri; order Cypriniformes; family Xenocyprididae; genus Elopichthys; species Elopichthys bambusa. The sequence goes on along the minus strand of CM074436.1, from coordinate 36,127,180 downwards.
GCATTACTTTTAAAAGTAACTTTCCCAACACGGGTAATTAATCACTTAGCAGCATGTATAGCTAAAAAAAGCACCCTGGCATTCATATTTTCCCCTTCATTGTTTCAGGAGAGGAGAACAGAGAAGAAGGCAAACAAACTGGCATTCAAACAGGAGAAACAGATGCAGGAGAAACAGATGGTTAATTTAAGAGCAAACGTTCAGGGCCTGAAGCTCTCGTAGGACGGCAGAGACACACCAGAGACTTTAAAAAAGCACTGCGACACGTTCCCAACACCAGCGGACACTTAGGACCTTACTGAAGACGTGTGTTGCAGTACATGACATAATTTACCCTACCAGGACTTCCATGTTCTATTCTACTCACACACACAGTGTATAAGCAGTGCTAAACAATGTTTATGAATAGTGTTGCCTTGGATACATCATAATGAATGGAATCTATAGAAACTGTTCTGTTTATCAGGCTTGACTGTTTAAAGGTAAATATACATGTACAAAAATGTAATTAAACCTATTCATCATATTCTAAAAAGTTTTTTTCAGAACACACATACACATTAAAACACAAGTACTATTTTTTTTTTCATAGAATCGCCAAAAAAAAAAAAAAAAAACATTCTGGGAGGAAGAAAAATCTATCACATTTTCACCAGTGGCACAATATTGAACTATCAGCTGACTGTAAGGACAGATGGCTTATAGTGGCTTCTAAGTTCATTATGAGGAAATTCTTTTCTCCATGATTAGGCAAAGTGCATAAATGTCATTCACACGATCTGAACAATAAACAACCTGAAATAAAACTTCCTGTTTTTATCTGAAGTGAGCTTGAAGATCTGCTACATGAGAATGTGCTCCAATTGTTCCCATCATGTCAGAATTACAATAATTACAAGTTTCTGAGTTGACAATGTTCATGTTTTTGCTGGAAATTGTAATTGCAAGCTAGATGTTTGGGGTCGGTAAGATTTTTTTAAAATGTTTTTGAAGGAAGACTCTTACTAAGGCTACCTTGCTGAAAAAATACTTTAAAAACATTCTGACCACAAATATTTGAACGGTAGTGTACATTTGTTTGATGTGCCATTTTATTATAGCTCATGATACCAGCTGCATTTCATATTGAAAAAAAGGATAAATATAGAGGTGAATGACTTCGCTGTCACTCAACAAAACTACTGAATAAATAATCCGTTTAATGTTGCGAGTGTTGCCTTAGAAACACAAAAATACAAGAGTTATTTTGCAATGGCGCTATTTCCGACGAGACGTGAGAGAATGAAACACGTATCCAATTACATGAGTCACATGACCTGAGCAGCACTTGTTAATGATGTTGTAAATCTTTGTTCAAAGGCCCAAGGATATGATTCTGGCTGACCCGAAGATAAAACTACCACATGTAGCAACAAATAAAAGCATTATGCTTAAAAAAAAATAAAAAAAATCCCTGATCTAGTGTCAATTCAACAGGAGTTTCAGTTCAAATAAAGGGAGTGTCAGTAATGAAGACAAATGCCAAACACATTTTTTTTTTTTTCTGCCATGAACTGGAAAACCTCAGGGGAATTCCATTTTGTGATGTCATGTGAGGGCTTGTATTTGAACAGTCCCAACCTGGGTAATGTTCCCAGAACATCCTGGTAGCAGGTGCTTTTACTGTCTGTATGGGACTTTCCTTTACTTCTAGACCTCTGGAAGCAATCCAAAGAGTGTCTTGGGGAGTCTCTAGGGTCCAAAACAATTCACCGTATCTCCAGGACTCATCTCCAGAGTGAGGTCGGCGTGTGGACTGTCGTAGCCCGGCTCATCTTCATCAAGCATATTAGGCCCATATGCACATTCATTGTCCGAGTCACCTCTTCCCACATCCCTGTCACCAGAGGACTGCTCCTCATCGCTGTAGCATGGTATCTCTAGTAAGGTGGTTTGTTTGTAATGATCCCCGACCGGTTCGAACTGCACTTTGCTGTCCATAATCTCCGTCTCAACTTTCAGCAGTTTGCGCTGGTGTGTTTGTGCTGGCTTGATATCCTGCCAAACCAGAAAGAGACAATTTACAGTCACCCAGCCCTGTGCAGGAATTCTGCTGAGTTACACACCAAACACAGTTCACACCAAAGAGACCAGGACAAATCTTATTAAAAACTGGCTTATTAAAGGTATAGTTCACCTAAAAATATGTTTGGAAGAACAGTAGGAACCAAACCACACTGGTCCCATTGACTTTTATCATAAGGACATAAAAACACTGATCTTTTGTGTCGCACAGAAGACAGAAAGTCATTGGTCTGGAACCACATGAGGTTGAGTAAATGATCACAAACATTTCACTTTTGGGTGAACCGTCCCTTTAAATCAGAGCTGCGTGTGGTTTACTAGCTCAGATTTGCCAGCCCACATCTGAATGGTGACTTAAGTTTTTTTTTTGTTTTGTTTTTTTTAAGCATTTATATACTATTCTAGTATTTAGTCTTTTTTAAAAATGGCTTTTATTTTATAGTTTCATTTTTTATTTGAATTTGTTTTGCAAACAGTTTAGTATGTTCTGCTATTTATTTTAGTTTTAGTCATTTTAGTACTTCAACTTATTATATTTCAGTTAGTTGCCATGGTAAGATGCCTAGTTTTCTTCATTTTTATTTTTTCTAATTTTTAATATATTTTATTGTATTTATAATATTTTGAAATAGCAATAGTATTTTTATATTTTCAGTTTTTCAATTCATTTTAGTAATGTCATGTACATTTTTCATTTTTATTTGTTTTTTTATTTCTATTTAGTTTACACTTATTTTTTATTGTAGTTTTAATAGTTTTAGTACTTCAGCTTATTTAGTTGCACATGTCTTGTTTTCTTAAGATTTTTTAAATTTAAGTTTTCGTCTAATATTTATATTTTACTTTATTTCAATTACCAAAAACAATTTTTAACAATTTTTTTGGTATCTTTTTATATTTCTATTAACCTTTAATATATTTTTATATCAGTTTTATTTTAGTAATTTTAGTACTTAGTTCAGTTTCACCATTTCTCATTTAAGTTTTTCATCTTATATTTATACTTTTTTTCATATTACCAAAAAAAAGTTTTAGTTTTAGTAAACAATAACAATGCTGATGTTGAGGAGTTGCTTGTTTATAGTCATCTGGAATATTAGATGGATAGTAGTCAACTTTATATCCATTCTTTATCAACTTTTCACCAAATGTACAAATTATACAGTCAAAATTCAGAATTATATCTATATTTTGACAGCTTCACTATCACTTTACTGTGCTTTTAAACTTTCTGCCTTCATTTTTGAACTGACACGTCCAAATTTGGAAAGTCTGAACTCAAACAAACTAGAAATTGTGACACTGTAGAGCTGTTCATTTCATAAATATCTATATGTCTTTTAATGTTGACCTTAAACTGGATTGTGTGCCAGTGATTACATAAACAGATGGTAAAAAATATAATAATTATGATTTTGTGTAAATTGTTTGTGCAACTATTCTTACACTATTTGGTGCATTCAATACAATCCAGCAATTACGTGAGAATGTTTTACTGAACAATTTACACATAAATACTGAGAAACAGCAACTTACCAAAAAGTTGGGATATGCAGCGATAGCTTTCTTCTTAATTTCTGATTTGAATTTCTTCGCTAGCAGCATAATGATGACGGTTATGAAAATCAACGATAAGACGACCCCCAGCACTGGATACAGGTACGCGGTGAACGGTGAATCTGGGTGGAAGAATGAGAAACATCGGTGAATTACATCATCCTCAGCTGTGCATGTAATTATTGTTGGGTTTGTTTTTTAATATCCTTCAATATTGCTAGGTTTGTGTTATGTTTCTACTCCAACTCATTTTTTTAAATGTGACTTGTAAACATCAAACAGTTGATTAAAACTTGCATAAAACACATTAAATACTGAAGAAGTTTAAGTAAAAATATATCGAATATGTAATATAGTGCATGTATTTAGCAAATGCTCCTCTCTAGAGTTAATTTTTCTAGCTGTCTATTAAGCTTTTCTGAGGTAAATTTAACGTTACATGACATTGTTTACAAGCTGATTAACTGATGTCTTTCTGCTGTTGTCGAAACCATAATTAAGTGATAATCACATGAATCATTTCAGTAAGTAGTACTGTATCTTTTAACATACCTTCTGATGTTCACTCATGTTTATTTGGTGTTGTAACTAGTAATAAAGTGGAAGAGATGATTGGTTCACGTGCCGCTTGAATTGAGGTGCTACAGCGATCCATCACGCCACATTAGAGCGCCAAAACGGCATTTATTGTATATAATTGACTAATTTGCTAAGACTTCCATATCAAAACTAACAAAGCTCAAAGCTTAATGCGATTCACTGGATAAGAGGCATGCTGCAAATGTTTTGTTCATGCATCACCTGAAAACAGCATAGACTAAAAATTGAAATCGGTTCATAAAAATGGGAAACGAATAAAATCAAGAAAACAGTATTCTTTAAATGTTTTGAAATAATAGTAAAGTCAACATAGATATGAACTAATAAAATATATGTTAATAAAAACACTATATTTCAAGCACTGTTTACAGGGATGCTGTGTTTCCACTATTATCTGCTGTAAAAAAATCAGTGGAAGTTTATTGAAACTGCACTTACAGATTCTTATGTCTCCTCTGAAACAGCTGCGTCTAGGATTGAGTTGTCTCTGTCCAAACTCTCCTGTGAGATTGACACAGTAAACTCCTCTGTGCTCAGAAAACTCAATGGACGTCTCACATGTTTTATCCTTTATTTTACATTTTTCTTTTTCAATCTGTCAGAAAGTTTGAAATTAGCGTAATCAACAACTGGTTAAAAGAACAATTCACAAAAAAATTTACTTAAGAGATACACTGTCATTCAAAGGTTTGGGGTCAAATTCAGTGACAAGGAAAAGAATAGTTTTATTTAGCAAGGAAGCATTAAATTGATCAAAAGTGTCAGTAAATGTTACAAAAGATTTCTATTTCAAATAAATGCTGTTGTTTTGAACTTTCTATTCATCAAAAATGAAATCCTGAAAAAATGCATTGATATTAATAATAAACAACAAAACTGATTTCAACATAGTATGATCATCATATTACGATTGATTTTTAAATGATCATGTGACATTTGATCACAGGTATAAATTACGTTTTAAAATATATTACAACACTAATCAGTTGAAAATTGTACCAAACCTTAAACTTTTAAACAGTATAGTGTACATAAATGTTTTTATGAAAGATTAAATTTTAGCATTAATAATTACTTAGTTTTCAGTCGTTTCCTCACACAAAGCTATCATATGACTTAAGAAGACTTGAAATATATCATAAGTCATATGGGCTACTTTTTGTTTGAGAGGACAGGAAAGTGAATGTTACCCGTTTCAATGTTTCAATACAGTAATTCAGTTCCTCATTAAGGTTCCTCAGAGCCGGCGTGTTTCCGTACAGATGCGCAGGGTTGATGAACTGGATGTGAAGTTTACCATCTTTAGGAGAAAGTTCAACCTCGGGAAAATCCAAATAACCTGAACGCACAATAGTACTGTTAGATCATACTGCACGTGTTTGCTATGATAGATGATATTTCAGAGTTTAACCAATAATACAGGCTAAACATACACTTTATATTGCTGTCAGCTATTGTATTGAAGCTGAAAATATCTGATTTGCGCTGATCTGACTCCTGTCCTCCCCGCACGGCCCTCACAGTGACAAAATAGCGATTGTATGCTGGTCTAGACAGCATACTGGATATGTTTAAATGTCGATTTCGTGTGGTATTACTTTTCCTGGAACACAAATAAATAACAGTAAGCTCATGATGGCAGACAAAACTCTTTCAAACTACAAATGAACAGCCTTATGGTTTGACTAATATTTTAAAAGGGTTCAGCAGTCATTTAATCAAGCTAAAATGACTATAAATGGCTCTTAGTTGCTGTGAAAGATTGAAGCTGTTGTTGTCTGGTGTTTTTTTTTCATTCATACCTTTCATTGAAATCATTCACCTCCACAATGAAGTGTACGTCCTGAATGAGATCAGAATATTTCCATTGTACTTCAACTCCATAGTTGTCACACTGTATGGACACGTTATCAGGAGGAGGCGGGCGGCTCACGGCTAAAAGAGAGTTAATCATATTAGAGTCATATTTCTTATTATGCTAAGTTTAACAATGCTCATAACTTCCATTCAGAGTAGGGACAAAATCCTATGAATACTGTCACATATGTGGGTAAAATTTTAGAAAAAATAATGACGTATGTTGTATAATGAAAATTCAGCCTGTTTTTAGGACTATCAAGATTTTTTTGTGGTGTTGTAACATACTTCTCAAGACAGATGTGCACATTTAATTGTCAGTAGCCTACAGTAAAGTTAAATACAATTCTCATTTGCATTACTATAATGCAAAAAAAAGTGATACATGCAATTATTTTTGTAAAGTACAGTTATATAGTAAAGTGTATATTAAGTATACATCATAGTAGTATTTGTTTTACTGAATATACACAACAACAACAACAACAAAATACAATGAAACAGTAATATTATGAAATATTCTTACAATCTAAAAATAACTATTTTTCTATATGAATATATGTTAAAATGTAATTTATTCCTGTGATCAAAGCTGAATTTTCAGCATCATTACTCCAGTCTTCAGTGTCACATGATCCTTCAGAAATTACTCTAATATGATGATTTGCTGCTCAAGAAACATTTATGATTATTATCAATGTTGATTCATATTTTTGTGGAAACCATGATACATTTTTTCCAGGGTTATTTGATGAATATGAAGTTAAAAAATAACAGCATTTATTTGAAATAGGAATCTTTGTAACATTATTAATGTCTTTACTGTCACTTTTTAATTAATTGAATGTGTACTTGCTGAATAAACATACTAAATTGTTTGAAACAGTAGCAAAGAGACTGATTTTTGTGAACTGCCAATAATTTTGTTATAAAAATAATGTAGCAATAACAAAGAATCTTCTTCATGTACGCAAACTATAAGTTCTTATTTTTTAATCTGAACAGCCAGAGTTACAGTAATTCCTTTTGTATTGGTTCAGACTGACCTGACAAACCAACAAACAATGACTTCCAGCGGTTTGCGCTGGATGACTGTTGGTGTTTGGGATAGTATGAACAAGTCTTTACAGGCTCCCTGCCCCCATGTGACCCTTCCTAGCGTTCGCTCTCTTCAGTGTCTCATGATAAACACAAGCCAAATCAAAAACCGTTTTCCCTTCCCTCTGGCTCTACCATCCAAACACCCACTCACACACGCTTTCACACTTGCCGTATGCCATCACACGCCCTTTAACCTGTCATGCACACTATTAATCCCATCGATCATGCCAGTTTCTGTCTGCAGCCGTGTGTGATGTTAACCTTATAACCAGTCTTTTGGACTTGGTCCTTTGCACTGCAAATGCCTACAGATGTGTTTTAAAAGAATTAAAATTTCCTGATAATTTATTTACCCCCATTTCATCCAAGATGTTTATGTCTTTCTTTCTTCAGTTGAAAAGAAATTAAGGTTTTTGGGGAAAACATTCCAGGATTTTTCTCCATATAGTGGACAACATGATTATGTAATGTGTGGCACATCGTAGAGCAGTGCAAGATGAGTATTTGTGGTTAAAAAGTGTATAGTTTTTATTTTTTTTAGAAAATGACCAATCGTTTCACTAGAAAAGACCCTTATTCCTCGTTTGGGATCATGTAGAGCCCTTTAAAGCTGCACTGAAACTGACATTTGGACCTTCAACCTGTTAGTAACTGTTGAAGTCCACTATATGGAGAAAAATCCTAAAATGTTTTCCTCAAAAACCTTAACCTTTTATACATAACCTTAATACATAAACATCTTGGGTGACATGGATGACAGTAAATTATCAGGAAATTTTAATTCTGAACTGAACTAATCCTTTAAGTTGTTTTTTATGTCTAAGGTTGTCAGATACAGGTTATGTTGTGAGAACAAAGAAATTTTAATGGAGTAATGATGTTGAAAATGCAGCTTTGCTTCACAGAAATAAATTACATTTTAAAATATATACAAATAGAAAACAGTTATTTTAAATTGTAATAATATTTTAAATTATTTACTGTTTTCACAGTATTTTTAATCAAATAAATGCAGCCTTGGGTAGCAGATGAGATTATTTCAAAAGCATTTTACCAACCCCAAACTCGATAATGCATTATATATTTTTTATAAATGATTTGATTAGCGTCATCAGTCAGTCACTTGTCACTTGTTTTTGTGGTGCATTTTTTTTTGTAATGAAGCTCTCAAACTAGTTTTTCCAGTTCTGACTATTTACCAGTAACCATTACTAGCTGTACCAAGACTAAGGCGAAATGTGATGGGAACACAAACACGCACACTTACAAGCCCTATTCTCTCATCGCTGTTGTTATTTTCTGAGAAATCACCGAACAGAACAAGATCCGTGGTGTGAATCCCAGTGTGTCTTCATGCTCGTTTCATAAGAAAGACTTCAACTTCCTTAAAACTGTCACAACTTCTGAAAACTCCAACCCTACAAGCCCCCACCCAAAACATCTCACATTACAACAAAAAGTTTTACTTCCGAGAGCAAGCTGTTGAGAAATTTGGTTCAGATTGAGTTATGTATAAAAATGAGATCTCTTTGTGTATAGAATCATTTTCACAATCTAAATGGATGCATTTTACACCTGCCATCTGCCTTACATTTATCACATCTGCAACTTCTAATTAGATTCATTTATCGAGTCAATCAGATTAATTCACAAGTCAGCTGTGATAAGCTTGAAATTTGACCTGTTTTATGGATTTAGTTAATGTGTAGAGTACAGTATGTCTGTCATGACTGATGGTAAAGAGACGTGTCTGCGTCCCTCTCGGATGAGTTTTGATACGTGTGTTTAATCTCAAGTGTGAGTGCAATAAAAACAGCACCCACGCCAGCCCTTTGGACCACACCAGTACATAAAACAATGCTCTTATTCTTATCATCATGTTAAACAACACTGTAAAAGCAGTTCCAAGAGCAAAGACCTTTAGAAATTGATATTCGATCCTGAATACGGGCAGGATGTCATTTAAAGGCAACAGGAAGAAACAACCACAAAAACCATATATTGTATTCTTGCTGGTTTAGTGATTAGAATATGTGTGAATGTACGTAATTCATTATATATGTACTGCATTAACATACATTTCTATCAGTTCTTGCACTACCTGGGAATCGAACCCCTGACCTTTGCGTTGCAAGCGCCATACTCTACTCAGTTTGAGCCACAAGACTGCCATTAGATTTAAAAAAAAAAAAGATTTTAAAATTAAAGTACTATAAATATATATAATGATCAATAATGATTAAATTAAAATAAATATTTATACCAAGATAGCTTTAGTCAATTAACATTTAGGAAACATTTAGTGGCACTGAATGGGTTTGTTTGTTTTCCCCAAAAATCCATATATATATATATATATATATAACAATAATAACAATAACAAATATTTTACAGATAAATGTTTACAATATTTTTAAAAAGTAGCCTAAATAATAATGTATTTAGTATTTATTATTCAAATGTATTTTTCAAACTAATAAATAATGATACAAGCTAATACATAATAACATCATCAATAATAATACAAACTAATACATAATAATATTATATTAATACGACACTAATAATAAAATAAATGTAATAAACTCATCTTACCCTCTGAGGCGGATTTCTGAACTAAGATCAAGACAGTAACACTGATATAGATCTGTATCCGCATTATTGCCAGCGAGTTTTAATACAGTTTACACATATTATATCTTCGAGTGTCGAAATTATTGCTCTTCAAGTGAAGTAAATCCCATTTTCGGTAAGATCCGTGTAATTTCAGAGCAACATCGGACAGTGAGCAGCGCTTGCGGTTCCAAGGAAACTGCGCTCTTCGGGGAAATGACGTGCATCTGCTCACTCCCTCTGGCACGACAAAGGTGTTTACTCGTAGCTACAGGTAACTCACTTATCCCTTACTCATAATTTCTTTTGTTAAGGCTTTCAGACTTGACTCAGACTCAGCTGAATTCATTTTAAAAGGAAAAGATTTTACCTTCATCTAATGTTTATATGCATGGGCATCGGAACCATCTTGTCCCACCCACTTTTTAAGACCAATGATATTGGACCCACTCACTTTTATTGTCTCTAATTCAGCGTTTGTCTGTTCAGTTTTCAGAGCGCGTCAGTCGCTTAGACATAACCGACTGTGTTTTGTAAAACCTTGTGTGCATTTGACAGTATTAGCACAAGTATATCGCGTTGTACAATCTATACAGTATATGTATATATATACACACACACACACAGGTGCATCTCAATAAAATTAGAATATCATGAAAAAGTTTTTTATTTTTCTGTAATTTAATTCAAAAAGTAAAACTTAAATATATTCTAGATTTATTAGACATAAAGTAAAATATTTCCAGACTTTTGTTTTCATTTTGATGATTACAGCTTGCTGCTCATCAAAATAAAAAAAAATCAGTATCTCAAATTATTAGAATATTTAATTTCAAGTTTTATTAAATTACCATTCTCAGGGTATAAATACTGGGTTTAGGTCCGTAATCCCAACAGCAGTCATGGGGAAGTCTGCTGACTTGACAGTTGTCCAGAAGACGATCATCAAGACCCTCTACAATGAGGGTAAGCCACAGAGGGTCATTGCTGAAAGAGCTGGCTGTTCGCAGAGTGCTGTGCCAAAGCATAAAGGAATGACCGCAGGCTTGAGAAGATTGTCAGGCGAAGCCGATTCAAGAACTTAGGAGAGCTTCAAAGGAATGGACTGAAGCTGGAGTCAGTGCATCAAGAGCCACCGCACACAGATGTCTTCAGGAAATGGGCTACAACCTTTCACATTTCACGTACCAAGCCACTTCTGAACCAAAGACAACGTCAGAAGCATCTTACCTGGGCTAAGGAGAAAAAGAACTGGACTGTTGCTCAGTGGTCCAAAGTCCTCTTTTCAGATGAAAGTAAATTTTGCATTTCATTTGGAAATCAAGGTCCCAGAGTCTGGAGGAAGAGTGGAGAGTCACAGAAACCATGTTGCTTGAAGTCCAGTGTGAAGTTTCCACAGTCAGTGATGATTTGGGCTGCCATGTCATCTGCTGTTGGTCCACTGTGTTTTCTGAAGTCCACAGTCAACGCAGCCATCTACCAGGAAATTTTAGAGTACTTCATGCTTCCTTCTGCTGACAAGCTTTATGGAGATGCTGATTTCATTTTCCAGCAGGATTTGGCACCTGCCCACACTGCCAAAGGTACCAAAAGCTGGTTCAATGACCATGGTGTTACTGTGCTTGACTGGCCAGCAAACTCACCAGACCTAAACCCTATTGAGAATCTATGAGAGAAAGATGAGAGACACCAGACCCAACAATGCAGATGAGCTGAAGGCCGTTATCAAAGCAACCTGGACTTCCATTACAGCTGAGCAGTGCCACAGGCTGATCGCCTCCATGCCACGCCACATTGATGCAGTAATTCATGCAAAAGGAGGCACAACCAAGTATTGAGTGCATAGAAATGAACATACTTTTCAGAAGCCTGACATCTCTGTTTAAAATATCCTTTTTTTAAATTGATCTTGTGAAGTATTCTAATTTTTTGAGATAGTGAATTGTTTTTTGTTAAATGTGAGCCAAAATCATCACAATTAAAAGAACCAAAGACTTAAAGTACTTCAGTCTGTGTGCATTGAATTTATTTAATACACGACTTCCACAATTTGAGTTGAATTACTGAAATAAATGAACTTTTCCACGACATTCTAATTTAATGAGATGCACCTGTATGTGTGTGTGTGTGTTAATGGGTCACAGTCACACACTTAGCCCTATCCATTATTTCGTGAGGTATTCCTCTGGATATGCAGTCTCTTAATTCTTTTTCCCAAATCATTACCGTCCCGCCCTATATTTTTTTTCGCAGGGTAAGATTATTAATAAATGAATTAATAATTCGTTCCCACAACTAATTAATTCCCTTATTTTACTGAAATTACAGACACGTAAGCCGATTATTATAAATTAAGGAGGGACAAGGAAATTGATTAGTCGTAGAAACTAAATTATTAATTATTATTATTATTATGTGTTATAGCTCAAGCTATAAAAAGTTAGGCTATTGTGTTTTTTCTTCTTCTTCAGCATGTCAGTTCGTAGTATTTCCCACGCGCCAGTATTCATTTTCGCTTCTCCTGGCAGCGCAACATCTTGTGCGGAAGATACATTTTGCTTTTCTGACAATTTTCAAATGGTGACAATAGCTTTGGGATATTGGGAAAAATCATAAATATATGAGACAATATGGGCTCTGTAGACTGCTCATATGTCAATGCCCTCTCAAAAGCACAGAGCCCGACAGGCTATGATGAAATAATGTTATTAAACTGACTTGTTGACAAAATTTATAGTGCTTTCCTTGTTCAAGGACTTTGTATAATTTCTATTTTAATGCACTTTTAAAGATTGGATCGCCATAATTTGTACAAAACGGGCTTTCTTCTTGTGTCTGCTGCAAGTTTTGCGCACGAGCTACACACCTTGTTTAATTGATGATCGATAAGCTCTATCTATCTATCTATAATAGCATCTACTCCATTAAACAAAATTTGGGGGAGGACCCACCCACATTTTTTTTGCTTCTGACGCCCATGTATATATGTAGGGTCAGATTTCAATGGGATAGTGCCCTCTAACGTTAAATAATTATATTACTCATTAGGCTACATGATACACTGTGAATTGTGCCAATTGCAAACCACAACCATCCAACCATCCAATCATTTCTTGTTTGAGAAGCTGTTTCACTCCGATATAAGTCACAATAGGGAAGAAAACACTATCACAACTTCATTTCATGCTGACTTTAAGTCACTCTTAAAAATGCAGCAAAATGTACCAATTGGCATGCATTTGACTGCAAACACTATTATAAAATGTTAAAAAAATATATAAAAAAGAAATAATGTTGAGAACAGGATCAGGGCATGATTCTAAACTGTTGTCGTCCTCATGAGACTACAGTGTCAGCTCAATATGTCAGAGCATAACGCTAAACGCAAGGCTCCTACTTTAACCTGTAATATCATCTGGCGTCCATGAGAGATGTACATGAGGCACAGAGAGAGATTTTCTGCATCACTTATATAATACATCTGAGCTAGATTTGTCTGGAACAGACTAAAACTGAGTAGAAAATCACTTGAAGGTGATTTTGTGTGCATGTGGGGGTTAGGTGAATATTTTTACATGGCTAGCAGGATTTATTTTAGGCGAAATGAGGATTAAATTGAACTAATGCATTTATAAATACAACTAATAAAACTAGACAACACTCTCATTTATATGACTGTGTCAAGAACATGATGCACAGCAGGGTTTGACCAAATATCAAATAAATCAATAAATTATTTAATAAAACTATTTACATGAAACGTCCAAAAGATTCACTAAAATGTTTTGGACTTCCCAGTGCTACATACAGTATGAACAATAACAATTATTACATGAACATTATATCGGTACATTGTATTTAAAAACAAATAAATTATATATAATTTCTTATATATACTACAGTTAGGGCAGGTGTGGCCTCTCACCTACAACTGAGGTGCAAGACACCTTAACCCCCAATCGCTCCCCAGGCGCCACAGCAAAAATGGCTGCCCACTGCTCCGGGTGTGTGTTCATGATGTGTGTGTGGGCAATAGTCACTGCTGTGTGTGTGCACTTGGATGGGTGAAATAATTCAGAGTATGGGACACCATACACACGTCACTTTACTTTTAATAGTTTTCCTCCAGAAGAAGTATGTGTCACACTGTTTATTTTTATGATTTTTGAGCAAATCACCATTTCAGTCGATGTGCCTGATAGCCAGTTCCACAACAAATGCAGCTAAAGCTATCGTTGTCTTAGAGAAGAGATGTCCGTCATCTCTTTTAAACCTTGTTTATATACTTCATAACCACATGTTTGTAAAGAGCAGTGTGAAAGTTGATTGTCTTGAAAACTGTGTACATTTTCTGTAAGGACAAGACATTAAAAACATTGTTTATTTGCAAAGGCCAGCACATTTATCCACTAACCGTTCAGAAACATCCAGTTTCATTCTAAAAGTTGTAACTTCTTCCTGAGTCTCTCCATCAGTGTCCGACTCCGGTTTGATCAACGTAAGGCTGAACACCGTTACTGACAATCCTCATTTTGGCTGCGTGAGATTCTCCAGCTTTGTTGTTAAGTTGTTAAAGCTCCGCCCTCTACTGGAAAGGGGGTGGGGAGCAGCAGCTCATTTGCATTTAAAGGGGCACACACAAAAACTGTAATGTTTTGGTGGAGGTGGAATGAAAGCATACAGCAGAAGGAGTGAGAATCCAAATGCAGTTTAATAATGGTTATAATCCAAGGTCTTAGTCCATACCAGGCAGGGGGTCAAGCACATTTAATCAGTCCATACATACACTCCATGAAGGGCAGACAGGAACAAGCAATCCACGATTCAGGAATAACAAAACACCAAAACTGCTCGAAATGCCAACAGAAAAATCACAACCAAAACCAACAAGACTTCATAAAGAATACAAGGCAAAAAGGCACATAAATAGACAGGGTAATAAATGAGAAAACAAGACACAGCTGAAACAGGTTAATTAATAATGAGCAGAGGATACTGGGAAATGAAGTCCAGGAATAACAAAGTCTATGGAAACAATAAGGGATGAGGCTGCTCTCTGCTTTGTGGAAACCGTGATACATTTTTTTTTTCGTTCTGAGATGAATATAGAAAGCATTTATTTCAAACCGAAATCTATTGTGACATTAAAAATGTCTTTAACGTAACTTTTGATCAATTTAATGTGTTTAAAAAAAGCATCAACAGTGCAACAACACATGTCAGCTACAATGAGTAAGATGAGTAAGTTTAAAATGAAACCCTAAAGTGCCAATAAAACAAATAGACTCATAAACACTCGCAAGAAGAAAAGTAAAGCCCCTTAAAGGATTACAGCTGCTGTGTTTTGTGGAAGCAGATGTGGAGTGAATGTGATCACTGAACAAACAAGGTGATACTCGTGTGGCTGAATGGTCATGATTAAAGAGTGTCGTTTCTGTGCTAATCGCCACTGGTTGAGGCAAATACAACAGTTTTTTAATACGCCACTTCATCTCATGTGAATGCACCTAAGCAAAGTTTTCAAACTATTAACTTCTTTATTAACTGAGTGCACCTTTATCAGTTCTGTGAAGTATCAGGTAAATAAAGACTTTTTGAGGTATGAAGACAGACACCATGCAAGAGTTTTTATTTATTTGTACTCAGATTGAAGTACACAAAATAAATAATTACTTTTACTCTCGAATAGATAAAACACGCACACACATTCTGCCCCATTTACTTCTATAATACCCTTACACACAAAAAAGCCATTACAGATCTTCAAATAGCTGCAATATGTTAAGAGCTCAGCGTTTGGTCTGACCTCCAGCAGATACACGGGTCAAGGGCACACACAAACACACACACACTAAATCATCAAATCCCTGGCAAATGTCTCCACCCTCCCTTAAAGCCCTTCATATAAGCATCACACGTGCAAATGCTTTACACTCTGAAAAATAAAGTTGTTTTTTTTTGCAGTGATGCCATACATTATTACACAGAAACATTATTGCTTCCCCAAAAAACCTTTTAGTGAACAAAAGAACCATTTTAAAGAAACTTTTTCCACTTTTGTGGAATGGAAAGATTCCATGGATGTTAGATATTCTTCATGGAACCATCAATAATAAAGGCCTTCTGAAGTGAAGCGATGCGCTTGTGTAAAAAAATATCCATATTTAACAAGTTATGAAGTAAAATATCTAGCTTCCGCCAGACCGCCTTGCATATTCAACGTGTGAAGAAAGTGTAAAACTCTCGTAGTTTAAAAAGCTTACGCCTTCCCTATTCACACACACCCACATACAGCTGCTGTGCTTTGTGGAAGCAGATGTGGAGATGTGGATGTCATCACTGAACAAACAAGGTGACACTCATGTGGCTGAATGGTCATGATTAAAGAGTGTCGTTTCTGTGCTAAACGCCACTGGTTGAGGCAAATACAACAGTTTTTAATACTTCCCTATTCAACTTACGGAAAAAGCTTAACCTTTTTTTTCGGAAGTTGAATACGGAAGGTGGTTTGCTCGGATGCGTCAGGATATTTATTAATATTTCAAAAAGAAGAAAGTCATATACACCTAGGATGGATTGAGGGTGAGTAAAGCTTGGGGTAATTTTCATTTGAAAGTGAACTAATCCTTTAAAAGGGGCTATATGTAAGATTTTTACTTTAATAAAGCATAAAAATACCCCAATATGTTTGCAGATATTTAGGAAACATGCTAAGTTCATGTTTCTCAGAAAAATTCGATATCACAGGTTGCCAGTTGGCGGAAAACACTGCTTATTGCAGCCACGGAAACCAGCAAACAAACTGGGTCAGAGATTCACAGATTCTACCTGACGTAAAAAGCCTCTGCATCCATCTAAAAATCCATATGAACTATTAAAACACAGATAAATCAACTCATCAGCTTACAGTGTGCTTTTATTGTCAATTGCGCTCACTCTTGTTGCTGTCCTCAAACTGGCCACCTGCGTATTTGAACGAGGGGACGGGGCAAACAATATTTTGAATTTGGACTGCAGTACCTATTTCGACCACTGGGTGTCATTCCTACATAGAGCCCCTTTAAGAGTGTAGCTGGATCAGTGATATAAAGATGAGTTTTAAATGTTCTTCATTTCAGTTTTTTCATTTATGCTGCTGCTGTTGTGTCGAGAGTAATGAATGCAATCAAGCAGAAAGAATCAACATGATTCTGTTTCATTCACAGAGACTTGCAGTGTACAGTGTCTTTCTCAAGGGAAGCTCTGTTATCATCCCAGCTCCCTCACAACTAGGCAACCAGCATCCCAAATGTGTCCTCAAATCACCTCCACAACAACAGCTGGACTTAAATGGACATCCAAGAAACTACATGAAAACGGTAATGTAAACTAGAATTATTCCTTTACTGAAGAAAATTTGAGTGGTGTTTGCTCATGCAAAAATTCATCAAATATATATATATATATATATACACACACACACACACACACACACAAAGCAATATATAGTATATAGCAGATATCAACAGCCTTATTTTTATTTCATCATAAAATGCAACATATAAGTATGTCTAGCTTTATCTACATATATGACTGAAGAGTTCATTTGCAAAAACCGATAAACGCCACTTTAAAAAAAAAAAAAAAAAAATCAACTAACTGCTGTGCGTTATTCTCCACATATACAGAAACCGATAAATAGTGTTAGTGTTAGTGTGTGTGTGTGCCGATCTTTTAGTGTGTGTGTGTGTGTGTGTGTGCGCACGTGTGTTTGAGTGTGTTTTAAATGCAATTACAAAGCAATTACTTGGGTTTTGTTTAACTCTGAAACATGAAATGTGGAGTTATCTGCTTTTGCCAAAAAACAAACTTTCAATATATATAAAAAACATACTTTCAATGAACTTTAATTTTTTAATTTACCTGTATTTTTTAGAATTATTATTACTTAATCAAAACAACCCAACTGCAGTTTGATTGGTATTACTTGGAATGCACAATAAAAAAACTGAGTTAACTGTTTTTGCAAATTAACTCTTCATATATACTTAGCAAATCTCAATTGCCTGATGTTTTGTAGCTATTATCACCCAGCTTATTTTAAAGTTAGATATATAAGTATGTCTAACTTTATCCACATACATACAGTAAACTCATGTAGGCTGATATAGACTAGCCTACTAGTCTATACAGAAAATCTCAACTGCTTTATCGTTTGTATCATTAATCACTAAATATAAACTATCGTCCAGCTCTAATCTGTTACATGCGACTATAAGGCATGAAGATATTAAGGTATTAAAACATTAACGTCATGATTTTTTGTAAAACTGCTTTGAAACAATGTGTATTGTGAAAGTGCTATATTAATAAATTTTGCCTATTTATGTAGTGACCAGACTTGAGCTCTTTTGACTTGTGCCAGAACAGATCAAAATGCTAAAAATATACAAATATAGAATTGTTTGTGGTGAGTTTTGCACAGAATATGGAAAAATATCTGAAAATGTGAATGTTTTACTGTCTTTATCCCTTTCTTTCACATCCCTGCACTGCTCACAAGCATTCTGGGAAAATGGCAAAAACTGTTCTGGAAGCTTTTGCCGCCACACACACACACACAGGTTTGTTTTGCTATCTTAGTGAAGACATTCCATAGGCGTAATGGTTTTTATACTGTACAAACTGTACATTCTATACGCCTACGCTATCCCTACCCCTAAACCTACCCATCACAGAAAACATTCTGCATTTTTACATGTTTAATATTTGTTTAAAGCTATTTTAAATATGAGGACTCATGAAATGTCCTCATAGTTCATGTTTACGTTGTGATACCAGTGTAATACCCATGTCATTATACAAATTTGTGTCCTCATAAATCACAAAAATAAGCACACACACACACAAACAGAGATACTGAAATGTTGAGAAATGTCGGTGTGTGGACTGTCCTGCATGGCTCAAACAGTCAGTTCATTCTGACTGACACGTGAGAGTATAATTACAGCTGTTCGGCTCCATGCGCCTTATAGATTTAAATCCCAAACACACACACACACAGGGTAAACAGAAAAAAAAAAAAAATATATATATATATATATATATATATATATTAATTTGGAGGGCCGTTATTGAGTGACAGGAGTGACGGTGTGACAACTTACTGAAGAATTGCAGTCTGGGTTCCTTAATCTCAAGGAGAAAAGAACCAGAGAAAGTGTTAGTCTGGACTCTGGATATTTAGCCTCCCCATTAACTATGGATATTAGTTATTTTATTTATACTCCCCCCTATAACTGGGTAGGCACTAAACACACACACACAGAGACAGATGTCCAGTCTAACAGCTGCTTTGTCAATGTTTATCCTGACTGAAAGAGAGAAAATGAAGCTCTACTGAATTTTAATTACCAGAGAGAAATGCCATGAAATAAAGCAAATGAGAACGAGATCTGATGATGATTTTAGATCAGCACAAATACAGGCCAAATACTTTTAATTAGCTGTTGAAAAGAATTTAATACTAATTTAATACATGAATTATTTTGATTAACTATTAAAATGACCACAATAGTCACTACTCCATCCAGTTCTTTTATTTTTGTACATTTTATTAGTTTTTTTTTTTTTTTTTTTAAATTGCTTACACACTAAGAGTGGTACTTGATGCCCACTCAGTGAAACCATTCACTCATGTACCGAATCTTCAGACCAACTCGGTTTGCAATTATAAAAGAAACTTTTTGCAAAATACTAAACACAGTTCACAGTACATTGTAGAGGTGCCGCGATGAAGAGATAATCAGTGTTATTCACTTCACCTATCAGTGGTCAAAATATTATGCCTGATCTGTGTATTAAATGTACTCGTACATTTTGGTCCTTGTTTTGATCATGAATCGTGTGAATACTGCAGAGAATTTTTTTTTTTTTTTTTTTTTTTCAAGTCTGTCATAATTAAAAACAGCTTGAAACATGAAGGGACAAAGATATTATTGCAGAATTAAGGACAGTGTCTGTAAATCTTCAGTAAAAGTGGTTGCGTAACAGAACACAGTATAAGGCTGTGAGAGTGAAAACAAATGAAGACTTCATATTATGGCTTAAACACTGAAACAAAGGCATAACAGCATCCTTTAACTGACCGGACAGACTCGATTTTGATATTTGAAGAAAAGAATAAACTAATTGTGAAATGCTGACTGTTCATATTAAAGCTTTTCACTGGCAGCAGAAAATGAAGGTGGTGTCACTTTAGGAGATTCTCCAAATCCTTTTGTCAGCAGACTGAGTCGCTTCCTGTCTGCATGTAGTTTAGGAGATGATCGGTGTCCTCAGACTCAGACTCTGGTCTGGGTCAGTGCTGGTCTGAGACCTGGTCTCTGCTGGAGTGGAGAGGAGAGCAGTCGCTGACCCCATTCTGTGTCTGACACAGCATAGCCTCATGCCATGTGTGTGTGATTAATTTCGTGTGAAGGGCTAACGTGACGGGTTGGCATTAGCATTAAATATGAAGTCGGCTGACACATGAAATGTATGTTATTAGGTTATTATGGTTTTTACATTTTAATGTAGTTTTTATTTTTCATTTCAAATAGATATCACAACATGTCAGTTTAGTTTTTGTAGATTGAGTTTAGTTTTATATTTTCAGTATATTTCTATTTATTTTATATTAGATTTTTTTATTTATTATTTTTTATGAATAGTCTTATTTTTAGTTGTCGAGTTTTTTTCTAATTTGAGTTTAGTTTTATATTTTTTATATTACATATTATATATATATTTTTTTTTACTAATATTCTTATTTTTAGTATTATTAATTTGTAGTCAAGTGTTTTTGTAGTTTTATATTTTCATCATATTATTATATTTTTATATTAGATATTTTATATATTATTTTATTATCATATTCATTTACTAACATTATTATTTTTAGTATTATTCATTTGTAATTTGTATTTGTGGGTGTTTTTCTAATTTCAGTTTAGTTTTAGATTTTCAGTATTTTTATTAATTTTAATTAATTTTAATATTATTTTAATATTATTTTTTACTAATATACTTATTTGTAGTATTATTAATTTGTTTTTGTAGTTGGTTTAGTTTTAGATTTTCAGCATATTTCTATTTTTTATATATTACATATTTTATATATTATTTATATTATATATTTATATATTTACTAATCTTATTTTTAGTATTATTAATTTGTAGGTGTTTTTCTACTTTGTTTAATTTTATATTTTCAGTATATATTTTTTATATATATTTTATAAATAATAAATGCTAATTATTTATTAGAACATTTATTTATTATTTGATTTTTGTATTTATATTTTTATATTTTGTATTTTTCATTTGTAGTCAAATTAATTTGTGGTCATTTGTATTTTATTTGATTTCATTTCAGAGTCAAATGTATTTTACTTCATGCTCAGTAATTATTTTTTTAACAAAAGTGTGTGTTCATGTGCGTGTTGAAGGAATGTGGGGTTCATGCTCTGCTGTCATCATCCCTTGTTTTGTCTGGTCATGTGATTAAAGTGTCTCCTTGATAAACCTCTTTTTGCATGATTGCTTTATCCACAGCTTCACGGGACGTCCGGCCAACTCTCATTAATGGTCAGTGAATTTCTTTGGAAAACCTTCACATGTGCGTCAGAGATTTCAACTGAATTACACAGAAATGTCCATATCTCTAATTAAAAACAGGGCTGCTGCTAAACCTGAAATGTTCTATCCCAGCCGTCCCCTACAAACCCAGATATTAGGATTGTTGTGCTTCTGTAATTCATCCGTAAAATCATTTCTCATTCATATAAAGCCTCAGTGCACAATTTTGTGGTTTAAAGTAAAAATCAGCCTGCCAAAATGAAAATCATTTTATCACCCTCATGACATTGCAAACCTATAAGAAATGTGCTTTATTTGCTAAGTTACACCAACTAAAGTACATTTTAGGTGGAAATAGCTTAAAATAACAACTGCACATTTTCATTTCTAACATTATAATATTTGGGATATAATAGGCAGTACATTGAGGTCAAATTTTGAATTACTTTAAAGCCAATAGTAAAAACCAAACGGAGTTCGCATGAAAATGTCGCGAAATCAGAATCAGTGTTTATTTAGTTGTTTTGGAGCAGGACCTCAGACATTAATAAACCAAATGTACTGACAGTGATCCACGGCATATCAGTAATGAGCTTTAGTCCTAATGAGACTATGGCAGTGATGCCGCTTTGGCTTCTACAGAGTTTTATCGCTGATTGACTGCTCAGCTCAGATGCCCTGGCTATCATTTCACACAGCATGTTTCACCTCGCCAACCAACCAGACTTCACATCTGCATGTTTAAGTTAAATTTCTCCTGCTTTTTTCTTAACAATATAGTGTATCATATTTGATATACGAATTTCTAAAGACATTAATATGCTGAAAAACCTGTTGCACACAATCTACTACGTGCTTTCTATCATCTGATTGATAGCTTATACTTTTTTTAGTAAAAGGCTTTTTAGTATCATTGTAAAATGTCCAAAAATTCAAAAGTCCTGTAAAATAAACACAAAAATGACTTATTTTGTTTGTAGCATTTCGATATGAACACTCAGGTTTACTTGATTATCCATACTTTATTTTTTAGAAAAATCATGTTAAAATGTGACTATCAAATATAAGCTCTCATTCTTTTCAGTAACATTTATTTGTTCATCTCTCAATATTCTCTTTATTGCATTACTTTATATTTTTTTACCCCCACAATTAAAACTATGCAGAGCTTTGATCATAAAACTAAGCATTTAAATAACATTTTTGTCATAGCTATGTTCAGTTAGTTTATGCACACGTGTAACAGATGACCAAACCACAAATGGATTTGACAGCCAAGTTTACTGCGGTGGCTCATATGAGCTACAAGTTTTTGGATTATACAGAGTGTTTCGGTCTCCTCGCTATCACCAGCCCCTTCGACGACGAAACTCTGAAATCTTTGTTCTGGATCTGGGCTAATACCACCACCCAGTAGACCTCCCAGACACAGGACTTGACTGGAGGGAGGCCGTCATCAAGTGTCTGGTGAGCGTCCTATGCGGAACACAGCCGGATCCAGAGCGCGATGCACCATGTGCACAATTTGCGTGAGCCCCTGCCTGCCGCGACAAGTGATCCAGAGCCCGAAGAAAGGAGGACAGTGCTGACCATCACCCTGTAACAGGAGCCCCAGTGTGAGTCTGACCAGGGGTATGAGCCCGCGACACCAGCAGCTGAGGTAATGCTGGCAAAAGTGGACACTCCTCCCACCCAGTACTTTGTTAATCATCGCTGTTTTAAGACAGCACTAAGAACTGTATGGACTATGATCAGTTTGTTCTGAGTCATCGCTATTTCAAAACAGCACTGAGACTGTTTCATTGACCTGTTGGGAATTGGAGTTTTTGGTATTGATCACGTCAAGCGTACCTCTAGCACCATCACTGCAGAGCTCAGCCAGTCCTCCAGCCCTGCTTCTGCTGGATGCCTGCAGCCCTTCGCCTCCTCTGGGTATGCCTTGCTGTGACGTCAAGCCTCAGGTCGGTCAACCACCAGCAGCGCCTGAGTGAGAGGATCTTGCAGCTCCGCCTCCGATCCCTTCACTGCATCTCAGCCCGTCAACCTCTCGGCTCCGCCTTGGCTCCTCCCACCTTGGGCTCCACCAGAGCCCCTCAACCTTGCGGCTCCACCAGGTTCCCTCGTCCCACTGGCTCCACCAGGTTCCCTCGTCCCACTGGCTCCACCTTGGTCAGTCATCACTCTTCTTCCACCACGGACTTGCAAGCTGTCCGCTGCGCTCCGTCTCTCCACCCCTACGGCTACAGCGGGCTCCACCTCAGACGCTCATCGTGGCAGCTTTGCCAAGGTCTCCAGTGGCAGCGATGTCACTCGATAACATCAGCTCTCCGTCCTTGGATTCATAGGCTTCTTCTCCACCGGTCATCCCCCAGATGTCGTCAGCCACACTAACACCTTTGAGTTTGTTCCTGTCATGTTTACAATTAGGTTGTGTTCTACTACGTATATACTACGTATACAAATCAGCAAATATTTTTGCTCAGTGCTTTTTAATCCTTGAGTGTAAGCTGTATATTCTCACTATATCATACTACATAGGACATAAAAGCCTGATGTATCAAATATGATACAAAACATAACACGTATGCAAACTTTTTTCTTGTATATTTTGCCTAAGGCTCAACAAACTGTAACATTTAAAAATATATATATTATTTTCTATAACAGATCTTATGGGGTTAAGTGCCTCCAAAGCAAAAAGTATATCTTAAAGCAGCAGCTGCCTGTTCTGAACAATTCTTAGATGTTCATTTAAACATGCATCTCACACACACACACATTGCGGACGCCTGCTCTGAATGCAAAGACAATAACATTTCTGCACTGAGACTTGTTTGATTGACAGCTCTCCGCTGTTTATTAAATATAGGCCAGCTGCGCACAGCACAAATCCCCAAATGATTCCCTTTCGGGTGTTTTTTCGCCCCGCACCATTGGCTGACTGCTGGCCTGATTTCCACTGATCTGCATGTGCGAGCATGTGAGACAGTACTTAACACACACAAACTCCATTTCTCTCTCTCTCACACACACACACACACACACTCTGAGCTCAGACAGACACAAGATGCAGCTGTTATCCCGCTGCGCTCTTTAGACTGCTGCTGGTCTGTCTCTCTCATCCGCTGAGCACACGCTCTCCATCATCACCCAAAGCCCTTCTGTCAAAGGCAAAATGCGACAATTGTTGGACAGCAGCTGGATAAAGTTTGGACCAGCAGGAAGAGATGACTGGGTTTCGGGGTCTCCTTCACCGCCTACTGCGGAGCAACGGCTACAGGTCAGTGAGCGATCCCATTAGACAAGTCATTAGGACAGAAAATGACAGGTTGGACCACAAAAGTTCTTTGAGGCACAGAAAAACTAAAACTACACTCTACACTCTTAAAAATAAAGGTTCTTTATTGGCATCAGTGGTTTGATGAACAACTTTTAACATCCATGGAAACCTTCCATTGGACTAAAGTTACTTGATAGTGGAAAAAGTTTATTTAGATTATTACAATTTTCTCCACATTAAGAAAAAAAATGGTTCTTATAAGAACTGTTTACTGAAAGGTTCCTTGAATGGGAACCAAAAATGGTTCTTCTGTAACATTTCTGCAAAAAAAAAAAAAAAAATTTGGATCTGTTATTTTTTTAAGAGTGAAACATAATGAAAGCTAAATTGAAAGGACAAATTGAAAATAATCATTTTCAAAATTATTATAACCCTGACCTGCAGTACTTTATGCCTTTAGTCATTCAGATTCATGTGAGAATCAAACTCTTAATAATAAAGGTTCCAAAAGTGGGTTTTCGCAGTGATGTCATAGAAGAACCATTTTGGGTTCCACAAAGAACCTTTCAGTTAACGGTTCTTAAAAGAACCTTTTTTCCCCTTTATTCTAAAGAACCTTTTTTCCTCTATAGAACCTTTTATGCATTGGAAAGGTTCTATAGATATTAAAGGTTCTTAATTGAACCATTAATGTCAATAAAGAACCTTGTGTATATTAAAGTTGAAGTCAAGACATTTGTTTTGTGTTGAATTTTTGGTGCTGTTATGTTTTGAAGTTTCAGTTGTGATCTACAACAGGGTTTATTTGAGGTGACACGGTGGTTTGGCATAAACGAAGAGGTTTAAAAATATCTAATCTAGCTGAAAAGCAGCATTATGTGATTAGCGTTGGTAAAACGGTGAAACAAGCTACAGATTTTGGGATGCAGTCCAGTTGTGGTGGACGCACTGGTTCTGGATTAAAAAAGCAAGTAGTGTTTTTGGGAGCTGCATACCAATTTGGTCAAGAGACGAGCCTAAGCATTCCTAAAGAAAGCTAAAGAAACTTTTATTGAAATAAGTTGGAGAATGAGGCCATTAGAGAAGTTACTGGATCCATTCATAGATCCTTCTGCTGCATTTATAGGTTCAGCAAAGAATTTTCCAAGACCACTTTTTACTGTCTTGATATGGCTCTGTTAAGACTTAAAGGGTTAGTTCACCCAAAAATGAAAATAATGTAATTTATTACTCACCCTCACATTCTACATTCGTAAGACTTCGTTCATCTGCAGAACACAAATTACGATATTTTTGATAAAATCCGATGGCTCAGTGAGGTAATTTACACTTTCAATGCCCAGAAAGGTACTAAAAACATATTTAAAACAGTTAATGTGACTACAGTGGTTCTACCTTAATATTCCTTAATAATCTTTTGTTTCGAATCAGTGATTTGGATCATGTGTCAAACTGCCAAAATCACGTGATTTTGGCACTCTGAACAACTGATTCAAAACAAAAGATTCAAAGCAGTGTTTTGAAATCGGCCATCACTAGATATTGAAAAGTCGTTATTTTGTTTTTTTGGTGCACAAAAAGTATTCTTGTCGCTTTATAATATTAAGGTAGAACCACTGTACTCACATGAACTGTTTCTAATATGTTTTTAGTACCTTTCTGGGCACTGAAAGTGTAAATTAACTCACTGAGCCATCGGATTTTACCAAAAATATCTTAATTTGTGTTCAGAAGATGAATGAAGGTCTTACAGGTTTGGAACGACATAAGGGTGAGTAATTAATGACAGAATTTTCATTTTTGGGTGAACTAACCCTTTAAAAACAATCTGATTATGCATTATAGGTTCTTCAAATCATTGTTTTTGTTTCTTGGTTCTAGCACCAGTTTATAGTTTTATTATTTTTTAAACTAGAGGATGAAATGTTTGGTTTGGAATTCTACAACTCTCATATCAAAAATGGTGAAAAGACCAGTTTTCTCTTTCATCATATTTCATATTTCTATCTAGTTTTATATATTCAGATGTTATCTCCCTACTGTTGGTTATAGTTTTTCTCCCAGCCTGGTCTTATCTGGTTTTAGAGGATTTTGGGCCCTTTTCAGCTGGTCAGTCTTTGAAACCAGCTGGCCATCCAGTAAAGCAAAGTAAATACAAACCCAATCTAAAGTGAAAACATAACTTTTATAAGATGTGGTGATTTCATACTAAATTTGATTTGTTTGAAAATGTATGATTTTAAGAAAAAAGCAAGAAGGTCCACTCCTAAAGCCCCTAAAAGATTGTACAAATTCATACAAATTAGCCATCAATTCGCTATAATGAAAACTAGTTATGAATTTCCATGTGAGTGTGTTGATAAAATACCAGCTGTAAAAAGTAGTAACCTGCTATTGTTACCTTTATTTCTACTTGATTTAAACCATAACAAGTTTAGGTTGATTCCGTAATAACATTTTATCGCGATTATATTTTTATAATATTGATATTTTCTACTTAAAGGTGCTGTAAGCAATTTCTAAGAATCATTGTTGAACACTGTTGATATTTGAAATCAACCCAAACAAACACCCTTCGTTGCTCCGCCCCAAAATGCACAAACCACAAGGTAAAACATAAAATGAACATACAGTGCATGAGTATACAAGCAAGAGTTTGTTGTTATTCGCCAGCAGCTCCAGACAAACAATGACACTCAAAACCAATGTTTCTCACGTATGCAGCAGAAACAACGCAACCCCTGCGTCCATTTTCCCACTTAGGTCTCTCCAGAGCTGGAAAGCTTTTCTAAATATTAATGTGCATCCTAAAGCTCTTGCCTCCTCCCCCATCATGAGTGAACACGCCCCCTACTGCTAATTGGCTACAGGTTTGTTGTGCTGCTCAGTCCAATCCACTTTCAACAGTTTTTTTTAGAAATCACTTCCTGCACCTTTAATAAAAGCAGTTGATTTAGATGTTAGCCTGTATTTGATCGTGTTGATAATCTGAAAACCAGCTTAAACCAGATAAGACCAGCAAATCAGCTTTAAAGGGATAGTTCACCCAAAAATGAAAATTACCCATGATTTACTCACCCTCAATCTTAGGTGTATATGACTTTCTTCTTTCTGACAAATACAATCAGAGTTATATTAAATAATGTCCTGGTTCTTCCAAGCTTTATAATGGCAGTAAATAGAGAATGAGATTCTGAAGCCCAAAAAAGTGCAACCATCCATCATAAAAGATATCCACACGGCTCCAGGGGGTTAATAAAGGCCTTCAAAAGTGAAGCAATGCGTTTGTGTAAAAAAAAAACATATTTAAAACTTTAAAAACTAAAATAACTAGCTTCCGACAGACGTCTGTACGCATTGACTTATGGCGAAAGAGTGGACTCTGTATGGCGTACTGACGAACGCGGAAGCACAGAGGATAAAAGAAAACAAAACACCGGTCGCGAATTAGAAGTCTAAAACGAGAATTTGATTACATATATAAATCTTATGAGGGATATAGTGAAACATTTGGAGCTAGAGAAAATCAGATTCTCCGAAAAAAATAAAGAGGAAAAATGTTCTGAGATATGGCAACCTTTTATAAATGACTTTGGTGATATTGGTCCTGCAGAAAGTGGCTGAATTGATCCATTGAGATAAATGGTTAATTGAGCTAAGAAGAGGGTTGAATTCATACTTGAGGTGGACTAACGCCCCCCACTTTTGTTTTATACATTTAGTCTACTGTTGTTTTTGTTTTTACTGTTGTGTAGCCTAATTATTTGTTGGTTATAGGTGAGATGTGAGTGAATATGTGTTGTATGGTTTTGATATGTTAAAAGAAAAATCCAAGAAAAAAAAAAATTAAAAAAAAAAGAGAAAGAAATGTCCGAGGAATACTCCTACATCTCCACAAGAGTGACTCTTTTGGTGCAAGTCGACCTGCGTACGGCTGTCTGCCGGAAGCCAGTTATTTTAGTTTTTAAAGTTTTAAATATGGACATTTTTCTTACACAAACGCTTCGCTTCCGAAGGTATTTTTAATATAGCTAACTCCGATTATATTAATCTGAAGGAAGATAGTCATATACACCTAGCATGGCTTGAGGGTGAGTAAATCATGGGGTAATTTTAATTTTTGCGTGAACTATCCCTTTAAGGTTTTTTTTAGGACTATGCAGGCCTTCAGAAGTGTTCAAATTCAATATCATGTCCTTAATGTCCCTTTAGGGTTACCACTGGAATGAGGTTTCGACGGAAAACAGCGGGAAATCGGAGCCTATCCTGTACGTCGTTCTTCCGTTTGTCACGCTCATCGTGTTTGGTATCGCGTTTGTCCTTCTTTACCGAAGATTCAGACAGAACAAGTTGGGACTGAACAACATCATCGCACTGGACCTGCAGGACCCGGAGCGCAACGCAGAGATTCTGTCGTCACTCACCGGGAACGCGGAGCGGCTAAACAGCACGAGCTCGGACATGTCTGACGGGGTCTTCCTCATGGTCTACCTCCCGCCGCCCTACGAAGACACGCTGACGAAGATCACACGCGCTGCCAGCCTCAGCAGCGGCAAAGACGTCGAGTCCATTAAGATCGAAGACCTCGAAGCCAAACTGTGTCCGGAGCTCAAGGCGAGCGGGGAGTTTGTCTGAGAAAAGACTAGTATAGAGACACCGGGGCTAGTTGTCACACATGGAAAATATCACAAGGGCTATATATCTCAGTTACACACATGCTTATTTTCTACATAACTGGTTGTATGTTGGTCGAATTCTAACCTACGAACTAAAACAACGGCGAAAAACGTAAAGATATGTGCCTAACTTTCTAAAAAAAAAAAAATACCTCAAGTGAGAAATATTCACTTGAGTAAAAAGTGTGACAATTAGCCCCGGTCCTCCATGTAGTGACATCATCTGAACTAAGTTTGGCAGGGTCTTTTATACTGTAAGATGATAAAAACCATTCACAGAATAAAAGGATATATTAATATTCATATTTGTTTTGAGTTAAAACAATGTATTATACATTGTCAGTCATGAGAGTAAATCTTTGTGCTTTTACAGCTATGTGTTATCAGGAAGTAATCACCATGTGTTTTACTTTGAAATACTGCCTAATTAGACACACTTTATGTTGTAACACAATTAGTAGAGAATACTAGAGATCAGTCAATTAACAACATGTCACTTTTTATATCTGCATGACTGCATCAGTCCTTGTTCATATTCAAGCATAAAGCACAGTCCTGACAGGTTTTTCATTAGCATCGTCAGTCATGTAGTCCTCTAAAGTATTTCTAATAAAGACAACATTAAAGACCACTAAGTGTCACTGAACTTTTTTGCCCAGTTTCATGTAATATGTCTTTACATCTTCTCTTAGCCTAGGCCTACAATGCACAGGAAAAAAATACTGAAGATCCTAATTTTATATATGTTATATAAACATTTTGCACTGTAAAAAAATCAAAAACAACTCAAAACAAAACAACTTTTTGAGTTATTATTTTACATTGACTCAGTTAAGTTGCATTTACTTGACAAATTTAGTTATTTGAACTTATAAAGTTTAGTTGGAATAACTTTAGGAAAGTAAAGTGAACTTACTTTTTTTTTTTTTTTTTTTAAGTTTTCAAGACCACAGCTCATGTTCATTTAACTTAATTTGACTTATTTTATAGTTAAACCAAAAAAAATGGTTCTTATGTCAATTGTAAATAATTATTTTATTTCAAATGTTTCAGCCATGTTTCGTTGAGAACTTTTTCATTTAAATTAATTCCTACTGCAAATATTAATTAATCTGATGACAGCCACTGAAACATGCAAACAATTAAATGAAATCTCTCAAGATCTCAGCAGAGGATGATTAAACTCCAAAAACAGATTTGCCAGCTTTATTTATTTATTTATAATTGAAAATAATATTTTTTTTTAATCACCATTTAGGTGAATAGCGTTTCCTTTAGTTGTGCTCTTGATCCTTGAATTTTCAAATTAATTTTTTTTTGGCTGTTTTAACACTGTTTAGAAATTTGCCTGTTGTTTTAAAAAAGCCAGAAATCAGATGCTTGTTAATGATATAAGTATCATAAAGTGGTTTTAATAATCACATCTGAAACCATAGACTGTAAAAAAAAATATGGATGTAGTGTCTGTGACGTCATCTGTAGGTTTCTGAAGAGCGTTTTTGAAGCAAAAATGAGGCCGCAGCCATCTTAGCAGTACGTCACTCCCAGATAACTGAAAATGGGCAAAGAGGCGGGACTTGGTTGGAACTGAGATGCCTGGTTACTGAAACCACGCCCGCCTAACTCGACGTGATCATGTTAGCAGGCTAAGGAGCTATCTATCTTAGATACTATCTAAAATATTAATGAAGATAAGTTATATAATTTGAAAGTTTACTGTCAATATATGGTGGGTTTTTTTACGATATAGATGCTCCAGCACCAGTAATTGTAATTTGTGTCGGGTTTGCAAATAACTATGAAAAATCAAACGGGACTTCTTGCCTTTATAATGAAACAGCGATCGCGAGATGAATCCAATCCATGGCACATGGGTAAATGTCCATGAGTGTCCACTGAAAAACAAAAAACAGTACTTTTTGTCCACAAAAGCGTTAAATCCATGAAATATTGATATATTATCCATTGTTTGCATCACATTTCTTCTGAATGATCTGCTCTCCATCATAGTTCTTCAAGAAATTATGCAACCTGAGCAGTGTTGTAAAACTGTATATGATCGTATATATCTCACAAACAAATGAGTCCGCGTCCAAAGTACAATTTTTCAAAATGCAGCAGTTTTAGTTATAATATCCAAGCAGTGCTGTCAGAGTTTTATATCTTCCTGCCATTGTCACTGTAGTAAATCTCAGGAACAAAACTTTTAGCCAATGCCACGATCCAACAACGTGTGTTCTGTTTATCTTCCGCATGCGTACACATCTACACAGACGCACATCTGTCTCAAGTCTCGAGCATTAACGCAGCAAGCCATATTAATTTACAATTGTATATATTATTATTTTATAATTGTATAAAATAATCCAGAAAAAAAGCACAAACACAGCAGAGATGCCAAATTCAGTATCTGGAATTAACTGAGGTAACGACGGCTCACAGACAGCAGCAGCAAACCTGTCACTCAAGTGGCCACGCCCTTAATTATGCAGAACTTTAAGGCTTTAAGTAACTTTAAGTATAATTTAAAAGGATGAGTTATAAAAAAATTCAACCCACTCAGAGTTGTTAGCAGTATAGACCAAAACCACAATTTGATCTAGGCTGTAAACATGTTTTTTTCTGCTGTAAAGTTGGCCATTTTAACATGGGACTCTGCTCTCTTTTGGTACCTGTCCATAGCGGCCAGTCGATGAATTGCAGTTTAAGTCACTTCCATGTCCACTTCCATATTCCTACGCCCCATGACGCTTTGCGCGAATTATGGGTGTAACTTCTGTTAAGCTGTAAACAGTCAGTGAAAGGCTCACTCTATGAACGCAATAATCAATTTTTTTAAACTGGGTACAATGAGATGACATTTTTCTACTCACCCTTCAACCAACGAACATTAAAAGGACATTTCAAAGTGTAAAAGCATCAACAAGGTACTTTCAACAGGCCATGAAAAAGCATGATTCTTCCACAGCAATAACAGACGGGTTAAATATAACTATAGTGATATATATCTGTATTATGTAATATACGTTGCCTTAATAAAAAATGTTCATGAACTTCAGCATTGCGTGATACTATTTCAAAGTGATTTCCATCATTTTTACAGATAATAAATTGTATTTACCTGTGAAAACAAACCTGGAAAGAGATGTGAGGCTTTGAGGCGAAAAATGAGAGATTCTTCGTGCATTCCAGTGAATTTATTAATAGGATATATCATAAATTATATCGGGAGAACATGGACAGAATATGGTGTCCTTCTTTATACTATTACAGCAGTATGCAAAGAGACAGAAAATAATCACGAGGATAGAAAGCAGCGACTGAAAAGAGCTCTTGCCATAGATATTCTTGTTATAACATGTTACTTTTAAAATAGCAAGCGTTACGTTATTCTCATGATGTCTGAAAATAAAACATGAAAGAAAAATTAACAGCTCATTCAGTCAAACTGATGGATAAGCTTTATTTGTAGGGCAACCTTGTGATTTGAAATTATTTGTTTCAGTCTTTTTAAATGGAAGTTCCTCAAACCGGAAGTGCAACCCATAATAACCCAGTGGGCTAGTCAGGAATAAGATGGATTGGCTTCAAGAAAAACTGGGAGAGGTTGTTATTTGTCTGAAACCTCATCACTCATTGTTAGGATTTAGTGTGATGCCTTTAAACTTTTTGCTGATCTTGTGATACTGCAGCTTTTGCTCCAGCAATATCATAACAACCTAACCACTTAAAGAATTAAAAACATGCTGGACAATCAGTTTTGAACTACAGTATCAATCAGACACACACTGACATCAAGAATCAGCATATGAATCTCAGTAATGGTGACAATCAACAAAAGCTTTATGCTGCAGTGCATTATTATATTAGTTTGACTGTTTGCTAAGATTGTGTAGCCTATAGGCCCTATTTGAAAATATGCACAATTAACACTTTGTTTTTCCTGCCATTTAATTACTATTCACTTGTAAATATACAAACATCTAAAATTCTGTGAAGCCATTCTGTTACGCCGAGCAAATATCGCTGACTTTTGTGTGTAAGACACAATCTAATTAGCTTAATTTACATTTTTAAATATATTTAATGACCACAGAGAGTCAGGACCTCGGCTTAACGTCTCATCCGAAGGATGGTGCTTTTTGACAGTATAATGTCCCTGTCACTATAGTGAGGCTTTAGGACCCACACAGACCACAGGGTGAGCGCCCCCTGCTGGCCTCAATAACACCTCTTCCAGCAGCAACCTAGGCCCTGTTTACACCTGGTATTTAGATGCATTTTGGTCGATCGGATTACAAGTGGACGAGGGAGACACATACCCATTTACACCTTGTTTTAAGTCTCTTTTGTCCACTTTCGACCACTTCTGTCCTGATTTCTTCGAAGGAAGGGTCTATGGGCAGGTAAATGTATGTTTTTCCACCCAGATCTTTAAATCTTTAAAGCTTTCGTTTCTGCTCTGACAGTCATGAGACCACGCTGAACGCTGTGAGTGTGTGTTAGAAATCAGGAATGGTGAAGAACATTGTGCTTTGTATGTTTTTCATCTTTTTAAACCAAACTTGGGTCTTCAGCCAACAAAGTTTAAATCCCGTCTAGTTAGTGCACTTCCCATAATGTTTACGTATCAAGTCAGTAGGCAGAGAGTAGGCAATCTTTTGTGGCTGTTTGAACACATTCGACCACATGAGCTTTTCCACTATGAAAATAATCCAGACAAATGTGTTTTCAACTACATGTGGAAGTGGTCGAAGGTGGACAAGCTCAAAACGTTTTACACCTGTATTTAACGTTATCCATTTGTGATCCGATTGACCTAAACACATCTTAATACCAGGTGGAAACAGGGCTCTAGTTTTCCCAGGAGGTCTCCCATCCAGGTACAAACCAGGCTCAGCCCTGCTTAGCTTCAGTAGGCAACCAGTCTTGGTCTACAGGGTGATATTGCTGCTGGCATATGAAGAGATATAGGCCAACTTGTGGTGATGTGATCATGTGATGACACAAATTTGCATCTTAATCGTAACCATTTGCCTTTCACACACACCACAAAGACAGAAAAATAATAATGTGACAATGGCAAATGTCCTCTTCAGATTTCAGCTTTAATCAAATCTCAGGAAGACATTAAAAACCATCATTAAATCCTATAAAACATCAAAGTCCCCCGAAACACAGATTAAACTCAGCTGAAGTTCACTGTACTGTTGATGTAGTGATTGTGTTGAGCTGCTTGCTTCACTGAGATGGATGAAAAAAAACAATTCACTAATGCATGAATGAGAGGAAGACTTTATTAGATCTTTTACAAAAACTTCATGTACATTTATATACAGTAAAGTGCAATAAAGGTCACAAGACTTCAGTGTTGATGATAATGTCTCTATAGTGACTCCATATTCACCATCATCTAACAGCTGTCAGTAAAATAAAACAGAAAGACAATTACTGCTGACACATCTGTTCAGGGGATTGACTAGTTCAAATGATATTATTATATTTTATGAATCAATACTTACTGCAGTGTCTCCAGTTTATAATGTGGATCATCTTTTAAAGCAGAGAGACTCTCTACACTTGCCTGTCGTAGATTATTCTCAGACAAATCCAGTTCTCTGAGGTGTGAGTTTGATCTCAGAGCTGAAGTCAGAGCAGCACAACCTTCATCTGTGATATTACAATCAATCAACCTGCAGAACAACGACACAATCTCTCAGTTCAGCAGAAACTACACAACCACAGAGAGACTGAGATATTAAATACTAAATCTGTGTGGGTTTCATGTTATTATTACTTTTTGTTTACATTTTGCTTTATTGAGTGTTAATGTAAATCACTATGATTTGAACAACACAAGGAGAATAATCCCTTAAAATAACATTATTCTTGTTTCAGTTAATATTAATGTATGACCTTACTTCAGTTTCTCCAGTTTACAGAGAGCAGCATCAGACCTCAACCTCCTATTTTATTCCCATTCAGATTCAGTTCTCTGAGGTGAGTTTGATCTCAGAGCTTAAGTCAGAGCATCACAACCTAGCCAAGATAGCAACATTGTTTGCCAGATCTGAGCCACAAGCAGGCTACAGCAATGCCACATGTCAGCCAAGAGCAAAGAAATAAACCAGAACTGGACCTTATCTGAGCCACAAAATCTGTGTATATTAAATATAGAGTCATCTCAGCCATAATAAGCTTGTTTAAAAGCAGAATCCCTGAAGGAAAGAAGAGAACAGAAAAAGAGACCTGCAGAAACACAAGAACTACAACTGACTTCAGCCACAGCCTCAGATGAAATCAACTGAAGATGAAAGACATTAAATCTCTCCAGATCTCAACAGAGGATGATTAAACAACTCCACAAACAGCATTACCAGCTTCACTTATTACTAACCAGATTGACTTTATGTTAGACATCTTTAAAACTTGTTATTGAGAATTAACAGAGGTTTAACTCTTTCATTTTAAGTCACCATAATGGTGATTAGTGTTTCCATTAGTTGGACTCTTCACTCTTATTACATTTGTCTTTTCTGGCTGCTGTGACAGTGTGTTTGTTAAGCACATTTACAATAACAAAGGAAGCTAAAGCCAAATGACATCATAATGATGGTCTGTTGATTGTTTGTGGTCATCATGAAGTGGCCTGCTGTTATTTGCAACTTACAATTGTGCTATTAATAGTACATTGTGTTATTACATCAAGAATCAGTGTATTAATCTCAACAATGGTGACAATTAAAAGTGGGATGCATGCTGGGTACCAGCATAGTACAAAACACCCAGCATGCATTGCAGCATGTCACTTTTAATTGTCACCATTGTTGAGATTAATACGCTGATTCTTGATGTCTGTGTGTGTCATGATAGATTAATTTTTAGTGCTCATGTCTGTTAAAATCTTTTGATTCCTGCAGGAACTCACATAAGGTTTATAATGTAAATGTATTCACATGAAATCAAGCTATTACACGATGACCACTAAACAACCAACAGACCTATATTATGATGTCATGTGGCTTTAGTTTTCTTTGATACTGTAAATGTGTTTAACAAACACACTGTCACAGCAACCAGACAAAGCAAATGCATAATAAGAGTGAAGAGCCCAACTAATGGAAACACTAATCACTGTTATGGTGACTAAAAATGAAACAGTTAAACCCCTGTTAATTCTCAATAACAAGTTTTGTAGATGTCTAACATAAATAAAGTCAATCTGGTTAGTAATAAGTGAAGCTGGTAATGCTGTTTGTGGAGTTGTTTAATCATCCTCTGTTGAGATCTTGAGATATTTAATGTCTTTCATCTTCAGTTGATTTCATCTAAGGCTGTGACTGAAGTCAGTTGTAGTTCTTGTGTTTCTGCTGGTCTCTTTTTCTGTTCTCTTCTTTCCTTCAGTGATTCTGCTTGTAAACCGCTTACTAAGTCTGAGATCACTCTATACTTAACACACACAAATTTTGAGACTCAGATAAGGTCCAGTTTAGGCTTATTTTTTTACTTTGGGCTGACATGTGGCATTGCTGTAGCCTGCTTGTGGCTCAGATCTGGCAAACAGAAGCGGCCCACACAAGGACGGTAATTCATTGCAGCATGTGGGCCAGATCATCATGCCACATGTGCCAGATGTGGCAGGAATGATGGCACTTGTGTGGGCCACTTGCCACATGTCAGCCAAGAGCAAAGAAATAAACCAGAACTGGACCTTATCTGATCCACAAAATCTTCACTGAAGGAAACAAAAAAAAGAGACAAGCAAAAACACAAGAACTACAACTGACTTCAGCCACAGCCTTAGATGAAATTAACTTAAGATAAAGGAAGACATTAAACCTTTGAAGATCTGATTAAACAACTCCACAAACAGCATTACCAGCTTCACTTATTACTAACCAGACTGACTTTATTTCTGTCACACGTCTACAGAAGCTCTTATTGAGAATTAACAGAAGTTTAACTTTCATTTAAGGTTACCATGATGGTGATTGGTGTTTCCATTAGTTTGCCTCTTAACTTTTATTTTCTCTTTGTTTTGTCTGGCTGTTGTGATAGTGTGTTTGTCAAAACCATTTGCAGTAGTAACAAAAATTGAAATGAGATCAGGTGATGATCATCAATGATTTTATAATGTTTTGAAATGGCTTGAATCACTGATGTTGTTTATGATGTGTGGCATTATTTTGTGCCACTAATACATCAACATTATAAACCCTGTGTTTCTGTGACATGAGATTCAGCTGTATTACAGGAAGAAGAAAAAAAAAAAGCTTTTTGAGATGACACACACAAAGACATCAAGAATCAGCACATGAATCTCAACAATGGTGACAATCAAAAGTGTCATGTAGCCGCAATGCATGCTGGGTACCATAGTACAAAACTCCCAGAATGCATCAGAGCATGGATAAATTATCTAGCTGATCTGATTGTCTGAATATTTTTGTTTATTGTCACCATTGCTGAGATTCATATGCTGATTACTGATATTTATGTCTATCAGCATAGTTTATTTTTACTTTTTTTTTTTTCATCTTCAGTCTTCTAACTGATTTCTGTAATACATCTGGATCAACACAAAATTGCTCTCTGGGTTTTTACTGCTTCATTGTGTGTTAAATGTAAATTATAATGTCTAATGCTAACAGGATGGTCACTATTAGCCCGTTAAAAACCACGCTGGTTGTGTTTGCCGTGTTTTATCTGTCTGCACAGAGACGAACAGTTTGCATATTTTATGCTTGCAGTATATACGTGAAGAATAAAAGTCTATTCATTGTGTAAGATCATGTAAACATCTCATCCCGTTTTGCAACAACTTTAAAGTGCCTGAGTAGCAGTTGGCGCTCTGCTTTTATAAAGCAGCACCAAACGCCAATTACACTGAATCGTTCTTCTTCAGATTCTTGACTTGTCATTGTCTGAACAAGCCCAACAGAGAAGCTGCTCGCTATAGAAAAGCACCTCTTCAGCGGACGGAAACACAAGCTGCTTTTGTGAATGGCGCGCGCTCTGCTGTCCTGTGAGAAGACGTGACGAGCAAGAGGCTGAGCTTGTGAGGCGCTAAAAAATGTCAAATACTGTTATTTATATATATTAACTTCCTTATATATTGTTCATCCAAAGCATCACTGAAATATTTACTTTTTTTTTTTTGTTTACTTAAAAAACAAAAAACGGATTATTTTCTTTTCCTGTTATATTTTTCAATGATTCAATGACATTACAAAGTGAAAATAATGTAGGTGTTTTTCATTTAAAATTTAAAAAATCATTCTGTTTTCGTAATTTTTAGTGAAATTATTTGGTAGTCAGTGTGTGTGTGTGTGTGTGTGTGTGTGTGTGTGTGTGTGTGTGTGTGTGTGTGTGTGTGTGTGTGTGTGTGTGTGTGTGTGTGTGTGTGTGTGTGTGTGTGTGTGTGTGTGTGTAACGATACACAAAAATGACGGTTCGGTACAGCAGGAGGGAGAAAACTAAACATAAAATAGCTTTTTTCTTTTCATTAAACAGTGGTTTACTAAATAAATTGTGTCTGTCTTGACATAAATTCAATTACATTTTGACCCATTTCAGAGGCGTCCAAAATCAGAATTTAAAATGGACTGAATAAAGCTCTCTGAACTTGACGTGTGATGCCGCAATGACTGACATGAATGAATCACTGTCACAATATTGTAAATTACTGCATAATACATTTTTAACAAGCAGAATAATACAGTCACGATACACACAGGCTCACTTTTAGCGACTTTTAACTATTATAGTATTTCGAAGGACAAAAAATATGGAGGACCAAATTTCTCAAAATTAAATAATTAATTCAATAAAACAACAATTAAATGTACCAGTTTATTCTGAAATAATTCAATAATAATCAATTTAATTATTAAATAATTAAAAAAATGTATATTTATTTTGTAAAATTCCATGACAACATTTATTGTTTAATATATTTCACAATATCCTCTTTCACACACACTATTATTGTTTAAATATCTATTTTTTTCATAATTAAATGTTCTTTTTCAAGAGCTGTTTTTCATAATAATATGCTGCATTTACGAATATTTTCATAATAATAGAGGACATTTCACAAATGCCAATCAACAGGCAGTGGGCGGTGCTTGGTGCTAATTGGTTGACAGCTGAAGAGCGGACAGACGTGACGAATCGATCTTCCTGTAGTTGGTGACATTAGTCACACCCGCTCCACCCTCATGTAGTTTTTTTTTAAAATCCTAATTCATATCAAAGATGTTCATCACTGATTGTATATCAAGAGCAGGGACACGTTTGTGTGCATTTTGTTTTGTGATTTCACCGGAAAGAATGGGCTATAATCACGGGCGTTCTTTAGAACTTCCGCATTAATTCCGCCAGCTCGAAAACTTCCGGTGAAATGTCATTTGCTGGGCTGCGTTCAGCCCTGACAAAACATTGCAAAACGTTTTTTAAACATGCATTGAACACCCCGTTCGGATGACGCAAGAGTTGCAACTATGGCAGCTGAGAAGGCCATTCTTTATGTTCTTTTTGAAGAATTTTCGGAGCCTGATGAAATCGGTATAAATACGTGTTTAACACTACAAAATACGTTCGATGTTACGATCACTGCCCTTGCTGTCCAGAATAAAAGAGATCATCCAAATCAAGTGAAGGGATTTGTGGAAACTGTGTTTCCTAATTATTGTGATCCAACATTTGCCTTTATGTTTATGAAAGTATCACTCCACAATACAAAAGCAAAATATATAAGTATCGTATTTTTATGTTACATTAATCAGTGTCTAGCACACCTTCCTAAGGAAAGGATATGGACCAGAAGACATTACTAAATGATATTTAGATATAAGACTTAAAGAAATTCCAGATCTATACGTGCTCTTATTATTTAAGTTATTTTGCCATTAATTTAAATAAACATGTGCAAACAATATACTTGCTCTTGTGAATTTATTTTGATGTCAGTTACATTTACGAGCTGTTTCTTTAATACCGCGTGGTTTATATGCATGTTGATGCTGATTGGGTTGACATTTTTGACACACCCACCAAACAAGAGAAAACGTATCTCAAACCCGTTGCACACCGTTTCCAGGAAACATGTCGTTCAACCCGGAAACCGTAGCAAAATGTTGTGTTGAGCATCAGTAGTGTGATACTTAGTTTATAATCAGAACATGGTCACTTAAGTAGTCAGGCACAGCATTAATTTAGTTATTCAAACGTAAGACGTCATAATAAATAAATAAATAAAGACGTAGGCCTACCTCATTGTTCCTCCTCGGCTAAATTCAATTTGACCATCAGTTTTCACACTTTTATGTGAGAAAAAAAAGCTTCAAAAATTAAATATGTATTGTGCACTTTTGTTAGATTAACTGAATAAAATGTGTTTTTACAAGTGTGCTGAAATCATTGATCTTGCTGACAGCTGCTGTGATTACAAAGGGAAAGCGCGGTGCTCGCTTTTTGTCATGAATCACAAGAAAAGTTATTGTTTTTCTTATGATTTTGTGAGTACTTCATACTTCACATTGACTAAATGTATTTTTAA
Source organism: Elopichthys bambusa (assembly GCA_037101425.1). NCBI lineage: Eukaryota > Metazoa > Chordata > Actinopteri > Cypriniformes > Xenocyprididae > Elopichthys > Elopichthys bambusa. The sequence continues at coordinate 36,086,274 of CM074436.1, read as the reverse complement.
ACCTAGTTATTTTATAATATTTAATATTTAGTCGAAAACGAAGTGAAAAATGGCTGATATATGCACAAACAAAAGTGTTTTCTATCAAATGTTGAATTGAAACGTTCGGTTTTACAATGGGGACAATCTCAGAAGGATGAACAAATAATGTTTGTGGTCATCACATTAAAAATAGGTAAAATTAGGTAAATGTGACAAGTGCATTAAAAAGTCAACCATTGATGATTTTGTGTCCATGTACAGCGACTACAGAATAAACAGCTAACAGTTCACCGGAAATGCCCGAGCTGTCTTAACGACAACCAGGAAGCGACCGTGCATATAGTCCATAGACCCTCCACAACGGCATTAAGCGATAGATTAACGCGCGCGCTCGTTTGTGTGAAGAAGACTGTGCACGAGCCAAAATAGAACGTTCCGAACACTCAGCACGATTTAAAAAACAACACATTCCATTTATTTTTAAATTAATGGCAACTGGATCTGTTTCATTTGCATTAGATATATCCGTACAGCAAGATAGGGACAATATCGACCCTGGCAAAATGTGGTGGGGACATCACATGTCCCAACTGCAAATTAGGATTAGCCAATTAGCGCCAAGCACCGCCCACTGCCTGTTGATTGGCATTTGTAAAATGTCCTCTATTATTATGAAAAGAATCTTTAGGAAAATCGTGCTATGGAAATACATAATTCATCAAACAGGCATCATTCGTAAATTCAGCATTTAATTATGAAAAAAATAGATATATAAACAATAATAGTGTGTGAAAGAGGATATTGTGAAATATATTAAACAATAAATGTTTTCATGGAATAAAAAAAAAGATAAATTTATTTATTGATTTATTTAATTATTTAATAAATAATTAATTAAATTACTTATTTTATAATTATTGAATTATTTCAGAATAAACTGGTACATTTAATTGTTGTTTTATTGAATTCATTATTTATTTATTTAATTATTTCATTTTGAGTAATTTGGTCCTCCATAAAAAACATGAACTTTACCTATTGGCTTTACATCATCAAGTCAGCTGTCACTTTACTTCGGCGCAAGGCTCTGTGCAGTCGCACACTTGGCACACCCCTTGCTACAATTCTGGTCAGACGTGCCATATAGGCCTATACATAACACAACAGCACTCTGGGTAACTACACCCCACTCCATCCCCCGGCGGTACTGGTACGGTCCAACCGCGAGCACAAAACAGGGAAATGGAAAATCAGAATTTTTTTTTTTAATGTCAGATTCAGACGCAACAACCCAAACCTGTAGAATCGAAACAGAGACCATTTTCCATTTGTGAATTATTCAAAAGAAAAGAAAAATGAAAGTCTGAAGTAAATTTTCATTTGGTTCATTTTGATAGTGCCAATTGAACAAAGAACTGCAAAGCTTTACACGCACCTCCTCATTCTTAACGCGTTTATTGCAACAACTTTTCATTTCTTTCTCATCAAACAGCCAGACTAACAAATGGCTCGACACAAACCATTGCGAGGCCAATGTAGAGATCAAATTTTTGTCAACTCAACTCGATTTTTATTTATCCACCTTATTCCTGACTAGCCTACTGCGTTTCGAATTATGGGCTCCACTTCCGGTTTGGGGAACTTCCATTTAAAAAGACCGAAACGAATTGTTTCAAATCACAAGGTTGCCCTACAAATAAAGCTTGTCCGTCAGTTTTACTGAATGAGCTGTCAATTTTTCTTTCATGTTTTATTTTCAGACATCATGAGAATAACGTAACGCTTGCTATTTTAAAAGTAACATGTTATAACAATAATATCTATGACAAAAGCTCTTTTCAGTCGCTGCTTTCTATCCTCATGATTATTTTCCTTTGTCTCTTTGCATACCGCTGTAATAGTATGAAAAAGGACAACATATTCTGCACATTTGTGGTCTGTTCTCCCGATATAAATCCCTTTAATAAATTCACTGGAATGCACGAAGAATCTCTCGTTTTTCTCCTCAAAGCCTCACATCTCTTTCCAGGTTTGTTTTCATAGGTAAATACAATTTATCTGTAAAAATGATGGAAATCACTCTGAAATAGTATCACGCAATACTGAAATTCATGAACATTTTTTATTAAGGCAACGTATATTACATAATACAGATATATCAGTTATATTTAACCCGTCTGTTATTGCTGTGGAAAGAATCGCTCTTTTTCATGACCTGTTGAAAGTACCTTGTTGATGCTTTTACACTTTTAGAATAATGTCATCTCATTGTACCCAGTTTAAAAAAAAAAAAAACGTATTATTGCATTCATATAGCGAGCTTTTCACTGACTGTTTACAGTTTAATGGAAGTTACACCCATAATTTGCGCAAAGCGTCGTGGGGCGTATAGGAATAAGGTGGATAAAGCACTTTCAAAACCATTAGAATGGACCAAAGTGCTGTCCATAAATAGTACATAACTCTAATATACATACACACATAAAATAACAACAAAACATAACATCAAGAGAATCGTGCAACCAATCACTCACAATTCACCGACCTAATCAAACGCCGAGAGCTTGATAAATAAGTAGGTCTTCAAGTCCTTTTTTAAAAATGTCCATGCTTGACGAGGATTTTATAGATAATGGTAACACATTCCAGAGTGCAGGGGCCGCAACAGAAAAAGTGCGGTCTTCACTACGCCTCAGCCGAGACCGTGGGACGGTTAGGAGGAGCATAGTCTGAGAGGAGCGCAGATGACGTTGAGACTGGTAAAGGATTAACATGTCCTTTATATACCCAGGAGCCTGATCATGCAATGCTTTGATCCCGTTTTCTGGTGTTTGTTAAGATTCTCGCTCCAGCATTTTGAACATACTGAAGACGAGCAACCAGGGATTCACTTATGCCTAGAGCATTACAATAATCAAACAGTGTGGAAAAAAAGCATGCAAAACAGTCTCCAAGTCCTTGTTTGAAAGGATGGGTTTCAGTTTAGACATTTTTCTTAACTGAAAGAAAGATGTTTTTACAACGCTGTCGCTGTTGACAATCAAAGCAGATTTCAGAATCGAAAATTACTAAGATTCTTATATGCATATTGTTGGACAAAGGTCCACAACTTTCAACTAGATCATTTCCAAGCTGTTTGATCCCAAACATAATAAACTCAGTCTTACTTAAATTATTTGCTAGCCATCCCTTTACCTCAGTCAGTTATAAAAATTAGCAAAAGATATACAGCCATCACACTCCAAAGGAAAATACAATTGTAGATCATCAGCATACTGATGATAATTAATATTGTATTGCCTAAAATTTTACCCCAAGGGTAGTATATAATGAAAATAAAGTTGGACCAAGAATTGAACCCCCCAAGAAATGCAAAAACATAATTTCCAATTTTAACAGTTTTGCTGTTGGAGACTTTACAGCAAGTGCTCATCCACATATGTCGACTCTTACTTTTGAGAGACAGTAACTTTATATACGGTGCACTTTCAGATTTAAAACTTTGCAGGATGTTTTCATGCTGTTGCTAAAGTTGTAAATTTGTTGTTAGATGCTTTTTGAAAAAAAAAAAAAAAAAAAAAATTGTTAGGGTAGTCTGAAAAGTTGCTAAATCTGGCAACAAAACTGCATTTAGTTTATTTGAATAACTATGGTGTGTATACTGACAGTAAATCTGTTAAATGTTTATATATATAAAATAAAACACATTTTCAAGTTGCCAGACACATTAAATATAATGCCCTCCATTTAAAATTCACTATATTATACATTTATCTATAAATACATTTATTTTGTGTGTTTTTATCCCAGTACTAAAAAAAATCAAGATTGGCATTTATTTCACCGCCACAATCCATTCGTTAACAAGCACGCCATCTAGTGGATGTTCTATATACTTAATATATTGCCCACTAAATACTGCAGGAAGGAAGAAAAAAAAATAGTCTGTAAAAATATCTTAAAGCCCCCCCCCCCCCACCCGTGGTGAAAATCTAGTTTTTAATGTTGTTTATATGTCTATGTGGTGTTTTTAATATGCTTTAATTCATAAGTCAGCACCATTGCTGAGTATTTTCTCTTTAAAACTGCAGTGATCTAAAAACAGTTTCAAAAACACGGTTTGAAATCGCTGGTGTTTCTGACGTCACAAACTACCTTGTAACCAATCACATCAAAGTGTCGGTGGGCTTTAGCATATCATTAACTCTGACCGCTCTGAAGCAGGAGAGTCTCAAGAGAAGCCATTTTAGAAGTATTTTATTCTCTTGATATGAAAAATCGGGTAGATTTAGCAATATAGCAGGCGTATGATGTATATTACAATGTTATGATAAACTATATGCCTTTTTCCACTGACATTCTGAGTTGTTCAAAACGTTTGTAAAGATGCTAATTGTTATAAGGCAGCTGTCTGACTCTGACATGGCGAACAGGAACATGGTTTGGGTAACATTAGCAACACATTATTAGCTGTTTGATAACATAGTCGAGCAAAAGGCTAATCTTATTAATTACGTTGTAAAAAGCGATACCATTGTGCAGACTTTACCTCAGTAAATTGACCGGTGGATCTTTAAGCTACGTGAGTGGAGGCGGGGCTAATTAGCATATTCATATATTAAATGAAAAAAGTTTTAAATATGTAATTTTAGTGGTCAAAGATGAGTTTTAAGTCCACCACGTCCACCACCATATCCGTCCACCGCGGATATGGAAATGTTTGACTCTACATCAGACCACAGAGATATACAGGAATTAATTAAATTCATGAGCACAACACTGCGTTTCAAAAGGCTTTAATGACTCGTACAGAATAAGATTGGTTGTCTAAAGCTAAATATATAAATGTAGAAGTAAAGCAGGGCATGTCAAAGTTCAGGATTCAGATCAAGAGGTCTAAAACTCAGGGTTGTGGACAGTCAGTGAAGTAAACCGAGGCCTTTGCATTGCCACACTCTGGCTGGTAGATCAACGAGATCCTGTCAAAGGAAAGTGTCAAATATTATGCTTTGAAAGAACCAAGACTGAATGCTTTATAGAAAAGAAAATATCCATAGTGGCTATTGTAGAGACCTCTATATCAGTTTAACATTCTTGCATGCAAACACAGTAAGTGTATTCATGTTTTTTATTAATTGCTGTATTGAATTGGTTGTTGTATATTAAACATTCATTTTAGGTTTCATTCACTTACATTTTATGGATGCGTTTAGCAGTTTCGGGGTCAGGAATCACTGCAGTCCTGTTAAAGTCAGATGAACATAGTTTCAGGACACTTGCACTCGCCTACCTTATGAGGATTCACTGCTAAAATCATTTCTATGTGGAATAAATGTTAACACTATATTCTGCATAATTAATAATAATTTAAACGTTTAAAACACATTTCAGGAATAATGTATATTTTTGTGTATTATAGCTCAGCTAATTAAAGCATACTACACTAGAAATTAAGATTTACTGCGAAAATACCTTCATCCCATAACAGCATTTTCTGTAATTTTTGTGTACTATCGTGTGTACAATTTTACTCACATTTGATTTATAAGGACCTGGACACAGGCCACATCATCACTGATGTCATCGTCAAGCAGCTCTGAAAAAAAAAAAAAAAAATCACATTAATATAAACACACACACACACACATCCATATTATATATATAGGCGTATATATGTCTCTTCTGAAGGCTGCATTTATTTAATCATTTAATCGAAAATACAGTAAAAGCAGTAATACTGTGAATATATTATATTTTATATTTATATATATATATATATATATATATTATATTATATACTGTCTATATTTTAAGCCGTAATTTATTCCTGTGATCAAAGCTGAATTTTCAACATCATTACTCCAGTCTTCAGTGTCACATGATTTGCTTCTCATAAAACATTTCTTATTATTATAAATGTTGAAAATAGTTGTGCTGCTTCATATTATTGTGGAAACCGTGATCATCCCCCATTTCCTCATTGGATTCATCGGATTTCAAATAGAGATCACGATTCTCCCACAATTCTGAACAGACAAACTACACAAAAAACATGTAATTTACAAGAGGTCCTGACGAAATGTTAAAGCTGCAGTCCGTAACGTTTTTTGAGTTCAAAATTTACAAAAATTATATAATGAGCGAGTACATCATGAATCCATTTTCCAAACCGTGTTTTTGTCTTATCCTGAATCACTATGGTACACCTATAATAAAATGTTTATATTCGGACTATCATGGGTTAAGTCGGCACCGCTGCGGAGTAACAGTACCTGCTTGACTCGTCATACATAAACAGAGAGCTCTGGCTACAATGTTCTTCCGCTAGACGGACGCAGTCCTGTTTATTAACCGCTAGAGCGGCAAAAGTTACGGACTGCAGCTTTAATTGGTGTAGTCTATTTAAAACGTTTAATTAATCAGAACGAATTATTTAAAAAAAATTGGTTTGAATGAATGATTCAATGACTCACCCCTAAATAGGCCTACTTTACTTGTTTTATTACTGTATAATTAGCATTTGTCACTGAACCATTCATTCAGAAACAAATACACTTTTTAACAGTCACTTGTCTCCACCTACTGGTGTAACGATGTAATCGACTCAAGCATTAAAGTTACTTTTAAAAAGTGATTTGCTCTATTTTGATCGCTTCCGTTGACATTAGTGTTTATATCCAAACTATAAACTTTTATCCCAGTACCTCTGTGATCATTTGAATATTCCAAAATAACGATACTGTGTGGTTTAAAAGAAGCTGTTTAATACCTAAATATGACAGCTACTCTCCCTGGATCAGCAGCAGCGTAAACACAGATTTGAATGTTTTGGTGTGATTTTGTCAAAGGTTTAAATCTGGTCGAATCATTGCCATTGGGAATGAGTTTTTTTTTTTTTTTTAACGATTAATAATGCAGCTCCAATTCTTTAATGAATAAAAAAGTTCAAAAGAAAAGCCTTTATTTTAAAGACCCCCTGTGGTGAAAATCAAATTTTTATTGTTTATATGTCTATCTGGTGTTTTTAACATGCTTTAAGACAAACCATGTGCAAATTCATCAGTCAACACCATTGCAGAGTATTTCTGTACAACTGCAGTGAACCAAAGACAGTCTCAAACCCGCGGTTTGAAATCGCTGGTGTTTGTGATGTCACAAACTACCCTGTAACCAATCACGTCAACGTGCCGGTGGTCTTTAGCATATCATTAACTGACCATGCAAGGGAGTCTCAAAAGAAGGTTATCTCTGTATATTTTTCTGTTGATATGAAAAATCAGGTAGATTTAGCAATATGGCAGGTGTTTGATGCATATTATGATGTTATGATGAACTATATATACCTTTCTCCACTGACAGTCTGCGTTGTTTAAAGCGTTTCTAAGGATACTGATTGTTAGAAGGCAGCTGTCTGACTCATGAATGTGAACATGATTTGTGTAACATTAGCAACACTAATCATATTAATTATCGTTATGTGTCCGACGTTGTAAAAAGCTATACCATTGTGAGCGTTTGACTTGTAAGTTGACTGAGTAAGTTGACCGAGTGGATCTCTTGAGCTCGTGAGTAAGTGGAGGCGGGGCTAATTATCATATTCGTAGATCCACATATAATAAATGAGGCAAGGGTGTAGAGTTACATTCAAGCTATTTTAAGGCACTAAGAATTTTTTTTCACAGGAAAAAAACATATTTATGTAATTTTGGTGACTAAAGATGAATTTTAAGGGATAATATTATTGACTACAGGGGGACTTTAAATATAGATCTTTTGTAACATAATAAATGTCTTTACTGTGAATTTTGATAAATTTAAAGCATCCGTGTTGAATAAAAGTGTGTACTCACTGTCGCAGGTCAGTCCACAGAGGTTCAGTGAATGATGTCGAGTGGAGTTGCACACCACATGGTCACTGAGCTGGAACAAGCCGTACAGGGTCCAGACCTCATTTTTGTCCTCGCCACTTTCCAAGTGGGGTTTACGGGTGACTTCAGTGGAGGCGCGTCCTCTCTTGGCAGACCTGCCCTTGCGAGAATCTTGACTTTCATGTGGCTTTTCTGGCTCAATGATCGTCTTAATGGCGCTGGTATTGAAGTTAGAGGTCAGCTGGACATGACACACGACTGTAAAGAGAGTTTCTGTTAAGGCCCGTTCACACCAAGAACAATAAATGATAACGACCAACACACGTTGTTCTGTTTATTCTAAGTGCGGCTGCAGTTATGTCGCCCGATGCTTTAAATGCTCAAGCTCTTTAAGGCAGGATGGATTCTGTTTGGCTGTTAGTGCTTTTATTGTTCTTGAGCTGAAAAAACAAAAATCGTCCTGAAAGTGATTCCACTGATACCACTGATAGAGGGTTTTTGAAGTGACGCCATAGAAGAACCATTTTTGGTCCCCCAAAGAACCTTTTACTTAACGAACCAGTGTGAAGAACATTTTTATAATCTAAAAAAAAAAAAAAATAGAGAACCTTTATTTTTAAGAGCAGAGTCTAAAAATAAAGGTTCTCTATTGGCATCTATGGTTCCATGAAGAACATCCATGGAACCTTTCTATCCATCATAACCTTTCCATCCATGGTTCTATAGTGGAAAAATGTTCTTTAGATTATAAAAATGTTCTTCACACTGGTTCTTTAAAGAACTGTTAAGTAAATGGTTCTTAGGGGAACCAAAATAGTTCTGGCAAAACCCCCTTTTGGAACCTGTTTTTTAAAACTATATCTTTATCATTATCGTTCTAGTTATCATCCGTGATGTGAATGGGCTGTGGAACCTGCATGAAAGGTCATTTTTGAAGAATATCACCACCTCTCTTTTCCATGTAAGTGACTAAAAATTACAAAAAAATCTATATATGTTCACCTGCAAATTATTAAGTATTAACAATATAAACAGTATTAACTATATTAATATACATGGAAGCATCAGTGTTCAGTATCTCAAGTCAGATATTGAGCTCTGGATGTAGATGGAGACTCACTCTGTGCCAGGAGGTCGGTCGTATTCGGAGGCAGTGTAAGACTTGTTTGAAGCTGCTGCTTCAGCCCACATTTAGTCAGAATCACGCTGTCACTCAAGCTGGCTGCCAGGAATAAAATAACCACAGCTGCCAACATCCTCATGTCTGGATAGATTCTCATGATCTCTGTGTGTTTCTCTGACCGGGAGTCGTTGCAAGTAGAGGATGAGCCGAACGTGTAGATATAGACCCACCTGTTCCCCTGAGAGAGTCCATCTATTACTTCTCAAATGCGTCAGAGGCTTAGGGTTGTGTGTCAGTGTGTAGGTGGTTTTATGCCACTTTATGTTTGGTTTCAGTGCATAGATTCAAGCTCTATAAATAAAGAAATTAAGACAATGACATTTTGGGAAAACTGTAACATCTAAAAAAAGTGTCCCTCTAGAAGGGATCAGATGTCATGTGGTTATGTGACACCTCTAAACTACAGTATACAAAGATCTGGACAGACTGACTGGTACACGAGACAATGCTGGGAGGGGAACCGAGTTTGTCACGTAGGAAACATTAGAGGTCTCCATGTGATATGAAATAGAATAGAATGATGGAAGTGTAACCCATTTGTCGGATTTAAAATCGGAAAAGAAAAGGGGGGAAAATATCTGCTAGGGTCTGAGCTCACCAAATATGTGTAATTTCTTTTTATACTAGTATTTGGAGTCCCGGGTTCGTGGTCTCACACCATACACTGAATCAATAAAATAATAAATATTTGTGTTTTAATTATGTGTGTATGCATTTGTATGAACTTAGTTGTCAACAGTACTAACCGGATGAATAAACGAATAAAATAAAATATGAAATAAAATGAATTAATGAATAATAAATTGAATTAATGAGTGAAAAACATTAATCAGTTTCACTGAACAATAACCGTATTCTCTGAATTATTTCTCTTTTCACTTCTATTCAATTTCAATATGCACTTAAACACTTTGCACAAATCACATGAGAATATTCTTTGCCCTTTACAAATCACCAATTGAACACAAAGTACACAGATCAGGCATAACATTATGACCACTTTCCTAATATTGTGTTGGTCCCCCTTTTGCTGCCAAAACAGCCCTGACCCGTCGAGGCATGGACTCCACTAGACCCCTGAAGGTGTGCTGTGGTATCTGGCACCAAGATGTAGGCAGCAGATCCTTTAAGTCCTGTAAGTTGTGAGGTGGGCGTCCATGGATCGGACTTGTTTGTTCAGCACATCCCACAGATGCTCGATTGGATTGAGATCTGGAGAATTTGGAGGCCAAGTCAACACCTCAAACTCATTGTTGTGCTCCTCAAACCATTCCTGAACCATTTTTGCTTTGTGTCAGAGCGCATTATCCTACTGAAAGAGGCTGCAGCCACCAGGGAATACCGTTTCCATGAAAGGGTGTACATGGTCTGCAACAATGCTTAGGTAGGTGGTACGTGTCAAAGTAACATCCACATGAATGGCAGGACACAAGGTTTCCCAGCAGAACATTTACTAGAACATCACACTGCCTCCGCCGGCTTGTCTTTTTCCCATAGTGCATCCTGGTGCCATGTGTTCCCCAGGTAAGCAACGCTCACACACCCCGCCATTCCACGTGATGTAAAAGAAAACGTGATTCATCAGACCAGACCACCTTCTTCCATTGCTTCGTGGTCCAGTTCTGATGCTCACGTGTCCACTGTTGGCTCTTTCGGCGGTGGACAGGGGTCAGCATGGGCACCCTGACTGGTCTGCGGCTATGCAGCCCCATATGCAACAAACTACGATGTAAGTTGAAACATCAACTGCTATGTGTATTCTGACACCTTTCTATCAGAACTAGTATTAAAGGGTTAGTTCACCCAAAAATGAAAATGATTCCATGATTTACTCACCCTCAAGCCATCCTAGATGGATATCTGGGTGACTATCTAGTTGACTATCTTCTTTCAGATGAACACAATTGGAGATATAAATATCCTTGATCTCCAAAGATTTATAATAGTGAATAAATATTATAAATATAAAAATTATAATAAATAATTGCATCCATCTATCATAAATATATTCCATACAACCCCAGGGGGTTAATAAAGGCCTTCAGAAGCGAGACCTTGGGTTTTTGTAAGAAAAATATCCATATTTAAAACTTTATAATCTAAAATAACGAAGTCGCATTGCGCCAAATGATTAACCCCTGATGTGATGTATGACGCAGGATGTAGGAATATCGTACGCTTAGACGCCTCTCACAGTTTAAACAAATAGGGCTGTGTAACAAGCTGAAGGTCCTGTTCTCTTTTATCGAAATCCTCTGACATTTCTCTTTAAAATTTCTTGTTTTAGACTTCTAAATCATGACCTGTGTTTTGTTTTGCTTTATCCTCTGAGCTTCCGCGTTCGTCATTGCGCATGCGTCAGGTCAGAGGTCACTCTTCTACCTCAAATCAATGCATACGGCGATCTGCCGGAAGCTAGTTATTTTACATTATAAAGTTTTAAATATGGATTTTTTTTTTTTTTTTACAAAAACCCATCGCTTTGCTTCAGAAGGCCTTTATTAACCCCCTGGAGTCGTACGGATTATATTTATGTTGGATGGATGCATTTATTTTGGCCTACAAAACAGGCCCCCATTCACTACCATTTTAAACCTTTGGAGAGCAAGGATATTTTTTAATATATCTCCGATTGTGTTCATCTGAAAGAAGAAAGTCATATACACCTAGGATGGCTTGAGTAAATCATAGGATAATCATTTTTGGGTGAACTTCTTGAGCAATCTGAGCTACAGTAACTCGTCTGTTGGATCGGACCACACGGACCAGCCTTCGCTCCCCATGTGCATCAATGAGCCTTGGCCGCCCATGACCCTGTCACCGGTTAACCACTGTTACTTCCTTGGACCACTTTTGATAGATACTGACCACTGCAGACCGGGAACACCCCACAAGAGCTGCAGTTTTGGAGATGCTCTGACCCAGTCGTCTAGCCATCACAATTTGGCCCTTGTCAAACTCGCTCAAATCCTTACGCTTGCCCATTTTTCCTGCTTCTAACATCAACTTTGAGGACAAAATGTTCACTTGCTGCCATATATATCTTCCCACTAACAGGTGCCGTGATGAAGAGATAATCAGTGTAATTCACTTCACCTGTCAGTTCTGCATTCATGCCACCACATAATTACCATAATCTTGAGATGACAACACGTGATGTTATATTCTGAGCTGTTCACATCTTCGGACTGGGATTTATGCGTTTCTTTGGCACCACAATCAACGGCTAAATTAATCTACAGTGGTCAGGTGGTACAGCAGCCATGTGGTACAAGTGGGAGCTTTCAGAAAACTCCCAGCTTACAAACTCTAATTACAAGCTCTATAAGGACGTGAACGCTTTTTTTTACGAGCCAGAATCTCGTAGTTACAGTAATTACGATATGGCGTGAATGCACCTATAATGCTAATGCCTGATCGGTGTATATTGTTCATCAAAAACAATCAAAATCAATTTGCATTTGTATACTGAAGTCCGAATGCAATATGAATGTATTTGTCTGAGTTCAGTTTCTGTGGATGTGTGAATGCCTACAGTCTTTGCAGGAATGAACGATGAAGAAAAACTTTTCCTCCTGAAAGCCGAGTCCTCAGATGACACAATTACTTCGTAGTGCAATCCAGTGTGACTCTCCCTCACTGTGCGAATCCAACACGATCACGGAGAGTTAAGAGAGTCCGATCCCATCAAGCTTGCGACACAACGTCCAATCGCTATTGCAATAAAACTGGTCAGACATCCATTTAGAAAAATATTGACGAAGATGGATAAGATTAACATTAGCTGCACGTGGCTCACATCACTCTCTTCAACGAGCTGGTGCACATGTGATGTCAGCATCCATCACTGAAATGCATATAACATTAATAACTTTTAAACTTTAATAATATTACTTCCATAGCATAAATATGCAAACAAGTTTAACAAGTATACAAATACAGTGGAAACACGACATGTGTTGTATTGCATACTTTATACCAGTTTAACGAACAGCATTAAAGGGTTAGTTCACCCAAAAATGAAAATTCTGTCATTAATTACTCACCCTCATGTCGTTCCACACCCGTAAGACCTTCGTTCATCTTCAGAACACAAATTAAGATATTTTTGATAAAATCCGATGGCTCAGTGAGGTCTGTATTGTCAGGAAGATAACACTTTCAATGCCCAGAAAGCTACTAAAGACATATTTAAAACAGGTCATGTGACTACAGTGGTTCAACCTTAATGTTATGAAGTGACAAGAATACTTTCTGTGCAGCAAAAAAACAAAAACAAAATAATGACTTTATTCAACAATATCTAGTGATGGGCGATTTCAAAACACTGCTTCGTGAAGCTTCGAAGCTTTACGAATCTTTTGTTTCGAATCAGTGGTTCGGAGTGTGAATCAAACTGCCAAAGTCACATCCCCCAGTGGTGACCCACTGAAATTTTGAAACACTTATCACATAATGAAGCCTTGTTTATTAAAATCACGTGACTTTGCCAGTTTGATATGCACTCCGAACCACTGATTTGAAACCACTGATTCACTGATAGCGCACAAAAAGTATTCCCGTCGCTTCATAACTTTAAGGTTGAACCACTGTAATCACATGAACTGTTTTAAATACATTTAAAAACAGTTCAGACATATTACTGGAATATGTGTTACATTTATCTCAGTATGGTATTGTCTCAGGATTTCTTATTCTTCTACAGTTCAACGATTTATAATCTCTTTTCTGTTTGCGACACCTTGAGAGACATCTAAGTAGCCCATTTTTTTATTTTTGTGAGGTTTATTATGCTTGCAACCCACAAAAAAACAGTTCAGATCTACACAATTCACATAAATGACATATTTTGAATCAAAATGGCAAATTTCGCAGAAAAGCGACTAGTTTGCAGGTATGATTATGAAATTAATATAAAAACAAATAAAATAAAACACCAATATATGGTTGCTTTCTTAAAGTAAAACAGGGGTTGTTATTGAAACCTCTTAGATCCTTCAGTGCTATCGCCGGTGGACGGGGTCAGCATGGGCACCCTGACTGGTCTGCGGCGATTCAGTCCCATACGCAACAAACTGCGATGCACTGTGTATTCTGACACCTTTCTATCAGAACCAGCATTAACTTCTTGAGCAATTTGAGCTACAGTAGCTCGTCTGTTGGATCGGACCACACGGGCCAGCCTTCGCTCCCCACGTGCATCAATGAGCCTTGGCCGCCCATGACCCTGTCGCCGGTTCACCACTGTTCCTTCCTTGGACCACTTTTGATAGATACTGACCACTGCAGACCGGGAACACCCCACAAGAGCTGCAGTTTTGGAGATGCTCTGACCCAGTCGTCTAGCCATCACAATTTGGCCCTTGTCAAACTCGCTCAAATCCTTACGCTTGCCCATTTTCCCTGCTTCTAATACATCAAATTTGAGGACAAAATGTTCATTTGCTGCCTAATATATCCCGCCCACTAACAGGTGCCGTGATGAAGAGATGATCAGTGTTATTCACTTCACCTGTCAGTGGTCAATGTTATGCCTGATCTGTGTATATTGTTAATCAATAACCATAAAAAAAAATCAGTCTGCATGTGTATACTGAAGTCTGAGTGCAATATGAATGTATTTGTTTCAGTTCAGTTTCTGTGGATGTGTGAATGCCTACAGTCTTTGCAGGAATGAACGATGAAGAAAAACTTTTCCTCCTGAAAGCCGAGTCCTCAGATGACACAATTACTTCGTAGTGCAATCCAGTGTGACTCTCCCTCACTGTGCGAATCCAACACGATCACTGAGCGTTAAGAGAGTCCGATCCCATCAAGCTTGCGACGCAACGTCCAATCGCTATTGCAATAAAACTGGTCAGACATCCATTTAGAAAAATATTGACGAAGATGGATAAGATTAACATTAGCTGCACGTGGCTCACATCACTCTCTTTAAGGAGCTGGTGCACATGTGATGTCAGCATCCATCACTGAAATGCATATAACATTAGGCTCGTTTGAGATTCGCCTCGACTGAAATGTAGGCGAGAGTATGTGACTGCGGTGGGGAGGAGTGAAAAAAGTCCAGACAATTCTGACAGTTCTCTCTTCTCGTAGTGGATCAGACACCTACGAGATCAGAGGCGGATATCGCGGGATTCTCACTCATGTGCTTTGTTGCTGATAAACTGGATGTAATTAAAGTTCTGTTGCTTTTAAATGAAAATAAATATTATGAACAAGACACCCAAAGTACTTATTTTATTCCATTCGAAAGACGTGTTTATCAATCATTTCTACTTTACTACATGTTTTTAAATATATTTTTACAAATATGACAACAATTACATAACCCATTGAGAGATTGCACTGTCAGAGACTTTTGGAATATTCACACATAATTTATTCACATAAAAACACGATATCAGAGTTTTAAAATCAAACATTTTAAAAGAGAACAATGCATCACGGCTGTTTAAACCAATGAGCAATAATCTGTGTCGTCAGCAAGTCGTTTCCCATCGTGCTTTTGATCAGCACAGTCAGTGGAGAGGAACTTGGGTAAAATGTCTATGATAAGCATCCATTGAAAAACATCAAACAGCACTTTTTGTCTACAAAAGTGTTAAATCCATGAAATGCTGGAATTAGCTGAGGTGACGTGACAGCAGCAGCGGCAATAGAAAAAAAGGGAGCTAGTGCAAGATGAGCATTTGTGGTTAAAAAGTATAACTATTTATTAAATCGTGCGCACGTTTTAGTAAATCAGATGAACAAAATAGTAAATCGTGTGCACGTTTTAGTAAATCGAATGAACGAAATAGTACATCATGCGCACGTTTTAGTAAATTGAATGAACGAAATAGTACATCATGCGCACGTTTTAGTAAATCGAGGGA
Organism: Elopichthys bambusa; assembly: GCA_037101425.1. Lineage (NCBI taxonomy): Eukaryota > Metazoa > Chordata > Actinopteri > Cypriniformes > Xenocyprididae > Elopichthys > Elopichthys bambusa. The sequence goes on along the minus strand of CM074436.1, from coordinate 36,070,360 downwards.
ACGAAATACTAAATCGTGTGCACGTTTTAGTAAATCAAATGAACGATTTAGTAAATCGTGTGCACGTTTTAGTAAATCGAATGAACGAAATAGTACATTGTGCGCACGTTTTAGTAAATCGAATGAACGAAATAGTACATCGTGCGCACGTTTTAGTAAATCGAATGAACAAAATAGTAAATCGTGCGCACGTTTTAGTAAATCAAATGAACAAAATACTAAATCATGCGCTTGTTTTAGTAAATTGAGTGAATGAAATACTAAATCGTGCGCACGTTTTAGTAAATCGAATGAACGAAATAGTACATCGTGCGCACGTTTTAGTAAATCGAATAAACAAAATACTAAATAGTGTGCACGTTTTAGTAAATCGAATGAACGAAATAGTAAATCATGCGCACGTTTTAGTAAAGCAAGTGAACGAAATAGTAAATCGTGTGCGCGTTTTAGTAAATCGAGGGAACGAATTAGTAAATCATGCACATGATTAAATTATTTTTCTTGCATGTCATGTGCAGGGCTCCAAAGGATAACGATAGCCACACATGTGGCTCACATCTCTTTCCTTAATGAGCTTGTGCGCATATGACGTCAGCACCCAATCCAGTCCTGTCTTAGACCACTCATTTGTCCAGGATCTACAGGCTTCATTTTGTTATGTAATTTATTGTTACTCATGGCTTAATATGTGATTTATTTATTTTTTTTCCATACAGATGATTTTATTTTATTGTAGCCTATATTTAGAAGAAGTTTAAGTGCACAATTATTTATGAATCACAAATTCTGCATGAACTCAGATATTACTGACAAATAGGCTACATGTGAATGCACTATTGAGACCCACCCTCCTCATGTTTTGCAGGTATGTTTTTGTGTTTGATTTTATTATCAATTACCTACAACCTACAACCATTTTAGTTTTATAGAAAAATGCAAATGTTTTGATTTTGCTTTGCATTTATTGAAATGGAATGAAACAACAAAACAACCCATTATACATTCAGAAGATTTGAATAAACTGTATGATTATGTCAGAGAAGAACTTAAAACGAACAAAAAAGCTTACTAACATTAAGTGGATGTCAGGGGGAAAATACAATACTATGTATGATTTGAGCCCTTTAACCATTGATAAATTACTATTTGGTGAGTCTAGATTGTGATTGAGCCTGTGGTGGAGCTTAAAGGGGGATGTTACCGTGGGGTTTGAGATGGAACTTGTAGGGAGGTTTGTAATGGGGCATGAGGTCTTGTGGAGGTTTTGGTGGGTCTTGAGGTGGAGGTTGCAGTGGGGGTTGAAGTGGAGGTTTCGATGGAGGTTGCAGTGGAGGTTTCGATGGAGGTTTTGGCGGGTCTTGAGGTGGAGGTTGCAGTAGGGGTTGAAGTGGAGGTTTCAGTGGGGGTTAAAGTGGAGGTTAAGGTGGGTCTTGAGGTGGAGGTTGCAGTAGGGGTTAAAGTGGAGGTTTCAGTGGAGGTTTTGGTGGGTCTTGAGGTGGAGGTTTTGGTGGGTCTTGAGGTGGAGGTTGAAGTGGAGGTTGAGGTGGGCCTTGAGGTGGAGTTTGCAGTAGGGCTTAAAGTGGAGGTTTCAGTGGAGGTTTTGGTGGGTCTTGAGGTGGAGGTTTTGGTGGGTCTTGAGGTGGAGGTTTCAGTGGGGGTTGAAGTGGAGGTTGAGGCGGGCCTTGAGGTGGAGTTTGCAGTAGGGCTTAAAGTGGAGGTTTCAGTGGAGGTTTTGGTGGGTCTTGAGGTGGAGGTTGCAGTGGGGGTTGAAGTAGAGGTTTCGATGGAGGTTTCAGTGGGGGTTAAAGTGGAGGTTTTGGTGGGTCTTGAGGTGGAGGTTGCAGTGGGGGTTGAGGTGGAGGTTGCAGTAGGGGTTGAAGTGGAGGTTTCGATGGAGGTTTTTTTAGTGGGGGTTAAAGTGGAGGTTGAGGTGGGTCTTGAGATGGAGGTTGCAGTAAGGGATGAGGTGGAGGTTGTGGTCCAGGCTGGCTTTGAGGTTAATATTGTGGTGGGTCTTGAGGTTGGCTTTGTCGTTTTAAAGAAATGAGGTGGTATGAATGGAGGTCTTGGAATTAGCTTTATAGGTGGACCAGAGGGCTGGTGGGCCTCACACATACTGAACACCAACAGAACCAGAGGCAACACCACCAACATTTTCACTGGAAGAACACTCTTCATCTCTAATGATCTGGAGATTAAACACAAGAGATTAAACACACTGTATTTGATGAAGCGCTTTAACATCCCAGATGATATTAGGATGCAAAATTACTGTGTATATCTCTGGAAATAAAAGCAAGAACAAATCACCATTTTCAGTTTATGCCGACAAATCAATATGTGTGAAATTAGGAAATAAAAGGTAACATTATTGTATAATCATGCATACAAGCAAATAATATGTTTATTATTTAACCATTTTATTATATTTATTATAAGCAAATGGATAAATCGTTTTTACAAATAACCACTAAAACTCAATCAAGCTGCATACAAATACTTTTTTAACCCTCTACCGCACACATTATGATAGACCTATAGAAAAAAATATTTGACTCTTTTTCTTTTCTTAGAATGGCTTAACTTGAAGTGCTGTAAAAAAAAAAAAAAAAAGAATGGGAAAAAAATATTATTTTAAGGTACTTTATGATATGTTGCCATATGTCAACAACATACAATAGTGGAAATAACTTAGAATAAGTGTATATAGTTAATATTTTTCCTCAGAAATGTTGTTTGTATTGAATCAACTGGTGCTATTATAAGCTTTAACAGTAATTATAAACAACACCTTATACATACTTTCCAACATCTTGTGCTTTTATTTATTCTTTTTTGCTGAATAATGCTTTATATTCTTTGAATTTCATTATATTTTTCATGAATATTATTTAAATTGCAAATTTATACAGTTAAAAACAAATATAATACTGTTCATCATGTATCATAAAACATTGACATAAAACCAAAAACATTGCAGTTCATGAAAATTCAACATTAACGCAATGTTATGAATGGAAAATGATGAACATGAACCCCCCATAATCCTTAAAACTTCACCTTTTTTTCTGTACGAAACTTCACAAAGCAATTTTTTTCAGAGGTGAGGCACAGGTACACATCACATTTGGTGCACTTCACCCTAACAATACACTTACAGCCACTTGCACCTGCCTTTTTGAGACACCATGGTAGGCCAGTGGTCCAGTAGTACTGGTGGCAGTGGGCAGGCAGGTCTCCAATGTGATTTAATCCATAATACAAATGCCATGGCAGTCCTTAACATACGACTAATAAACATTATATCACTAGCATTAATGTTGTTATTGTTACAGCTTAACAGACTGCAGCTGACCGTTGCTAGCTAGCTAAGCTATTACAATAATGTCATTCCATTATTGCACAGTGTTGCCGTTTGGCAACACAGACATTTTATCGATTTACCAAAACGAATTTCATAACTTTTTTTGAGTGGTGAATATGTCATCATAACTTACCTGAGATGTTACCAATTTTTTTGTGAATGTGACATGGACTGGTTCTTGTTTGTTACTGACGTTTTAGTTTGCTTTCAGCAATTACCTACAAGAGACGGCAGTCTGTCAGAAATTGCGCATGTTATGTTTAAAAAAAATTGCATGTTATGTGACTTAACCAAAGCACATCATTTGCTGAACTAAGGTCTTCTCTTACCAACAACAACAACAACAACAAAAAACGAGAATGTTCTCTTCAAGAGACAGTGGCAAGGAAATGAACACAAAGAGTATGTTGCCATATGGCAACACCATGCGGTAGAGGGTTAATCAATAGTATAATTATATAAATTTCTTACCAGATGTTGGTTGGAGATACAGATGAACGAGAGTCTTCAGATGTTCCTCAGTCTTCACTGTCTGTAACCCATCAGACTTATATATGTTAGAGTCGTCTCCACCTGCAGCTGCACCTTTGCTGTTGATTCATCCCAGCATTATCAATATTTTGTCAATGTTTTTTAAACATGTATGAACCAGAAGATGATGGGCTCTCCCTGCTGAGTTTTGGTCCCTCCCAAGGTTTCATCCTCATCCTCTATTACCAAATGTCTTGGGGAGTTTTAAAACACTATTTTCTGTTTTCAGTTGCCTTGTAACAATTTGTATTATTATATTGAATAATAATAATTATATTATTTATACATAATTGTCCAAATCAACAGGTCTGTGTACCAGTTTTTACTGCAAAAACTGCAGTCCTGATTGTTTTTTTTTCTTTTCTTTGCGAGGATCGGCGTTTAGAATGGACCGATTTCTCTGTCAAGCCAGTTTAAAACAATGCAGTCCTTTTTTTAAATTACCTGATTATTAAATTTGACATAATTCACAATCATTACCAGAACTAGCCCTAGATAACTGTTTTATATTCAGGGCTAGAACAGGTTTTGCAACCATAAGACGTCATGTTGAAGCCTATTCAGCTAATCCAGATTTAAAAAGGAAATTTAAATTAGGCAAAGCAATGAAAATGGGTGTTACCATCATTAAACAAAACAAAACAAAAAACATTCTGGACTAACAATAGTTACAGTATAGCCTAGAGATAAATAGCACTTTTTAAATGAATAAATATACTAAATAATAGTTTTGGCAGCATTTACCGTAATTTTAAAAATAGCTAAATTTGTGTAGAATACACTGCCATTAAAAACCCAGTTCCACAAAAAACATACTGAACACACAGTGTCATAAAAGCGCCTACACACTCATGTAACAACAACCCTCAACTCTTTTATTTCACATAAGATCTCAGGGGAACAGGTCAGTCTATATTAGAGTGACCAAACGTCCTGTTTTCCAGGGACAGTGCCTGTTTTTGGTGGCTTGTACCTGTCTGGAAATGTCACCTGAAATGACCGAGTTTTTTAATAAGAAGTTCAATAACACCAATTTTGACAGGAAAGGCAGAGAAGCAGAGAGGTTCACCAACAGAGGGCGCTGCTCGCGGCAGCTGATTCAAGTCGTGTTATTGTTCGTCTTCCTCAATGCTTTTTCGCGCTGGTTTTGCTTTTGAAAACTGGACCTGAGTGAACCGTCTCTATAGTGTTGTCGTCGTTGTCGGCTTCAAAGTAAGGCACATCATTTACATACATAAATAACACAATATAAGCATCTTTTTTGCGCAAAATACGTCAACAAATACGCGTTTTGAAAATTAAAGTGTTATGCATGAATACAAGTATTAAGCTAAGCAGACTTATGTTTGTATTTTTCAGGGAAGTAAACATATAATGGGTATGGTAGACTCCTAATAAATATTCATTTATGCGCTTATTATAGTAGGTTTTCTTTATTCGTCAGCTGATAAGCAACATATTCACAATGAATTAAAACTAATTAATATTCATGAGCAAAGCCTTTGTTGGTTTTATAAATGGCATGGCAGCATACAAAGTTATAAATGTGAGGTACTTTATGTACCAAGACTTTAATACTTTATATAACTTAAATAGCCTACCATTACACTGTAAAATATTAAAGTGGCCGTTCTGAACGTCATGAATGTTTAATTAATGTTTGATTTTATATTCATCATATTTAAGTGTTCGTAAGCTACTTACTGTTAAACTGTTATTTTGATACAACACATTGCAAAAAAATAAAAAAAAATATATAATAATAATAATACATAATACATGAATGATAATAACAAATAATAATTAAATACTAAAAAGATGTTTTGAACAGTTTATTAAAACAGTCAAGTGAAGGAGCATTCCTATATGGAAGATTAATTTTTTCATAATAAGCGTTAGTTTAAAGTGTTTTTTCGTAGGGATATGACTGTTGTTTAATGCTATCTGTCAGGTTAACTTTATTAAGTTCATCAGTGAAGATGTCTGATATTCTGTGTTTAGGTGCATCGAGTATGTTTCCAAATTTGAGACTAGAAATGTAATTTATTATAATTAACTATTATAATTTAGTGGCTTTTTGTCTGGGGTGAGACTGATGGATAGTGACGGATGCTTGTTGTCATGTTGTACTTTAGCACACTTTCACAGCGTTTGCAGTAAACATACGCTCCCATCGTTTTTACAAGCATTCTCTTCACAGACTTTATAATATACCATACTCAGCATCATATATATAATAATAATACATAACATACTCATCAGCACAGTGTGATTCAAGGAACAGAGAAAGTTTTATTACAGTTGTCAACAGAAATTTAAAATGCCACCAAACATTTACATTATTACAGCAATACTATAACATTTATTCATGCACAAGCATGAATAAGAGCCTTTATATGTTTAAATTCACGCTGATCCCTCCACCATCAGAGTGAGCTCATTACCATTCAATCAAAGCAGCTGCCATGGGAACATCGGACTGCTGTGATTTTAGATTGACAGAAATTTTGCAGCTGATCAGAAGCGGTATTGTTCACAAATCTACAGTTTTACAGCAGGTCAGAAGAGTAAAAATCACTCTGTTGCTTCACCCACTGGTGATGTTGCAGTCAGACACTCAGCGAAATAACGAGAGGCAACCACAGAGCGACACTCCTTCACCAAAATAGAGTTCAACCTGTAACGAACAAAAGACAGTCACACTTTGAGGCCTGATTTTACTTCTTAAAGGGATAGTTCACCCAAAAATGAACATTTTGTCATCTCTTACTCATTCTCATGTTGTTCCGAACCTGTATGAAAAGATTTGCTGAAGAATGTTGGTAATTAAACAGTTGACAGTAGCCATTTACTTCCATAGTATGGGGGAAAAAATACTATGGCAGTCAATGGGGCCCATCAACTGTCTGGTTACCAACAGTCTTCAAAATATCTTCTTTTGTGTTCTGCAGAAGAAAGAAATTCATACAGCTTTGGACCAACATGAGGGTGAGTAAATGATGACGAAATTTCCATGATTGCAAAATTACAAATAATATATATGTAAAAACCTGCATACCATGAAAAAAAGAGACAGACAATAGTGTGCAAACGTCTTTTTGCATATAAAATTATTAATAGGTCATAAATTGATTATTTTCAAGATCAACTTACATTGTGAGTGGAAGAATGATATCAAGGGGGGATTTGGGTTTAGGTTTACTGTGAAGAAACAAAATATGTTATGAATGTACACCGTAAAAACAAATCTGTTCAGTTTACTTAATTCAGTTGCGCAAACTCGTTGCCTTAATTCAGTTAAGTAAGCTTTACTTAATTGTATTGATCTTACTTAAACCATTTAAGTTTTGTCAACTCAATTCTATCTGTGATCCGAGGAAGTGTACTCCCACAGTGCATTGCGGGACAAATAAAGTAACTGCTTTGTTTTACTGTTTGTGGTTTTATTTTACAATTTTATTTGCTGTCTTGTGTCAGTATTACCCCAACAATGACAGCAAATAAAATTGTAATGGTCTTATTAATAAATAAAAAAATAAAAAAATGTAACTGTTACCATTGTTGTGTTTTACATGTTGAATGTTGACGTCTGTGTGACTCACGCAAGGTTGATTGCACTGGCTCAATTAGAAAGGAAGCAACCCCCTTAAAAATTTGATGTTTTACAATAGTATGATGTTTATGAGATATATGTTAATGATATGACCTAATAAACTAAAAGTCTAAATCAGTTATTGGTTTAATGCTAAGTTATGTCAAATTTTAAGAGTGATCTATTTAATATATCTTTTCCTATAAAATGACAAATAAATATAATTTCCTGTTTGGAAATCAATTGGAAGAGAGTTATAATAACATAAGTGAAGTTCCAAGTGCACAACCAAAGGAAACGCTAATCACTAAAATGGTGAGAAGAAATTTTAGGAAATCAGCATGAATTTATGGTCTACTTAAATTATTATAACGTTATCCCAAACGTTTTAGTTGTATTGATAATTTAACTAAAGAAAATTAGTGAATGCAGCTAAAGAAAGATAACTGCAGAAGGGGAGAAAATGAGTGAAAAGACTATTAAGAATTGCCCTGCCTTAAAAACCTTTTGCTCCGCCCTTTTTTCTTTTTTTTTGCTTGACAAAATAGTACTCAAACTAGTCACGTAATTTTTACATGGGTTTTCTGAGTAACAAAGCATAGCATGCAAACAATAAAGATTACTAAATGGTTTTAAGTAAGTTCAACAAATTCTTGGACATTAAGTAAAGTTTACTAAAAAGGGTTAGTTAGAACAACTGTTAGTTTTTACAGTTTAATAATACTTATATTGAATGTTTGTATGTTGTACACATTTTTATAGAAGCCTTTTAGATTTAACTTTCCCTTTGCATGTACTCTTGCCCAAATGCCGTCCAGTAACTACATTAATAATTTTTGTTTTATATACAACTACAAATAAAAAGCATTTTTAACAGAGTATATTTAGCAAGAAAATACTTTTTCATAGGGCTGCACGATAATGGTTAAACTGATAATCATGATTATTAATCCCGATTATTCTATCAAAAAGGGTAATGTAGTTATGGCCATTTTGCACGTTCTTTACTAACCTACACTTCACCCAAAAGGCCTGTAGGTGGCACACCGACTTCATTTAACCAACTATGTTAACTTCGTTAGATGGTAAATCAATACAAAACACTTTGATAAACGCTTTGTAATCTGTATTCACATTAGATTTTTAAAGCAACAGTTTCTTTGCAAATGAGACAAACCACAGATTCAGATTGCCCTGCAAATTCGTAAAGCAAAGAACGATGTTTTTTGAGATATATATATATATATATCATATAAGTTTTCATTTTCAACTAATTAACATTAGGAAAACTGGTAAAACCTTTAGGAACTTCAAAAGATAAAACAGCGAAACTCCTAATATTATTTCCAATAATTCCAAATTATTTTTTCCCGATTGAATTGTCACATAGGTTGCAAAAGTGCATTCTGCAAACAGTAAGGTGGAGATCCGTGTTGCATTTGTTGGAATTAATCGCTGAAGTTTTGATCATGGCAGATTTAGTCACACAAATGGTACGAGTGGCTTGTGAAGAAACAAAGACTGGCTGTATGACACTTTCATTGAAGCAGAATTTCGCTGTGGAGATCGCTAAACTCCAGCGCACATGTTTGTTTTCAGATCATCAGCGCTTCTTCCGCATTTAGAGGGAGCGTGTGCACAGAGTTGCCAAATTGCACAGATTAAGTAAAACACCGGGAAGACAGTATATCTTTTTAAGGGAAAAGCTCTATTTGGGGGATTAAAGCTCTTTGCATCTAGCAACCACAAGCATACCCCAAAGAAAAAACACGTTTTCAGGATAAATAACGAGGGGGCCAGTATCGTGACGATTATTTGTAATCAATCGAGAGAAGCAGATATCGTTATCGCGATTAAAATACGATTAATCGTGCAGCCCTACTATTTCAGTCTTTCTACTTATGTGTGAAATTTAGCAATTTATGAGTGAAATTAGTTTTAAATCCTACACATTTTTTTTTTCAGTGTAAGAAATTACAAATAGATCATTCAATGCAGTGTCCATAGTGTGTGTACTAATTACATGCTGCTAATCACGGTCTTCAGGCAGGCGATGTCATCTGTGACGTCATCGTCAATCAAAGCTATTGGAGAACACAGAAAACAATCAAAACCTTATTTAATTGGCTCACTGTGAATGTTTAGAGAGCCATAGGAATCTGGCAGAGTCCAGAAATTCACAAAACATTGTTTAGGATATAGTGTTATGATTGATGCGACATTTTCTAACCAGAGCAGCTCATGTTGCAGACATTGAGGGATGGCTTCATGCCGGAATCACAGGCCCACTGATCACTGAGCTGAAACACACCATACAGGTGCCAGATGGGCCGCTCCTTTTGCCCAAAAGAATGAAAGTTGGTATTAAAGGGCTCCTTAGGCTTGGCGGCGATAGCTTTGACATAGCTGGTGTTAAAGCCTGAGGCACTGGCCATGCAGACAACTGCCACAGAACGAAGGGAATAAAGGGTGTATTGCTGATATAAACCTTTCATCTGCACATTAAGTGACATAAATATGGTGACCAAAAGTTAGATAGAAAAGGGAATCTGTTACTCACGTCTAGCGATGAGATCATCCACGGTCATTTTGTTTCCCATGGCCCTAATCACAGGAATCTGAGTGGCGTCCAGCTTGGCCTTCAGCTCACACTTACTCAGAATCCGTCCCTCAGTCACACTGAACACCAGCAGAACCAGAGCCAACGCCACCAACATCTTCACTGAGAGAACACTCTTCATCTCTGATTTCTGGAGATTAATCACAGGAAAGTAAAAGCACAGATAAATGGAAATTTATTTTTTGTTATAGTACTGTCATGACAACTCTTGGAGTGTTTGGCATGGTAATAGATATGACAGTGCTGATATGTTTGGGCTTGCTACTCTGCTGCTGCTGCAGAGCAAGTACAGGATTTGCTATTGCCAGTACAGACACAACATGCTGCTGTGAACAAGTAAGACATAGCTTGCTGCTGCTGTACAATATAGCGCACATGAATTACCCGTGTCAGATCTAGACAGGTGGAGCTGGGGAAGGTGGAGGGTTTCTGAAAGTGCGCTGCAAATTGCTATGCAAATCCTGACCAAGTATGTGAAGGTTGAGCAGCGAGATCATTGGCTACTGATAAAGCAGGAACTAATCAGCTGTGCCCTATAGAGAATGATGTGATTGCAAGCAGAGTGAGTTAAGAGCCAATCAGCCTGTGACAGAACTTTGTATTTATATTAATTTGGTTGCACAGGCATAATGCACTGAAGCCCATTAAAATGGCTTATTATTTTATTGTGATCACGAAAACAAACTAATAAATTATATATACTTCATTGAGGATGCTTTAAATTTATCAAAAGTGACAGAATCTATTTTAAATAAATGCTGTTCTTTTTTACTTTCTATTCATCACCTAAAAAAAAAAAAAATCATGGTTTCAGCAAAATTATGAAGCAGCACAACTGTTCTTAACATAAATAATAATAAGAAATGTTTCTTAAAAGCAGCATATTAGAATGATTTTTGAAGGATCATGTGACACTGAAGACTGGAGTAATGATTGATCATATTTTAAAATATATTCAAATAGAAAACACTTATTTTACATTAGCAATAATATTTCACAATATTGCTGTATTACTGTATTTTTGATCAAGTAAATGCAGCCTTGTTAGGCAAAAGAGACTCCTTTCAAAAACAGTAAATCATCATACCAACCCCAAATGAACTATACTGTATATTTGTTGCATAGTCACAATAACCAGCAAGGCATTTCATACCAGTTTGATCACAGAATCTGCATTCAAACTGCAGGAAGAATTGTATTAAAATAACTCTTACCAGATCTTCTGTTGTTGGAGATAAAAATGAATGAGAGTCTTGAATTGTTCCTCAGTCTTCGCTGTCCTTCTGTACTGTGACCCATCAGACTTATATATCTTAGAGTCGCCTCCACCTGCAGCTGCACCTGAGCTTTTGGTTCATGCCACCTGTAATACTACTAAATTTATGTCAGGGGAAGATGGTCTCGCCCTGTTGAGTTTTGGTTCCTCCCAAGGTTTCTCCATCCACCCAAACCAACCGCCTTGGGGTTGCGAAGTCTTGTGCCTAAGTCCCTGTATAAATTTAAAAATTGGCTTGTGTTTGCTGTGATGTGATGTTCAGGTCATTTTAGTTTGTATCTTTCAAATGATTTCCAACTGTGAGTGTTTCTGGAACTGATGTTGCATGACTGAAACAGACATATAATCGAGGACAGAAGTCACTTTTTAAAGCTTTAAATCCTAACTGGCTTTCCTTGGGTGGATCTGTTGGCGGCGTGAACCTGACGATTCATTGTAAAGACTTAATGCTTTTTGGGCAAGGCATTGTCAGTTGCCGTTTCTAGAAACTCACAATGGTTTTAGTTTAAAAAAATAGTTTCAACCAACTAATTTAAGGATCATTTAGGAATGATGAATTATGAAGACTTGATCTTCAGCATTGTCACACTAATGCTTTGCAGCTTACATTGGTGCTCATGCAACTTGTAAATTTATGTAGGAACAGTGATGTTTTACTTGGAATGATTGCTCAGTATAGTAATTCAGTTCGTTTTTAAGTTTTATTGACATAATGCTTTTCACAATACATTCAAAGCTGCTTTGCAGAATATAGTGCCTAAGAAGATGATTGGTTGGTTGGTTGGTTTGGGTGGATGAAGTAGAAACCTAGGGAGGAACCAAAACTGTCCAGGGAAAGACCTTTTTTCTCTGAGACGACCATCAAATATTAATCTTAGTACCTTAAACTGGGATTAACCAAATGCACAGGTGCAGCAGCAGGTGGAGACGACTCTAACGTATATAAGTCTGATGGGTCACAGACAGTGAAGATTGAGGAACATCTTTCATTCATCTGTATCTCCAACAACAGAACGTCTGGTAAGAAATAAAATGTTTCACAAAATGCATTGTGCATTGGCAAAATAAAAATTAAAAAATTTTTTTTTTAATAAAATGTATATTATAATTAATATTATTGAATATATTTATAATAAAGTCTATGCACTTTTATGCAGAGGTGGCGCTAGGGGTGGGCTGAGGGGGCTGTTTTTCCAAAAGGATTTGAGGTTTCTTAACAGTGCTGTCAAAATATAATTTTTCTAAACATATCTCTCTATTCATTATATTAAACAGTTAAATACTGCTTTTCTACAGTATCCATACACCTGCAGTGCTTTCTCTCTCTTCTCTCCGACAGCGAGTTCACGCACACCACAGTTGTACACGGACACGCCTCCTGTCACTCACTCAGAGCAGCAGCAGGCCTCGAGACTCTCGTTCGGTCCGGTTGAAGGGTTTTTGTTATAACAACTGATATGACAACTTTAGCACATTTGTCAGCTAAACATTCATTCAGTTTCCCATGAATGACCCTGTGCCGCCGCCACTGTTTCATAATGAACTGAAAATTGAAAACATACATAGCCTAAATGGTCTCTAACGTTGTATTTTGCCAACTAAGTAAAATCGAAACCGTGATATGGCTTTGTGCCTTTATAAAACAGCAAAAGACAGTGATTAAGTATATATACAGTCTGTTTGTGCTGTGTGTTTTAAAGAGAAGTGTGCAGATTTGCTCACGCGATCAGCTGGTGATCAAAATAAAAGCTCAAGGATTTATCTTTTGCAAGTGTAGAAATTAGTAAAAAAAAGTACTGTAATTTCCCTACACTGTTGTGTAAAGTAACTACTTATAAAAATTCTCATTTATCTTACAGTGCATTTGTTACAATATATGGATATTACTGTCATATGAATAATTATATAGGCCTAAATCATTATTATATTATTATTTGATTGTAATAATTGTTTGGCATCCTAAAACACAATGTAGACTGAGACTCTATATCACTAAAAAGATGTTTCATGTCTAGGTACAATGCTGTTTCTTTGGTCAATTTGCACACTGTATATGGATTGAAGCTCTTAATTTTGAGCTTCCAAAGTGCACCAGATTGATGCATTTAACCTTAAAATGTACAAGATTTTCTTCAGGGGGGGCATGCCCCCGGACCCCCCTAGAGGAGGTACACCAAACATATTTTTACAAATTCCAGTGGGAAATAATGTACATTTTATGAACTTTACTCAAGCATGCTACAGCAAAGCTCCTTTCATTAAAGCTGTTAACAGAAAATGAAATGTCATTGGACAAAATCGATTTGGGCTAAGCCCTGAATGTTTACAATGTCTGGCTCCACCCTGCTTTTATGTATAAAATAGTTAATAAAATAGAACATCATAAAATAATGTTCATTCGGTCTTAATAAAATAAGAATGTGTTTTTTTTTTAATTATTATTATTAGTTTGGTTGTTTGCCAAACTGAACATAATGACATTTTGTGCTGCTTATTATATTTCCTCATTCAACACCATATCAGTGTATCGACAACTAAATTTACAAAAATATTGTTCATAAGTATTGCAAGGGGGAAGTATTACGGAGCCCCTAAAGGGACGTGGTGATGGGAAAAAAAATATGAGATGGAGGAAAAATTATATGTCAATGATTTTACGTTGTCTCACAAATGATTTGAGTTCCCCGCTCAAAAAACCTTTGCATTCCATCGCAAAACGTTGTGTTCCCTCAAGAAACCTTGTGTTTACTTGCAAAAGTTTTGAGTTCTTTGCGCGCAAATGCAAAGTTTCTTGGGGGAGTGCAAAAGTTTTGTAAGGAAATGCAAAGGTAAAAAAAAAAAAAATCACCATGTCCCTTTAGGGGCTCCCTAAAGTATAAGTGTAAAATGCATAAAATGCAGATTGCAATATATTTTTAGACCACAGGTGGAGCTGATGAAACCAAAACATTACCAATTGATAAGTTCAGTTATTTAAGATTTATGCTTTATTTGTAATAAGGAAAAGACAGAACATTTTGAGCACTACAGTTCTTTATTTTATTGTTTATGATAAAATGTCAGTATTTAAAAGCCTTCAGCAGCAGCACAACGATATTAGATAGAGCGATATATACTTAGAAAGAAATGTAAACATTCACAGTGTTAGAGCAATAAACTAAAGTGTCTTAATGCACAAACTCTCTCTATTAAAAGTCATTAGACATACAATAAACTCACACCTTCCACCACACCGCCACCTTCACAATATTGACCTCAGAGGTATGGAAACCATAAGACTGTTGTGTTTGTAAGGAAGCTAGAGTGAGTCTGTTGGCCCGTCTGTTTTAAGCACAGTCTGCAAAGTACTTTGAGGGAACAACAGAGCGACACTCTTTCACCATCAGCGCCTCCAAACTGTAACACACCAAAGACAATCACACTTTGAACATTGAGGCCTGATTATATTGTTCAAGCCTCTAACACATTCGTATTTTGTATTATTCTGTATTTCTAAATTCTATATTTGTATTTTTTTATATTATATTGATGAATGTTGAATCTGTGTCTGCCATGTAATAGTCTGTGAAGCTGATATGGCAATACATTTAAATGCAATAACAAAATGTATGATTTCACTTGATTTGTAAAACTTTCACCAGTAAATCTATAAACTTACATCTTATTACCATCAGTGAGCTTTTCATTGGGTTTAGGCTTCCTGCTAAGAAATAAGACACATAATACTTAGAGTTTCAGTTCTTTTATAACTTGTGTTAACACTTTTTCTTTTATTATTATTATACCATTCTTATCATGGCAAACTAACATAAAGAATAGCATGTCCTGCTTTGAATTAATATTTTAAACACCGTTGGTAACTAAAACAAGTCTGTGTTTGAGCTTGTGTGAACTTACATGGTGTTCATCAGGGTCTTCAGGCAGGCGATGTCATTGGTAATGTCATCATCAATCAGAGCTTTTGTGCAAAAAAAGATAGAAAAAGAATTCAAAATCTCGCTCAATTGGCTTTTTGATTGGTTTTTAAACTTTCACAGTATTCACTTTCTCTTTCAGATTTTAAATGCAGAAATTAAAAACAATTTGGTTTATGATAAATGCAGATCTTAGATGCTACATTTGTCTCTTAAACTCACCAGAGCAGCTCATGTTGCAGACATTGAGTGACGGCATCATGCCGGGATCACAGGCCAGCTGATCACTGAGCTGAAACACACCGTACAGCTGCCCGGAAACTTTGGCAGTAGTGTTCAGCTGTGGATGTTTGGTCTCATGGTTGGACACCTGTGGTCCTTTAGTGGGGGCCTGTGCATGAGGCTTGGGTGGGATTTTAGATGGAGCTTGAGGTGGAACTCGAGCTGGGGCTTGAGCTGGTTTCAGCTCCTTATTGTTGACCATGATTGCTTTGACAAAGCTGGTGTTGAAGGCTGAGCTGTTGGCCTTGCAGACAACTACCTCAGAAAGGAAGGAAGAAAGACATAATCTGATATAAAACATGGCAGTTTGGCTTTCTAAAGACGAAGAGAGAACCTGACAGAAAAATGACTCACGTCTAGCGATGAGATTGTCCATGGTTATTTTCTCTCCCATGGCTGTAATCTGCTGAAACTGAGCGGCGTCCATCTGAGCCTTCAGCTCACATTTACTGAGAATCCGTCCCTCAGTCGCACTGGACACCAGCAGAACCAGAGCCAACGCCGCCAACATCTTCACTGAGAGAACACTCTTCATCTCTCTGATCAGAGCTTAACTGCATTAGATAAACCCAGAGAACTGATTACATCTTCAACACTGTAAAACCTAACACTCAAAATAATTGATTTGAGTAGGACTTAAATTAAACTTAAACTTTTATGAGTATTTAGCACTTTCTTTTTCTTTCAACTTCACTGAACTGATGTATTTTAAGTAAACTGAACTGTTTCATTGTTTTGAGTTTTATGAACTTATTTCTTTTCATTTAGACAAACTTGACCTGACAGTTTAACTGAAACTAGGCTGGGATTTCTATTTCCCAGCACTCTTTGCCCATGGCAATCGAAAGGAAGAGTAAATGCTAAAATGAATTGTTATATAAGGTTTTTTTTGAGAGTTACCATCATGGTGACAAGTGGTGTATGTGGCTTGGTTTGAGAGCAAGTATGTTAAATGCTTTATATTGATATTATTAATATGTTAGTAAATTAGCATTTTCTGACAGACTATCAAATATCTGTAATATTTTAGTTCTGATCATGCATGAGAAATGTCTCTATTTATATAGATCCCGTAATTAAAACATAAATATTAGCTAAGTTAAGCCCTATATATATGATAATGCAATACACAAAAAACAAAACATTTGCATTTATTCTATATATCTGTATTTATATATATATGAACATAAAACATAAAAACATGAAATAAAGTATGGTGCCTGTGAACGGAACTGTCATGCGTCTTACCAGACGTTCTGCTGAGATGATTCTTGTTGGAGGATCTTCTAGCTTTAGTGTTTTTCTGTACAGTGGTCCAGCTTATATATGTTCGAGTGACCTCCACCTGTGCTGTTGGTCCATCCCATCATCACGAGGAGATTGTATTACTGTGATGTCATTCTTAAACAATTTGGGAAAAAAATCACAAATGCTTGCCAGGGTGTTCAGGTTGTCATGTTTATTTATTAATGTGCTCTATTTTTCCTCAGTGATTTCCAGCTGTGAGTGGAGTGATTTCTGTTTTGAAGCTGATGTTTTGTTGCTTGAGCCTTTGAGCTGTTTGTCTTTGGATTATGATGTTCTGCAACACACACACACACACACACACACACACACACATACAGCACATTTCCTATTCAGATATATGAATACTGCAGTCCGGCCATTCATCTCATCTTCATCTAGAGTCCACAGCTCATATAATAGAGGACAGTATGACTCTCTAAAGCCCTAAAGCTTTACTCGGTTTTGTTTGGGTGGATCTGAAGAGCTGACAATGGTTTTGGTCTAATTAAAGGATTATTTAACAGTTATGAATTATGCAATAAAAACAATTTCAAATCAAACATGATCTTCTGCATTGTCACACCAGATTGGTTTTGTGATCCAGAGTTTGTTCTCACGAAACTTAGATATATTTGTCTCTTTCTATGCAGCTTTATTTATGGTATGCTGATCATTACACTTGTAATGATTACACTTGTTTTAAGATAGAATAAGCTTACTGTTATATGCATTTAAGCTTTATTTTTTTAACTTTAGATGCTTTACTGGTTCAGTCTGACAAACTGAATACAGTATGCCTGTAGAAATTTTCACTATTACAGTAAGTATCTCAGTCCAAATCTCTGAGCGAGACTGTGAGGGTTCATTTGAGTTTATTCAAATAGTGCACAAATACTTTAGGGAAAATACTTGCTCTGACCTTTTTCGTGTTGTTTTCCAACATGTAAATATGAATTTCACGTGGCACGGGTCAAACAATAAAAGTGATAAAAGGATTTTATTTTTTGTGAGTATGCAATCACCACCTTTTAAAATGTTATTTTATTATAAACACAATAATGGCTGCATTATTCAGCACTGATCTGAGCAGGGTTGCCAGGTCTGCACAACAAAACTAGACCAATGGCCAATCAAATACAGCCCAATGCAATTTTCTCTGTCCAGGGGCCGAATTCTCTGCCGCAATTGTATGTTCGGGGATGGGGTTTGGGGAGAAAGGGGTGGCAGGCAGGGCTTGACATTAACTTTTTTGTAACCAAAGTTACTAGCCACTCAGTATTTTCACTAGCCACAATTTTGACATCAATAACATTAGAAAACCTGCCATTTAGATATTTTTAATATTATCTTATATTTTGGCAGCAGGTATATTAGGCTGCTGTCACTTTAAGACCTGACGCACAGATCTATTATACTGTTACACATGCGTTTTCTTTCTCCACTGAGAAAAATTTGCCAAAACCTGCATTTTGATATTATTTAGTGTATTTAAGCGCAAAAAGCAGCGAAAAAAAACCCAATCAATTTAGTACTGAGAGGCGGCTTTTTGTGCACGTACTTTGGGTGTGAGCACAAACTCTACAGGAATGAGTAAAATTATGTGCAATACGTGCAATCCCTCGCCAAAATTCATGACCTGTAACACCAACAATATTCATCCGGAGCAAATGAAAGGAGTGAGTGAGAGGAGTGTCAACCCACAGAGATGAGAGAGAGAAAGTGCAGTTAGTATCGTGTATCTTTTCTGCCGAAAAATTAGTATTGGAAGCGTTTCCAATATTTTAGTACCCGCCGATTTCAGCAGTGACTACGTTACACGCCACTGCTGAAATCCACCCGCATTTGTCAGGTTGGCGGTTGTTAATGTCGGGCCCTGGTGGCCGGGGATATCGACCCACGGAAATGAAAATCAACCTGCGAGGCAACGATTTAAAAGTAGTCCATTTCCGCGGGAAAACCGTGGACTTGGCAACACTGGATCTGAGAATGATCCAAAGAGCATTCTGTGTACAAAGCAGTTAACATGGTCAATGCCACTAATTTGCTTTTGTAATACAATATGTTCCTCCTAATGGGAGGAATGGGCGCTGCACAATGGATTTGGTTAAACAGAGTTTATTTTTATTGTGAGTCACTATTATGAAGCTTGGGGCAGGTGCACAGACAAAGGGGAAAAATCAGACATAAGAACATAAAACAGAGGTGACATGAAAATAAATGTTTTGAGCCCTCCAAAAATGAATAAAACATCTACAAATTTTTTTTTAAATTTAAATGTCATAAAAATAATAGAGAAAGATGTTCTTTGCAGCCAGATTGTGTAGTTAGTTATGACATCTACCAGCGGGGGTTAACTAGACCACACAAAAACCAACTAAATCCTGACTTCTTATACACTTGCTTTTTATGAACAAAACTTTTGTGCAAAACTCCAATGAGTTATTTGTTTATGTGTGACGTTTGGATTTAGTGAACCAGATTTGCAGGTTTTCAGCCTTTCACTTATGCAAACATTGAATTATTGATGTTTTTATTGTGAAGACAGACAAGGAACTCTTTTATTAATATTTCTTTATTTGCATTCTAAGGATTGCTAATTACATATAGAAGCATTGATCAACATAATTATGACTACTTTGAGAACATTTTCCTCTTACATTTTGACAAGTGCAACTGAAAAGTGAAATGCAAGACATAGAAGTCTGAGAACTGATAAATTTAACTCATTTATGTGAGTGTGAACAGTAGTTCCTCTCTGAAATATTTTTTCCAGCAGATTAACAAACACCAAAGAGGTTTTGAAGCACTGCTGTCATGGCTGCAGACATCAAGTGTTGGGTTTATTTCAGTAATGCATTAGGATGAAGCTTGTCAGATTATTCATGTCTGAAGAAACGCTGAATGTGTTAGACACACTCTGCAATGTACTGCAAAGGATTGACATTGAGGCACACCTTCACGAACAACAAGTGCTTCCTAAAAGACAATAAACACAAACTTGTAAAACAGGCTAAACATCTTGTATACCTTATTGCTGTAGTTTATCTTAACATTGTAGCTGCTACTGTAAACACAGGAGCACACAACTTTATCATGTTGCTTAATGAGATACTTAACGAGGACCTATATGGCAAAAATGTTCAATGTTTTGAACTATATATTAATGTTGACAGTTTATATATATGCTAATGCTGATGAAAATACTGTATATACGTTTTAGGTACTTATATTTCATCATATATTTATTTATTTTGTCCAATATATATATATATATATATATATATATATATATATATATATATATACATTTTGCATTTACCCAAAATGTATATTTTGTGTACTAAATGTATTTTTACTTTAAAAAAATGTGTTTCCTGAAGCCTTTCAGGTATTGAATAAAATATATTTATAATCAGTATTTCTCTTGACTCATGCAATCTTTCAGTTGTTTGACTTACTTCTTGTGCCGAGGAGCTGGAGCACTGCTGTAAGAAAACAGGACCAGGAATATTATTATTATTTAATATGTGTCTACTACTTGTTAAAAAAGTGAGAAATTGGGCCGTCATGAGAAAAATACATTTGTTTAGTTGATTTTAGTCGTATTAGAATGGTCTACAATGAAAGCATTTGGCGATTTGCAATTAAAATGCATTGCAATTAAAATTCTTTTTGCAGATTTAAAGCCACAGCAATCATTGGCAATGCTATAAAATTGAGCTAAGTTATGCAAATGATTGAATGTGGTGACTACTAATGGGAGAGAAGACTGTGATCACATGATTAGCAAGACTATGCAACTGTTATAATCGACTACTGATTTGTAGATGTGAAAAGCTGACGACTTACGCATTGTTCACGCTGTCCAACAGGGTCTCCAGGCAGGCGATGTCATCCCTGATGTCATCATCAGTCAGAGCTTTAGAAGACAAAATTTTCGAGACATCACTCAACGTTGACGTACTATGATTCAGAAATTGTGATGAAACTGCACTATTGTGCATCATGCTTATTTTTTTTTTTCTAAAAATGTTATGTCTTTGTACAAATCCCATTGTACAAATTCAAGTTTTTTCATGAGATCAGGTTGAATATGTTCTGTTATGCTTAATTTTTTCTAAAAATCATACGTTTTTGTTCAAATCACATAATGCAAATTCATACAAAATCCTTGTAAAGTAGTTATGTGTTCCCATTAGATTTAATTACTTTTGTGACCAATCACATGACTCACCGCTGCAGTCCATGCGGCAGATGTTCAGACTCTGGCCGGGACCGGAACTGCACGCCACGCGATTGCTCAGCTGGAAGATTCCATACAGTGTTGTGGGAACACGAGCGGAATGTTCAGAGCTTTCGCTGGAATCCTCCTCTGAACTGTCATCAAACAAGCTAAGTTGGTTCTCGTCATGTCCCCCACCATGGGATCTCTTTCCTCTTCCACCGGGACGGCCCTGACTAGGTATTCCCCCTGGTCTTCCATTGGGTCGTTGTTCTGGTCTGGGAAGGAGTCCTGCTGGAGGTCTGACATCACCTCGGATGGGGGTGACCAGGTTGGTGTTGAACTTTGACACATGCTCCACAGAGCAGACGACTGAAAAAGAGACAGAAACGCCCTTGGCTTACATTTGTACCATTACTAGCATTCAACTGACAGCGTTTACACTTGCAAAACTTACTTTTGGCGATGAGGACCAAATCTACAGTCCTAGTTCCAGGCGCGGTCACATTTTCAGGCACACTTCCAGACCCATCTCCAGTCACATCTCCAACCCCAGGAGTAATATTACCAACCCCAGAAGTGACATTTCCAACCCCAGGAGTGACATTTCCTGTCTGATTTCCTCCCAGAGCCGCCTCGAGCTTGTCCTTCAGCTCACACTTACTGAGAATCCGTCCCTCAATCACACTGGACGCCAGCAGAACCAGAGCCAACGCCACCAACATCTTCACTGAGAGAATGCTCTTCATCTCTCTCTGCTTGTATATCTGGAGATTAAACACAGAACAATGAATAAATCCAATGAAACAATCATAATCTGCAATAAAACTCAATAAAATGTCAATTCTCTTCAAACTGCATCAATAAAATGCTTGCAATGAAGGAACCTAACAATCACCCAAATAGCAAGCAATGATCGAAATAATGTTAAATCAATGTTAATGTGTCAACGTTAACTGCATTGAATCAATATCACTTTTGCACCCTCAATTAATGTTGAAACAATGTTGAAATTTCAACAAAAAAAAATCAATGGTAATGGCATTGAATCACTGTTACAATGTGATATTGGTTTTAACATCATGCTTGAACTCTCAGAATATGAAACACAACTACAACTGACTTAAAGCCACACAACCTGAAATCAACTGAAAATAAAAGAAGACAATAAATCTCTCAAGATCTCAGCAGAAGTTCTTTTTGAGAAATAACAGAGGTTTAGATGTTGATGTTTTATTGAACATTGATTTAACATTATTTCGATCATTGCTTGCTATCTGGGTAATTAGCAACCTTCTGGGTTCAGAAAAAAATGTGCAAAAATTGTACACTTAGGTTGTCACTTGGGGCAGTACCCTCAAAGGTACACCTTTGTACCTTATTTACCCTTAAAAGGTTCAAAGTAGTACTTTAAATAGTACATATGTATTACTACTTTAAGGTATAATGTGCACCTTTTAGGGACAGATAAAAAAACATGTAGATGCCCCTTAAGGTAGTTTTACTGATAGTGTTCCAAGCCTAAAGTTTGGTTGGTCAAGCCCAAGTAGGGTATTTAAACAACTGTTTTTTAATCATTATGCTCTTTAGCAAAGCAACTGGTTGGTCTAGAGGAAACACTCATGCCACTAAACACATTGCATTAGATCTTCTACAACCAAATGGCTCATTACTGTTGCATATTTTAACAAAGTTATAAAACTATGCATGAGCATTTTTAGCCTAGCAGATAAATGAGAGCAATATTTGAGAGTTCAGAAGTGATTTTACCAGAGATGCTATGTCTGTTGTAGATGGAGATCTAGTCTTCACTCTTGCTTCAAGCTGGTGTTTGTTTCCACCGTCTGATGTGTGCTGGATGTATGAGCATGGGGTTTTTTATACTAAACTGTGATGGGATGACCTCACTTAGAAACTCACTAAACCGGTTGATAAAATGCCACATGACTTGGATTCCAAAGACAAATGACATGTATTGCTTCATAATTTTGAAATCACTCTTTATCTGGCATGTCTGCTGATGTAACAGAGATGCTCAGGTGGAGGTGAGTCAGGTTTTGCCTCATCACTTTTTCTTTGCACCTTTTCAGCTATTTTTAAACAGTCACCATGTAATGTGAGCTCATGTCTCTGTTGTGCTAGGTTCCTTCTGGATTGGACACTGTGGCCCTGCAAATAAATGAACAATTTCAATATTTTTATTTTACTTTTTAATTTTAAAAAAGGTTATCACTGAACTTAAGAACTCAAGAAATCATATTTTACTCAGGTCCAAAGTATCAGAGCATTCTTAACTCAGTAAAAAAAAACACAACAACAACAAAAAACTTTATGGCAAAAAGGTTGTATAAAGAGAAATGTCTCGATTAAATGATTGAATCATAATTAAAAATGAATTAAAACAAAGTGAATTAATGACAAATAAATCCATCCAAAATGATCCCATAATGGGAACCCCTAAAAGGTTCTCTATATGAAATGCTCGACAGAACCACTTTTTTTGAATTCCTACTTAATTTTAATGGATAAGTAAATTTAGGTTGCGTCACTCAGTTTCGGTGTGCTGTATAATAATTTAAATTTAAAAAAAAATCCCCTTACGGAACAAAAACATATGCAAAATATAATGCAATATATTACATAATACATTTCCACATAAGGAAAACTAGTGCTTATATTTTTTCAATATACTGCAATTGACCATGTACATTTACATTTGGTCATTTAGCAGACGCTTTTCTCCAAAGCAACTTACAAATGAGAACAGTAGAAGCAATCAGATCTACATGAGTGCAACAGTACGCAAGTGCCGTGTCGAGTCCCAGTTACTCCAGCAAAGTGCTCGTAGCAAGCTTCTTTTTTTTTAAATGCAAACCCGATTCCAAAAAAGTTGGGACACTGTACAAATTGTGAATAAAAAAGGAATGCAATAATTTACAAATCTCATAAACTTATACTTTATTCATAGTAGAATATAGATAACATATCAAATGTTGAAAGTGAGACATTTTGAAATGTAATGCCAAATATTGGCTCATTTTCGATTTCATGAGAGCTACACATTCCAAAAAAGTTGGGACAGGTAGCAATAAGAGGCCGGAAAACTTAAATGTACATATAAGGAACAGCTGGAGGACCAATTTGCAACTTATTAGGTCAATTGGCAACATGATTGGGTATAAAAAGAGCCTCTCAGAGTGGCAGTGTCTCTCAGAAGTCAAGATGGGCAGAGGATCACCAATTCCCCCAATGCTGCGGCGAAAAATAGTGGTTGAAGTTATCAAAATTTGAAGTTCTTTTTGGAAAACTGGGATGCCATATCATCCGGACTAAAGAGGACAAGGACAACCCAAGTTGTTATCAGCGCTCAGTTCAGAAGCCTGCATCTCTGATGATATGAGGTTGCATGAGTGCGTGTGGCATGGGCAGCTTACACATCTGGAAAGGCACCATCAATGCTGAAAGGTATATCCAAGTTCTAGAACAACATATGCTCTCATCCAGACGTCGTCTCTTTCAGGGAAGACCTTGCATTTTCCAACAATGCCAGACCACATACTGCATCAATTACAACATCATGGCTGCGTAGAAGAAGGATCCGGGTACTGAAATGGCCAGCCTGCAGTCCAGATCTTTCACCCATAGAAAACATTTGGCGCATCATAAAGAGGAAGATGCGACAAAGAAGACCTAAGACGGTTGAGCAACTAGAAGCCTGTATTAGACATGAATGGGACAACATTCCTATTCCTAAACTTGAGCAACTTGTCTCCTCAGTCCCCAGACGTTTGCAGACTGTTATAAAAAGAAGAGGGGATGCCACACAGTGGTAAACATGGCCTTGTCCCAACTTTTTTGAGATGTGTTGATGCCATGAAATTTAAAATCAACTTATTTTTCGCTTAAAATGATCCATTTTCTCATTTTAAACATTTGATATGTCATCTATGTTGTATTCTGAATAAAATATTGAAATTTGAAACTTCCACATCATTGCATTCCTTTTTTATTCACAATTTGTACAGTGTCCCAACTTTTTTGGAATTAGGTTTGTAGATGGAGAGATACAGAAAAAAGAAAAAGTAAGTGCTAATATTACTGGGTTAAGTGTTGACGAAAAAGCAGTTTTTTTTTTATAATTGGCTGAAGACAGATAAGAAGAAGGTCCGTGAGAGTGATTTTGTGCTCCTTTGGGATGACACCACAAGGCGCCGTTCACTTGCAGAACGCAAGCTTCTGGAGGGCGCATAAGTCTGAAGTAGTGAGTTTAGGTATGGTGGTGCAGATCCAGTCGTTGTTCTGTAGGCGAACATTAGAGCCTTGAATTTGATGTGAGCCGCTATTAGCAGCAAGAGCAAACTGATGAAGAGAGGTGTGACGTGCTCTCTTCGGTTTCGTTAAAGACAGCTCTTGCTGCCGCATTCTGAATCAGTTGTAGAGGCTTGACAGTGCATGCTGGAAGGCCTGCCAAGAGAGCATTACTATAATCCAGTCTGAATAGAACAAGAGCTTGGACAAGAATTTGTGTGGAATGCTCTAATCTAATCTTCCTAATGCTGTACAAGGCAAATCTGCAGGACCGGGCCGTTTTAGCCATATTATCTGTAAAGCTTAAATGATCCTCCATCACCACTCCAAGGTTCCTGGCTGTCCTGGAAAGAGTTATGGTTGATGAACCAAGTTGAATGGTGATGAAGTGTTGGGTTGGCACCGATCACAAGCAGTTCTGTTTTCGCAAGGTTGAGTTGAAGGTGGTGGTCCTTCATCTGGTTGGAATGAGAGGTAGAGTTGTGTGTCATCAGCAGAGCAGTGATAGGAAAAACCATGTTTCTGAATGACAGATCCTAGTGATGACATGTAAATGGAGATGTGGTCCAAGGACTGAGCCCTGAGGTACCCCAGTAACTAGATTTTGCGACTTAGACACCTCACTCCTCCAAGATACTCTGAAGGACCTACCTGAGAGGTAAGATTTGAACCACTGGAGTATGGTTCCTGAGATGCCCTTCCTCATGAGGGTTGAGAGGAAGATCTGGTGGTCAACTGTGTCAAAAGCAGCAGACAGATCCAGCAAGATGAGTACTGAGGATTTTGAAGTTGCTCGTGCCAGTCTCAGGGCTTCAGTAACTGAGAGCCGGCCAGTCTCAGTTGAGTGGCCACTCTCTTGAAGCCATGTATGGCTATATATTGATACATATAAAATATTGAGAAATGAAGACAAAAATTTGTATCCTTTATTGTGTACATACAGTATATTGCACATACATGTTCCCATATAAATGTGAATGTACACATATACACACATTTATAGAATGAGTTACAACAGACTTCTAGTTCCCAGCATGCTTTGCTTCTGACTGTTAAAGGAGAATAAATGTTAAAGTTAAGTGTTATTTGTAAGTGTTTTGCTCAGTATTTATACAGGGGGAGATCTGTTAGTGTTTAATGTTCTATTATTTTGGAAATTAAAACGTTTTCTGGTATGTGTGATTTTTTGGGGTTACTGTAGAATAATTATAAAATATAAGAAATATACTACATTATATATTTCTTTATATGTGTTTATTTATACTGCATGAGTAAATATATCTGCAATATATTACACATGCAGTACCATATCTGGTGTATTACTAAATATAAAATTACATACATTATGATATATTAGTAAATATATTGTGACATAGTTTTCAATATATGAAAAGTGGCAATTCCTTATGTATTATTCAATATATTGTAATATATTAATACAATATATTATTCTGTATATATTCAAATATACTGTTAAATCATTTAATATATCGATCATTCATATATAGGGAATTATATTTTCTTTTTGTAAAGGTCTTAAAGGTTGAATATCAATGCAAAACTGTCTAATAATGGCTTTACTAAAATATTAAACTTAACACATTATTTACAGTCCATATTTTGTGCAGAAATATGTACAAAAAACTGATTATTTTTAAGAGTATAAACATAAATACTGATAAAGACTCTAAAATAAACTTGCTTTAGTTTAACCATGTATTCAAAAAGACTTTTATGATTATACACCCTTAAATATGACAAAAGAAGACAAGCCACAACATAAATTAATTTATCTTTTTTAATTTACTAAAATGTACTGTACTGGGGATGAACTGGGGAAGTCCAGACTGTGTGTTGCGTGTATAGTGGGTGGACTGGTGTCACACACCTGTTGGATTATGTAATTGTACCCACATAGTTTCGGCAGTAATTAACTCAATAGATGCATCTTGTGTTGTTACAGAGCTGTTTTGTCTAGAGTATTCAAATACACAATACTATGATTCATTTCTATGAAAAAATTTGCCAATCTTTGTTCTGTAAAATGCATGTACTTTCAAACATGCAGACCATATAAATAGTTTTTTTTTTGTTTTTTTTAATTGAAAAGTAAAACATCAACATCTAACTTCACTGCATTAGATACAAACTAAGATACATATCAAACTAAGCCACTGTTATTTTTAACCAGAATTCATTTTTTTGTGAATGCAAAAAGGTCTTCATATTAGCATATGAACATGTTGCACAAAGTTTTGACAACAGAACATGTGCAAAACTTTGAACAATATAATTATTGTTTTATATTTTGAGACCAAACTTTGTTTCTTTATTGAAAATTGCACTTGTTTTGTTTTGAATGTATATATATAGGGTGAATTCAGGTTGATTGGGACACTTTTTACAATTTATCTCAATGGCAATACGTGTTCCAATCACCCTGAACTCACCATATATATATATATATATATATATATATATATGTGTGTGTGTGTGTGTGTGTGTGTGTGTATACATTCAAAACAAAAATTATTCAGACATTTTTTATATTTTTACTAGTGTGTGCAAGACCCTGTAGTTCATTTATGTAAGTAAGGATAGCAAAATAAAGTAAACTGCGACATATTATACACTGTAAAAACAATCTTAATTTTACAAAAAACAACAGATTTTTTTATTATCATTTTCTTTTATTTTAAATTATACTCAAAACCCTGTAAAATCAGCATATGAATTTCAACAATGGTGACAATCAATGAAGCTTGTTTTGTGACGTTCTGAGTTGATCTGATTTTTTATTTTTTATTTTATTGTCACCATTGTTAAGATTCATACGCTGATATTTGATGTCTGTGAGTCTGCATGACCTTGACAGAACCTTTTCCGCATAAAGATTTAATAAAATTGCTTATAGTATTACAGCACTGCAATGATATTGGCATGTGAAATTAATATTAAACAACTTAGTCAGAGACCAGACTCTTGAGATCAGTGTTTCAGACTGCTTTTCAATAACCATACTGTCACTCAAAAAAAAAAAAAAAAACTGAAATCTGGTCAGAATTCCTCTTGCTTTTTTTTTTTGCCATAACAAACATGCATCAAAAACACACAGTTAAAGCAACCAACAAAAAATTACTAATATTAAAGAGTCAAAGGTCAAGAGCCCAACTAAAGCAAGCACTGACCACCAGAATGGTGACTTCAAACTTTATTATTTTCAATAAATCATCAACATCTAAACCTCTGTTAATTGTCAATAAGAACTTTAATATGTAATAAAGTGTGGATTGTAATAAGTGAAGATGCTGAGATCTTGAGAGATCTGTTAGTGTTTAATGTTCTGTTGGGATTTAAAGGGTTTCTGTATCGTGTGTTTTGTGGGTCACCATTGTGCTGAAGAGTAGAGCCTGTGCTTCAGTCCAGGATGAGCAGGAAAACATTGGTGTTGTACTGCATGTTGCTTTATTTCAGAGGTAATAACATATAGTTATTTCTGGTTAAATACAAGAGATTCACATTTTGCAGTCACTGTGTTTTATTAATAACAAGTCAAAATACACCTGTAAAACAACAGTGTTTTTTCTGTAAGAGTGTTTTGCACTTTATTTTACTTTAAATTAGGATACTTTACAGACTTTGTTTAGCAGCTATTGCTGAAAGTCATTGACCATTTTTTTACGATTTATTTTTTTAGTGTACCCAAAGATTCTTCATACAGTGGACTACCAGTAAAACATGACCATGTTTTGCTTAAGTGTTATCTGACATAATTAACATTAATTTTTTTCTGACACAATTTAATTCTGAGATCTTGTCATATTTTATTACCATTTTTTTAAACTATAGTGAATAAACTGTAATAATGAATGAAATGTTCAAGGTGTCTGAATAAATTTTGGTTTGACCGTATATATATATATATATATATATAGTTTTCCTTGAAAAGCGTGCTTGTGCTTCTTTAAAATTAAAATCTTTTATCTAATACAACGACATTCACACATTCAAGTCACATAAGTGCACACGTATGCGTCCACTTTATATTCATCAGTTGGATCTGTTATTAAATTGCTTAAATATATTTAATTATCCAGGGTCAGTATCACACACACCCTCATTGAACAAATGTACAATCTGGTGCGAGAACACAACGAACAATAAACAGTACAGTTGAGGAACATGATCATGAGTTACGACACAAGTATTAAATATCAGAGAAGACTGGAGCCATCTGACAATAGTCTGAGAAAGATAAACTTGAATTGTTCAGTGTTTCTATAGTGAGGGATCAGTTTGCAGGAAGTCAAGAGAGTTCAGAAGAGTCTGTGCTATTTTTGATGTGAACACAAGACAAATGTCAGCGTGACTCAGACGTTTAGATATCCACACATGCCAACAAGGACGTCAGTCTCTCGCTGCTGTGATTATCTAGTTAAATATGATTAAGATATGTTACGTCCTTTGTCAAATAAAGGTTCAAATGCAGGTGGAGATTATTGCTCACTTGTTAGTCCTCATTTGTTTGATCATCTAATGAATTGCTTTGGGATATTCCAATATTTACATAGTTACAGTATTTAACCAATGTATGATTGAGATTATGCCATTCTAATGTTATACTTTAAAGAAAATCTAAACAGCGTGAATTAGTCACCTTACACAAAATTCTTCTAATTCGCATTTTATGATACTGTGTACTACTTTCACTGTTTTAAGGCTGATCATTACAGACGTGCCTGAAATATCTTTGTAGCTTTCAGGTTCTGGTTGTGTGCCAGTGGAAAATTAAATCAAACGCATGTTTTGCATGACCGATCTGGCAGATCTGCTGTGTCATTGTGTAATCGCATTCCACCAGGGAGAATTTTTTTCCTCAATCGGAAGGTTTTGATCATGACTTTGATAGGAGCTTTATGTGTTTTGGATGTGGTGGGTCAGGTAGAGGTGCTCTTTGTTTCCCACCGCTCCTCCAGCGGGGCTGGATGTGAACTCAGCGTGAACTTCTGGACATCTGCGCCTGTGTAAAAACAGCACAAAATATCACCATAAAGTTCACAGACTGCCATTTATAATGGCATGTTTTTGTCAAGAGTGGTTTTGTCATTTCATCAGCTAAAATCCTTATGTTTCAGAGTGTTTTTATGCGTTGTGTGTATTGTTGGCTTGTCAAGTTGATGGAGATCAACACTTGCAGGTACAGTGATTTTGTTTAATAAGCACATCCACTGCAGCTTTCCATCTCCACCAGATTTTAAACAATTTGCTAAAGAAATAATTTACCTCAAAATTAAAATATCACTACTTATCTGCCATCATGTTTTTCTCCTACACTCTAAAAAATGCTGGGTTGTTTAAATCTAAATTTGAATCAAACATGGATGAACCCAGCCTTTGGGTTACATTTTTTAACCAAACAATTTGTTTATTTATTTATTCACTCACTCGTTCTTTTTTCAAATTATTTAGATAATCAACATTGTTCAAATAACATAACATTTTGCGTTCCTGTTGAATGAATCAGCGTATAAATCTCAACAACGGTGACATGCTTAATGCTGCAATGCATGCTGGGAGCCATGGATGAGTTTTATACTATGATGGCTCCCAGCATGCATTGCATGTCACCGTTGTTGAGATTTATATGCTGATTCTTGATGTCTCTGTGTGGCTGGACATAAAAGTAGTCCAAAATATGATTTTAAAAATATGTGATCTCAACAGTGCTCAGGCTTTTGCTATAGTTTCATTGATTATAAAACAATTGTATTTGTTTTTAATGACAAACCACACTTCTGATCAAATAAACCTTGGGAGTAAATCCGTGGGTGTTTAATGATATCATCAGTACATGTCCAATAGGTCAATCCCAAAATTTTTCTCGGCATTTGTCATCATAACAGCTGTATTTTATAAACTTAAAAAGTTACAGCAGCCAGAGAAACACTAATGTTAAAAGTCAAGGTCAAGAGCACAACTAAAGCAAACACTTTCCACCATGATGGTGACATCAAACTTTATTATTTTCACCGGTATCTCCAGTTTAATAAATACAAATAAATGTATGGTCCATTGCTGCAACTTTGAGTAAAAAATGCTTGAGAAATTTAAGGCAGTTTCTACATAATGTGAACAAGATTTTTAAGAAAACTATTTTAACTTTAAGTTCAGTGTACTTAAATCTTTAAGTTGACTGAACTAAGTACTCAATTTGTAAAATTGAATTACCAATCCTCAAGATTTCTAAGCACTCTTTACCATGTGGTAGCTAGTTTTATCAACTCAAAATGATGAGTTAACTTACTATCGGTTTCCTTAAGTTTTTTATGTAAACCCAACAGTTTAATTAAGCTTTCTAAGTAAACTCAACTAATTACATTTCACAGTGTACAGTATCTCGAGGTAATTCCCTGAATTCCTGAATACTTACAATACAATACAATACTTCCCTGAAGTATGGTGACGGCGTCCCGTCAAGAAGCTACTATCACTACCTCAATCTTACTTTTGTTGTCTTTTGAGCATAGGATCTTCTATTTCTTAGCTACGCAGCATATACCTGACATGACTTCCAAGATGCTCTTTGTAGAAATGAAGTTTTATTGACTCTCAATGAATAGAAAGATACATGCACATTTAAGTCTTACACTTGAGTAAAAATCAATGTCTTCTTCACTGTGATTTGTTCTGGTGATTGGTTTGTAATGATCTAAGCTAATCATATGACTGGTCTTTGACCTGAGCATCCTTAGTCTGCATTTTCTGTACATTTCATGTTGACATAAAATATTTCTATCACAGTGTGTGTGCGTGTGTGTGTGCGTGCGCATTTTGTGACATATCAGGACACAAATTTGTATAATGACATAGGTATTACAAAGAGAGGGTGACTTATGAGGACATTACCCCATGTCCTCATTTTTCAAAAGGCTTATAAATCATACAGAATGAGTTTTTGTGAGAAAGTAAAAATGTGCACAGTTTCCTGTGATGGGTAGGTTTAGGGGTAGGGGTAGTGTATAAGGGATAGAAAATACGGTTTGTACAATATAAAAACCATTACGCCTATGGAATGTCTCCACAATTCACAAAAACAAACGTGTGTGTGCGGTTAAAGATAAGATTTAGTCATTTTTGTATATTTTTGTCTTTCTGTTTTTTTTTTTTTGTAAATATGTCTTTGAGTTATTTTATTACATCATGTTAAACCTAAAAAATGAAAATGAGAAATGTTGCATTAGCTGAAATAAAATAAGTTTTAAGTTTTTAATAATAATTTTATTTCAGTTAGCATTTATTTACCCCTCAAGTAAATAAAGCAAATTGTTTGTTGTGTAGTTTGTTGTGGTTAGATTTAGTTAACTAGAATATTCAAATTTTTGACATTCTTCAAAATTCTTCCTTCGTGTTCTACAGATGTGGAACGACTTATAGCCTTATAAACATAGGCCTAAACAGCGCTAACTTTAAGAGAATACCGGTGTCTACACCACAGATATAACGACAATGACAGAGGAACGATTTAGTGCCTTTTCCGGCTGATGAACGGTAAGAAACACTATCAGCCAATCAGAATCCAACAAACTTTAAAGGGCGCGCTGCGTTGAAGAACTTAACCGAATCGCGTGATTCGATTCAGCAGGACGTTATCGTCTGATGTAGTCATTATATTTCTCATGTATCTGATTTAGTCATGCAGGTTTCTTTTCACATTAGTGGTACAATGGTAGTCCATTAGTATTGCGTGACATATACATGCTAGTGACAGTAGGTTTATGTATTCAGAATGTTCATTGCTGTTTTTAAACTAATGTGAAATAATATTCCAGTTCCATTTGATGTTTACACAGATTAATGCATGTAGAGCATTTTAGGTTCAATACATTCATACACACAGTCACACATATTTTCTGTGTTTCTCCACTTGCAGGTCAAGAACATCCCATTGTGTGAAGGACATATAGTCTACAGTTGCTCAGGTTGTGTCTACATATACCTTTATATTAGCAAAACATGATTTTGTAAGGTGCCAGAGAAAAAAATAATGAAAAAATAAGCCTTCCAACAACACCACTCCTGATTATCCAGGGCGGGAGACCAAGTTTAAGAGCTTAAAAGAAAGTTTTTTTTGTAAGACTAAAAGGTGAATCTTGCTAAATATCAAGAAAGGGGATTTAAATTATGACTCTGAAGAAAAGACTTTTAAGTATTTACTTCATTCCTCTACAGAGGTTTACATGCGAGTGAAGACATTGAAGCAGGTAAAACAGGTGAATCTTCAGGTGAATCTTCTTTAACACAGACCTATAGACAGCTGAGAGGGTGTGTGTTGTCCGCTGTGACCGGACAGAAGTGAGGCCTTCAGGCTCAGCAGATCGAAGTTTCTTCTCTGATAATGCTGCTCTACACTAGATTCATCATGAAGCAGGTCTGGAGTCTTCGGTGTAGATCTGAGGAAGAGAAATCAGAAATTTGTTGAGGTTGGTGCAGCCTAGTAGATAAAAATCTGGGCAACATTTTTACTATCACCTATTGCCCCTGGTACTATGATGTCATTCAGCTAAGTTACATAAATTAGTATGCACCGAATGTTATACTTATGCAATAGAGTGCTGCAGTGATGATGTATTTTTGTAGGCCAACCTAGAAGTTTGCATCACCCTGGTTCCCTCAACTAAAACCTAACAGGAGTTTTCCATTGGCTTTTGAGTTACTGTAGAAAATAAGCTGTGACCAACAAAAGTTTATGATTCTTAAACATTTTGTTCATCATGATAATCTTCATAACTTTTATTAATTTTAAAGCCTAAATACAATCGCTAGAAGTAAAAAGCTAAACATAGGATAAATGAACAACACCACAGTCATCATTGTTACGTTTCCGACAACCTTATTTATGAACATTTTCTCTGAAAGTTCGAGTTATAATAGTTTGCAAGAGCGTGATTATAAACACGAGGCTGTGACTAGTGAGTAGATTTACCTGTTCAACTGATGACGTTTAATGTCTCTAACAACCTCTGTAGTCCCATTTAGACACTTGTTAGAAACCGCCTTCAAGTAAAAGCTTTAATGAAGTCACATTAAAGTATTACTGATGTGTGTCATATAATATAACGTGATAATATATTTTGGCCTTGTTTTAACCAAAGACTTTATTTCAGGCATTTAACCAAAAAAAAAAAAAACATTCAAAAAAACCAACTGACTTCAGGACGATGGAACCGGAAGTGCTAAAATGCTCTTTTCCAGGTTTTGACCTGAAAATATATCCTCCGTGCAGGACTCTATAGTGACGATTTATTTACTACGACGTTCCCTTTCAGTCGGTCACGTTCGACGTACGTCAGTAGTGACCGACGAATTGGGATCCCACCACCATCATGGAGATCAGCGTGACTTTCTATACTAGATTTTATTATTTTTTTATTTATTAATGCATATGTTGTTATAAAGCAGAGAAGTCAGTGCTTTACAACGAGCCAACATTAGCTGCTTTTATATGATGTAGTTGTCATGAGACTGCATCCAAAGCAACTACTCATATATTGTCATTTGTACATTTTGGTTCTGTCTGATCAACTCTGTGAAACTACAGCATGTGAAATGTGCAATACATGCTGGGTATCACCAAAGGACAAAACTCCCATCATGCACTGCAGTATGAATAATTCTTGTCACCACTGTTGAGGAGCGTATGCTATGTTTTCATGTATAAGCCTGAGCAATAAGTGTTGTTCATTTTTACCACTGAAGCATTATGGTGGCATTTATTTCATGGATTTTTTTTTTGTTGCAATTATGTAATAGCAAAAAACAAAAGCAAAAGAAACCTCTTTGTGATGGTAATTTAAAACCACTTTCAAGCAGCAAATTCAAGCTGATCTGTTGCTTTAGTCTTTTGAACCAGCAATGTACAAGCGTTTACTGTGAAACACTATTGCAATGGTTCAAACACAACTTTTTTTTTAAAGACATAAAAGCTCAAGAGCCCAACTAAAACAAACCCTGACCACCATGATGGTGGCATAATTTTTTGACCAATAAAACACCAACATCTAAACCTCTGTTAATTCTCAATAAGAACTTCTTTAGAAGTGTGACAGAAATAAAGTCAATCTGGTTAGAAATAAGTGAATCAGATCTTTTAATCAGATCTTGAGAGATTTAATGTATTTTATCTTCAGTTGATTTCAGTTAAATAGTTGCAGTTCTTGTGTTTCTCTTTTCTTCAGTGATTCTGCTTGTTAACAGCAGGTGTTCATCATAAATGTTCAATCATCACTTAATTAATTGCTTAATTATCTCATTAACTTTAACTCTGCTTCAGGTTTATTTTAACACTATTCAGAGAGGGACCAAATGTACTCTGAGCAGAGTTGATTTAACTCTGGGGATTTTACTGTGTACTGCTGTTCCGACATACTCACTAAGTAAACTAGACAACACTGGGGAAGCGAACCCATAGGGGACGCTGCGGAGACCACTACCTACCATGCAGGGGAGGAATTTACGTGGAGACTACACATATGGACTGGCGGTGGGCAGTACACGTATGGAGTCCCTGGGATGGCTCCAGCCTAAACATAGGGGGAGACTCATCTGACAGGTGACAGCAGAGCTGGCTCTGCTAAGGGAAAGACACATGGGGAGTTGACCGTGGATAATACATATATGGGACCACTCACGTGGAGGGGTCACAACATATGGCACCCAGCCAAACATCAACGTCGGAGACGGACGTTTGGCCTGGCATCAGACACTCCGCAATGTCCGAGCCGCAAGGGGGGGCGGAGGAACTCGACAGGGTTCGCCAAGTGGGGAACTCGACTGGAGTAAGGGATGCATGTATCCGACCCAGGGGGCGGGAATGGCATTGCAAGCCGACACTAGAACTCTCTTCGCGTCTACCGGCTGCTAGAGGCAAGTACAGGGGAAAATACCGGTTCTACTCAAAGGCTATAGAATCTAGCAAACGTGTTAGGTGTCGCCCAGCCCGCAGCTCTACAGATATCTGTCAGCGAGGCGCCGTGCGCCAGCTACCAGGAAGAGGCCACGCTCTGGGATTCATACGCGGGGGCAATGGCATCCATTATCCAGTCGGCCATCCTCTGCTTGGAGACAGCCTTTCCCTTCTGCTGGCCTCCGTAACAGACAAAGAGCTGATCTGAGGTCCTGAAGCTTCGCGTTCTGTCCACGTACAGGCGCAGAGCGCGGACGGGACAGAGCAAAGCTAGGGCTGGGTCTGCCTCCTCCGAGGGCAGCGCTTGCAGGTTCACTACCTGATCTCTGAAGGGAGTGGTAGGAACCTTGGGCACATATCCAGGCTGGGGTCTCAGGATAACGTGAGAGTCACCGGGCCCGAATTCCAGGCACGATTCGTCCTCCCTGACTTTGCACAGGAGCTGTGCAAGAAGGCTCACTGGGGGAAACGTGTATTTGCGTAGGCCCCGGGGCCAGCAGTGTGCCAGAGCATCCGTGCCGAGCGTGCCGCCGGTCAGGGAAAAGAACAACTGGCAGTGAGCAGTGTCCGGGGAGGCAAACAGATCTATCTGTGCCTCGCCGAAGTGCTGCCAAATCAGCTGGACCACCTGGGGATGGAGTCTCCATTCGCCCGGAAGCGGAGGCTGCCGTGAAAGCTCGTCGGCTGCACGGTTGAGCATGCCTGGGACATGAATGGCACGAAGTGACCTCAGATGCTTCTGACTTCATAGCAAGAGATGGCGGGCGAGTTGCGACATGCGGCGGGAGCGTAGACCACCCGTCCACAGACCCGACACTGCATGCCCATTGTACGTGGCACCCCAGCCCGTGGCAGAGGCATCTGTGTGGACCACAGCATGCCTGGACACTTGTTCGAGGGGAACTCCAGCCCGCAGGAACGAAGAGTCTGACCACTTGGTGAGAGTGCGACGGCAGCTCGGTGTCACAGGGATACGGAACGTGTCGCGCTGCTACGCCCATCTCGGGACTCGGCCGTGGAGCCAGTGTTGAAGCGGCCTCATATGAAGCAATCCGAGAGGCGTGACTGCGGCTGCGGATGCCATATGCCCCAGGAGCCTCTGAAAAAGTTTCAGTGGGGCCGCTGTCCTGCGCTTGAGTGTACTCAGGCAGTTCAACACTGACTGGACGCGCTCCTCGGTGAGGCGCGCTGTCTGGGCGACCGAGATGAGAGATCCTCTGCCAGGGGGCAAGTTTGCTCTTGTCCCAGTTGACCCGAAGACGCAACCGGCTGAGGTGAGCTAACACCATGTCCCTGTGTTCGCACAACTGCTCTCGCGAGCTGGCCAGGATAAGCCAGTCGTCGAGGTAGTTGAGGATGCGAACGCCTTGTTCCTTGAGCGGAACAATGGCCGCCTCTGCAACCTTCATAAAGACACGAGGCGACAGGGCCAGCCCGAAGGGTAGGACTTTGTACTGATATGCCCGACCCTTGAATGCAAACCGTAGGAAGGGTCTGTGTCGATCGCTGCAAACCAATCCTGGGGACGGATGCATTCGAAAATGCGCTTCTGCGTAAGCATCTTGAATGGCAGCCTATGAAGGGACTGGTTCAGGACATGCAGATCCAGGATTGGCCATAGCCCACTGCCCTTCTTGGGTACAATGAATTAGGGGCTGTAAAACCCTGACTCCAAATCGGCTGGAGGGACCGGCTCGATTGCATCCTTCACCAGGAGGACAGTGACACATGAGTGTAGTGGACACCCCTGAAGACCGGGGGACGCCGGGCGAACTGAATCACGTATGCCGAGACTGATGAGCCAGCGGGACGGGCTGGGGAGCGCTATCCAGGCTTCCAGACCAAATGCACCACAGACGTACCGGGGGTGGGGCAGCGAAGCAGAGTACTGGGACCCGGCTCGGATGGCATAGCGGCCCCAAGTGGGGTCAGACTCTGCGAGGTGGCAGTGTGTATGGGAGACGGCACATGGAAGGCGGCCTTGACCAACACACTGGGACCTGCTGGCGAAGTGAGAGGGGTCTGCGAGTGGCAAGGCGGGGCCTCGCGCACTGACA
Source organism: Elopichthys bambusa (assembly GCA_037101425.1). Lineage (NCBI taxonomy): Eukaryota > Metazoa > Chordata > Actinopteri > Cypriniformes > Xenocyprididae > Elopichthys > Elopichthys bambusa. The sequence goes on along the minus strand of CM074436.1, from coordinate 36,031,944 downwards.
GCCACGCCCTCTTGTGACCTGGAGGATTGAGACTAAGCTGCCAGCGGTGGGGTGGAGGCAGCAGCGGACCGCCGGGGCAGGACATGTTTAATGGCCTCAGCCTGCTTCTGGGCGGCCGAGAACTGCTGGGTAAAGCTCTTGACTGTGTCGCCGAATAGGCCGACCTGAGACACGGGGGAGTCCAGGAACCGATATGTCAGCCAGGGTCAGCCATAGGTGGCGCTGCTGGACTACAAGCGTAGCCATCGCTTGACCAACAGGGCGTGCCGTCACCTTAGTCGCCCAGAGGGCGAGGTCGGTGGCGGCGCGCAGCTCCCCGAGCAGCTGTTGATCAAGACCTCCCTGGGGCATTTCCACCAATGCTATAGGGCGTCCGCCAGGACTTGGTCACCTCATCATGCACCTCCGGGAAGAAAGGCATCGGGGTGGGGAGGTACCAATCGTCAAGCTGAGACGGGCCGGGACATGGTGGAGAATTCCAGGCAAGCCCGACCTTCTCGGCAGCCCAGGCTCGGGCAATGTTACTGTCCCAGAGGGAGGTAACGCAGCCGAGTCTTCATCTTCCGAGGACTCTTGCTCATCTTCCGATGCCGCGATCGACATTTGATCATCCGCAGGCGCGCCGAAGGAAACGGATGGTAGCTCCGTAGAGGGACCAGCACGATCCAACGGCAGCACCATCGGCTGCAGTGTTGTAGAGGGGACAGGGGCCCACAGAACGGTGCTTGGCGGGGAAGCCCTGACCGTGATCCTCAGATCACCCTGCCTACACGCCAATGCGCCGTCACCCCGACCGAAGCCAGAGAAAACGGCAGCACGGGGCATAGGGGAGGGGATCCCCGCTCCCTGAGAACCAAGGAATGAGAGTCTCGATCTCAGCACTGCGATAGTCATGTTCCCACAATAAGTACATGAACTATCCACAAAAGCAGCTTCAGCGTGCTGAACGCCCAGACACGTAATATAGCGATTGTGACCATCAGCGGGGACCAACGAACGACCGCATCCAGTAACGCACAGACGAAATGGCATCTTGAAAAAGACGTCTGTGAAGCTCTTTTAGAAAGAAAAAAGTTCAGCTCACGATGTGTTCGGGTACACCACTCCCCGAACACAACAGAGGAACTGGCCCAAATCGCAACAGACAACACTGGTCTTGTTTGGGAATTTTCGCCGTGAGAACGGCAGTTGAGAGCTTTAAGCTCAGGCTCCTCGGGAAGCTCGCGACCTCGCTGAAGTGCCCTCACACCAACACAAGTCGCTGTCACTTCACAAGGCTTGTTAAGTTACACTTCTTAGTCTGAAAGCTGGAACACCAAAGGTTGGCTCCGAAGCGAAAGACAGAGTGCGATTGCATCTGCTTCCCTATTCATACCACCTGGCGGGTGCGGTGCGCATTATGCAAATATCGCACGCCAACTCCATTGGCCTGTTTTAGTTCACTCGAAGCTGATAGGGCTCTCTAGCGATATCCCAATTCGTCGGTCACTACTCACGTACGTCAAACGTGACCGACTGAAAGGGAACTCATTTTAAACAGTGCACCCAATGGGAAGGTATCTTGAGCTTTGACAACAAAAACTAGTTGGGTAGGTTTTGGGCAGTTAGCTGGCCAGGCAGGGAGACCAATTAGACCAGCAAACCAGTTTAGGTTGGATTGAACTGTTGTTTTATTTTTCAACAAGAAAACATTGAAATAAAATGATGATGACCACTGTTGATTTAATCAACACGTTTTCTCAGCAAGTTTGAGAAAATGGAACTGTTTAATGTATTATAATATTAAAGGATACAGAGTGAATTTCTCTTTGTAATTATGTAAATGTGTCTGTGTGTCTCTCTCTCACCTGTGCAGACGTGAGCTGACGGCAACTCTCCCAATCTGTCCTGGATACAGTCCCAGAACATCTCGGCCTTGACGACGAGCCCTGGAGAAACAGTGAAAAGAGTAACCTGATCAAACAAACATGATGCACACAATAAAACATACCAACATGCTTCAAATCAATGTTTAATAAATCAATAAACTTGCCAAATTTAGTCTAAAACATTTACACAACATTAACATTTTTAAGTTAAACTGAAAGCAACATCACAGCATGTTTACAAGTGTGAATAGCTTAATTTAAGGATGTCCAGTACTTTATTACCCATTCAACACCTACAACTGGAACTAAACGCTTTTATTTTGAGTTATTAGGAGTCAAAGACTTTTTAAAATTATTTATACTTACACACGTGTTGGTTGATGTTGGGTGTCCTGACTTTCCTTAAATTCATGTAACCTCAGGGCAATTCCTGACCCAGCCATCCTGCACAATAACATAATTAAAACTGGGTTTTGGTTAAATCTTACATGCTCATTAATGGGAAACATACATAAATATAATGGAGCCTATATAGGGAACACAATGGCTTGCATTTTAAACCATAAGACAATAACAGCTTAACCAAGCCTAAGCTGGTTTGATAGTCTCTCAACTTGATTCAGAGATTGAATTAGACCAGCAAACCGGTTTAGGCTGGATTGAACTGTTGTTTTATTTTTCAACAGGATAACATTGAAATAAAATGCTGACTATGAACACTGTTATGAAGCTCCAAAAATAGAATTAAAAATGGATCTTCACAAATGGTTTTTAGCTTTATATTCATTCCGTGATTCTCGTCATTCATTTTCTGCTGCGGTTTCTTGTGTCTTATGTTGTTTTTGTAGAGTGAGTCACTGCTGAGAGTCTTGTTTACAGGTCACAACCAAATCACACATTCAAATGAGAAATCTTCTTCTGAAAACAAAATGAAACCTGTTTTGAAAGACAAACATAGGTCGCCTTACCTGCTTGTTTTCAGTCAGTGTGTAAATTCATTCACACTTTGCATGGCTGAAAGTCAGCGTCCTCATGAGAGTAATGGACAGCAGCGCTTCTGTTACCTGAGCACAGAAATCTGACACAGGCCGGAGCACAGAGATACTGATATCCATTCTAGACAGATCACAGTGGTCAGGATGTGTTGTGTTCTGGGTCTGGTCTAACGGTGCATAAAGTCTCCATTGGGCTGAAATTCATTCTAATCTAGAAGCTCTTGGTCTGTAATCTTACAAGCTGTCTCTGATCTGGAAGGAAACAAAAGCAACTGCTAAGAGCAAACAGATGAAGATGAAGATTCCTTTGCAAAGGAATACTACACTCTAATAAATGCTGGGTTAAAAATAACCCAACATATTTTGGGTTCATTTTAAGTGAGCAATATAGTAATTTTTAAACAATAGTTGAGATAAATAAAACTAGCCAACCCCTGGGTTAAAAAAGCCAACCGCTGGGTTAAAACAATCCAACCGCTGGGTTAAAACAAGCCAATCGCTGGGTTAAAATAAGCCAACCCCTGGGTTAAAAAAGCCAACCGCTGGGTTAAAACAAGCCAATCGCTGGGTTAAAAAAAGCCAACCCCTGGGTTAAAAAAGCCAACCGCTGGGTTAAAACAATCCAGCCGCTGGGTTAAAACAAGCCAATCGCTGGGTTAAAATAAGCCAACCCCTGGGTTAAAAAAGCCAACCGCTGGGTTAAAACAATCCAATCGCTGGGTTAAAATAAGCCAATCGCTGGGTTAAAACAAGCCAACCCCTGGGTTAAAAAAGCCAACCGCTGGGTTAAAACAAGCCAATCGCTGGGTTAAAAAAAGCCAACCCCGGGTTAAAAAAGCCAACCGCTGAGTTAAAACAAGCCAATCGGTGGGTTAAAATAAGCCAACCCCTGGGTTAAAAAAGCTACCCGCTGAGTTAAAACAAGCCAATCGCTGGGTTAAAAAAAGCCAACCCCTGGGTTAAAAAAGCCAACCGCTGAGTTAAAACAAGCCAATCGGTGGGTTAAAATAAGCCAACCCCTGGGTTAAAAAAGCCAACCGCTGAGTTAAAACAAGCCAACCGCTGGGTTAAAATAAGCCAACCCCTGGGTTAAAAAAGCCAACCGCTGGGTTAAAACAAGCCAATCGCTGGGTTAAAAAAAGCCAACCCCTGGGTTAAAAAAGCCAACCGCTGAGTTAAAACAAGCCAATCGGTGGGTTAAAATAAGCCAACCCCTGGGTTAAAAAAGCTACCCGCTGAGTTAAAACAAGCCAATCGCTGGGTTAAAAAAAGCCAACCGCTGAGTTAAAACAAGCCAATCGGTGGGTTAAAATAAGCCAACCCCTGGGTTAAAAAAGCCAACCGCTGAGTTAAAACAAGCCAATCGGTGGGTTAAAATAAGCCAACCCCTGGGTTAAAAAAGCCAACCGCTGAGTTAAAACAAGCCAATCGGTGGGTTAAAATAAGCCAACCCCTGGGTTAAAAAAGCTACCCGCTGAGTTAAAACAAGCCAATCGCTGGGTTAAAAAAAGCCAACCCCTGGGTTAAAAAAGCCAACCGCTGAGTTAAAACAAGCCAACCGCTGGGTTAAAACAAGCCAACCCCTGGGTTAAAAAAGCCAACTCCTGGGTTAAAACAAGCCAATTGCTGGGTTAAAACAAGCCAACCCCTGGGTTAAAACAAGCCAATTGCTGAGTTAAAACAAGCCAACCGCTGGGTTAAAATAAGCCAACCGCTGTGTTAAAACAAGCCAACCCCTGGGTTAAAAAAGCCAACCGCTGGGTTAAAACAAGCCAACCCCTGGGTTAAAACAAGCCAACCACTGGGTTAAAACAAGCCAACCCCTGGGTTAAAACAATCTAACCGCTGGGTTAAAACAATCCAACCCCTGGGTTAAAAAAGCTAACCGCTGGGTTAAAACAAGCCACTCGCTGGGTTAAAAAAGCCAACCGCTGGGTTAAAACAAGCCAACCCCTGGGTTAAAAAAGCCAACTGCTGGGTTAAAACAAGCCAACCCCTGGGTTAAAACAAGCCAACCCCTGGGTTAAAACAAGCCAACCGCTGGGTTAAAACAATCTAACCGCTGGGTTAAAACAATCCAACCGCTGGGTTAAAATAAGCCAACCGCTGGGTTAAAACAAATCAACCGCTGGGTTAAAACAAGCCACTCGCTGGGTTAAAAAAGCCAACCGCTGGGTTAAAACAATCCAACAACTGGGTTAAAATTAATAACATCAGAGACTGTGCCAACATATCTTAAAATCCTTTCATTGTAACATAACTGATACATCCATAATTGCGAATAAACTCTGGAGTCAGGATCTGAATTTCAAGACTCAATGTCTTGACCTTGACAGGTCCTTTTTCAAGATCTTTTTCTCTTTTTGTGGTGTACTAAATGTGATAATTAACTAAACATTAATGCGTGGTATGAATGGTGCCTTTTCATGACCATACTTTTGTTTATATTTCTTAAAATTATTTTTATAATAATTAAAAATATTTTAATAATTGAATAATAATTTAGTTTAGAAGCTTAAATGTAAGCTTCTAAACTATTAATAAAAATGAATGTAGATGAATAATTAATAATAAAAAATAATTTAGATTGATTTTAGTAATTTAATATAATTTAAATGTATTTTTAAATTTTTAATGTAAACTAATAAATAAATGAATAAATAAATAAAGTGGAGTTTCTGTTTTGGAAAAGCAGCCTTGATCTTTCTGTTAAATCTGTCATTATGAGGCTTCAGTTTTATGTGTTGAACACTAGAGGGAGACATTCTGCAACTTTGTATGTGAAGTCCTCATAAACTATGCACTACACGTGTAGTTCTAAGCAAAAGATGTATGAAATAGTTTGTGGAAATGAATCCCCAAGTTTGTGACTTTAATCGATTAGTGGTGGTTATTCAAAGAGTAGTTTTAGTCTTAGTAATATTATTATTATTCGTCCATGTCCTTTGTTTTCTGTATGCATTTTTGCATTCATTAAATAAGACAAAGGGCCCCAAGTCTTTAGTCTGTCCCGGGATAGAGGCGGGGAAACTCACTGTAGCTGGCGCATTTATTAATGCCTTTATCATATGAGGCATAATAAGTGGGTTCTGGTGCTATATGAGGTCTCTTTTCGGTTGGTGGGAGGTACATAAAGCATTTATCATTCATATGTAGCGAGACCAACAAAAGCCTGGCGAGCGACAAAGCCAGGAAGAGCAGGAGGAGGACGGGGGGAGCGTCCGGTGAAAACGGGTCCCGGTGTGACGTCGAGAGGTTTCCTCCTCCGTCCCACACTGGCAGCGGCTGAATGGCTGGTGCTGGAGACGAAATTACGAATCCTACTATTGCGAAGGTTCAGCTCATTAATAATAAACTCAGGCTGACGTTGTTTCCAACCTCCTAATGGGAAAGGGTTCGGTTATGAATATTAAATAGCTCCGACAGCCATTGTTTGGTAACATGTTAATGGAAAAATCCTGGGTTTTTAATATTAATAAGCCTTACAGTTCTATTATAATTATATATTTAAATGGCCATGGGTTAGAAGAAGAAAAATAATATATTATATACAATAATTAATATTTTAAGCGATTGTTTTGCATAAAACCAAATGTTCTGGCTACAAACCTTTCTTCTTCTTCTTGTTTATCATGTATTACTATTTATTGACAATAAATACAATATTGACAGATAAGTAAAGCACCACCTTTTACTTTTTTATGGCACCTTTTCTATTTCTACATTATTGTTTTCACAATAATACTTTGTAAAATGTCGAACAGTTCTCTTGGTATTGTTTATGTTAATATACAATTTTAATAATAAACACGCATGTATTTTGGATATTATTTAGCTCACTCCGAAGTTGTTTAGTATTCTTCCAATGCGGAAAGCTAATAATCTGAATATTTATGCGTTCTCACTGACGTTGCCTGCTAACCATCCAATGGCGACGCTTATCTCATGAAAATTAAGAAGCAGGCCTTCGCCGTAGTAGGATTCGGGCAAATTCGAGTGCTGGAGACGGGGTGCGCCGTCACCGCGCTTTCTGCATCGGGTTACGCCATTCATCCAGGGTCATTCGGTTCACCGGTGTAACGAAGATGATGGCCACTTCACGGGCGCGCGTGCCTCCGTTTTCCTCATGACCGACCAGCGGCGGCAGCATCATCTGCGTGCGGGTTTGGGTTTGTGTCACACCGGGCTGGCGTGGAACCGATCCCACCGTCTGGCGGAGCGTCTGCCAGGTATTGCGTGGTTCGTGTTGTTTATTTTTCCTCCATCACCGAGCAGCATCACGGACAAGGCCGAGCATCCGCGCTGGAGCATCACTGGCCGCCGGGCGGGGATGCTCCTCGGCCTTCCCCGTGATGCTGTTGGACACACGAAGAGCTTATTTATATATCGCGAACTGTTTTGATATAAATCGCTCTGATATTTCATTACAATCACATTTCGATAGCATCCTGCGTGTTATTATTGATGCGCATCCACCATTTTACGCATTTCGGCCAAATAGAAAACAAGAGCGCGCACATTTCCCATCCTTCAGCCTAAATGCATGTGTGTTTGTATTGTTATCACACAGCAGTGCTTTTGCACAGACACTCATATATGTTCATAGACAGGTTTGTTCTTGTTCATGGCGAGCTGTCAGTCTGCTGTATGTATTATCATGGCGATGGATTATATAACAGCAGCTCAATATGACACAAAAGCCGCTGCTTCATTGTGTTTATTGTGATTTGTCATGTTAATTGCTGTCACATCCGTGTGTGTGTGTGTGTGTGTGTGTGTGTGTGTGTGTGTGTGTGAGATGCCCAACCGTGTCCGCCATTGTTTTTGTTGACATTGGTTTGTGTGGCTTCTGTTGTTTAGACATCTCATTTATCTTAACTACATTAATTATTTATTAATTTTATTTAAATACAAGTCAAAACGAGCCTCTTCTATGAAGAATATGTTTTCATATTTTCAAGTCGTTTGATGTTATTTTTATTTATTTATTTTTTGTGTGGGACTGGAATTCAAAGAGGTATTTGTGGCGAAACTGGAAAAAAAAAGCCTTAAAAAAAATTAATGTAATATTTTATTATAATTTATAGTTTTTTTTTTGTTTTTTTTTGAAGAAAACAAAATTTGTGTGATGTAATCAATGTGCAGGAAGCCATTTTGTTGTCATGTGACAATAAAAACATAAAACAGAGGGCCGCTTTAGACCTTCATGACTGATATCACATTTGACCTTTTTATGAAATGGTACGGTTAGTTTCGGAGAAACAATATGAAAATGTCTTGATATTTTAAATAAAAAATGATTTGTTTGTAAAGAATATTCACTACCTTGAAAATGTATTACTTCTTTTAAAAAATAATGATCAAACAGTATAGCCTCAACAATATTTTGGGTGCAAGCAAAGTATTTTAGTGATCTTGGCATCCTGAATGCATATGTAATGTTACTGGGGCAGGTGTCACACGTGTGATGATGCTGCGCCTGTTTCTTCATGGCACAGTGTGATTTCATGTACTGTTCATTTAATAAAGGGGAGTTATTGTGGATTATGGAAAGTGCATGAGTTTACAGCAGCAACTAGATGCAGAGATGTTTAAATATAAAAAGAGTGTGAGGTGCCTGTGTTCCCATATGCTCCAGATTTACTTTATAGATTAGCTGAGGTGTAGATGAGAACAAACAAGCGTGAGACATTGTAAGGTGTTCTGAGGTTGATTCCAAGGTCCATATGTTGATTATAAGGCTGATTCTGAGATTTTGACTGTTCTATGTTTGATTCTAAAATGATGCTAAATAAAAAATTAAGTTCTAAGATTTTAAGTTTGATTTTATGGGTCTGTAGGCACCTAGTGTTTCTTTACAAACATCGCTCATCACCAACTACTGGCCTGGCATGAATAATACAGTGGTTTTAGTCGTTTTCTTGGATCCGTGTGAATGGATCGGGGATCGTTCTGACAACGTTGTCACCTGTACACGAAAAACACAAAGGAAAAACTTCAGTTTTTAGTACATTGTTGACGTGCAAACATACCCTAAGTTGCAAGGCTGATTTAGAAGTGAAGTGAAATGGTTGATTCTGAGACCGATTCATTGTTTAGTTTGATTCTAAGATGATTTTACTTTTGATTCTTTACTGAAAGTGAGTTCTGTTTATTGTAAAATTCTGATTGTATTGTTGAATTATAGAATTATCTAAGTCTAGATTGATTCTGTGGTTTCTGTTTCAAATAGTGTTCTAATATTTTATCATTCTGAGATTCAACAGCTGATTCTGATGATTCATTATGAGGTTTAGATGTTGATTAAAATGTCCCATCGTTCATTATGGGTTTCTAAAATTGTATGATTCTTATTTTGATTTGCAGGTTCATGGGATGATACTAAGACAGATTCTGAGGTTATTATGTTGATTTTAAGGTTCTAAGATTGATTGTAGAAATCCAAGGTTGGTTATAAGGTTGAGTCTAAGGTTGTAATGGTGATTCTGAGATTTTAAGGTTGATTTTAAAGGTTCTATGTTCGATTCCAAGATGATGCTAAAAAAAATTTAAGATTAAAGTGATAGTTCACACAAAAAAGAAAATTCTGTTATAATTTACTCACCGTCAAGTATGACAAACCTGTATGAATTTCTTTGTCCTGTGGAACACAAAGGAAGATATTTGGAAAAATGTTTGTAACCAAGAAGATCTCTAATTTTTCTACTATGGTAATTTATACAGGTTTAGAACAACTTGAGGGTGAGTAAATGATGACAGAATTTTTGGGTGAACTATCACTTTAAGTTCCAAGTTTAATTTTAAGATAATTGTCAGGTTGATTGATTGGTTGAATCATGATTTCCAAGATTATACAATTTATTCTAAGGATGTAAGATTCTGTGATTGATTCATAGTGGAATCTCAGATGACTTCAATGTTGATTCTATTTGAATTTGAGTTCTATTTATTGTAAAATTCAAATTGTAATTATATGGTTTCTATTTCTAATAGGGTCCTAATATTTATTTTATCATTCAATAATCGTTCATCACTCGATTCTGAGATGATTTAAGGTTGTGATATTGATTTATTATGGGGTTCTACAGTAAGTTCTTTATAAAATTCTAAATTACATTCTGAAGTTCTTATGTTGATTCACAGAGAGTTCAAAGACTGATTCTGAGGTTCCAGTGTTGGTTCTACTGTCATTGGGTTCATTATAGGGTTATTTGATTAGTTGTAACATTTAAATGTGCTGGTTCTAAGATTCTGCATTTGTGGTTTTAATATTAATTCTAAGGTTTTAAAGTGTCTCAGTTCAGAGAAGAGGCACACATCGCATCAGCATCCAGTGTGAGAGAGGAAGAGAAGGCCACGGGAAGGGGCGGGAAATGTTTCCCTGCTCCTAACAATGACTTTATTTCACATGGAAGTGTGTGTGTGGGAGAGGGGGAGAAGCGGAAGAGAATGACCCGTGTGTGTGTGTGTTTTCTCTGTTTTGTTGTTTCCTTCCAGGCTGAGTCACCGTTGGAGTGTCTGAAGGGTCGCGAGAGAGAGAGAGAGAGTGAAAGTGAAGGAGGAGGCTGAGACGTTACATCACAACGTGGCAGAGAAAGTGAGAGGAAGAGTGTGAGAGAACAGGAGAGCAGAGCGAGACGGGCGTAAGGAAGAGTGAGGGAACAGGACACAACCACCAGCAGGAAGTCGAGCACTGGGCTGACCTTTGAACTCTGACCTCGGAGCCAACATGAACGACCAGAACGTAGTGAAAGAGGGATGGGTGCAGAAGAGAGGTGAGAAATAACTGGTGCATTGAAGTCTTGATGGGAGTTGATATATATATATATATCCTTCATTATTGTTGTTATACTGCCGTGTCTGTGAATATTTCATGTTTTCTCATACATGTTCATTGTTTTTCTGTGTGCTTGATCATTTTTATTGGTTCTACAGGTGAATACATTAAGAACTGGAGGCCGCGGTACTTCCTGTTAAAGACGGATGGGTCGTTTATTGGATATAAAGAAAAGCCGCAAGATGCTGATTTGGCGTATCCGCTCAACAACTTCTCTGTCGCCAGTGAGTCTCTCTCATTATCAAACCTAACTAAATGGTATCAAAAGGTTTTATGGTTTTTAGACAATGCATGTGCTAGTACAGGTCTTTTAATGTTCGGGTGACACAATCCCCAAACATGAGAATCCACTTGCGAGGGATGTATGAAATATATGTACTTTATAATGACCCATTTATACTGTGAAATATGAAAAAAAAAAATATGCGAGCTGCGTAAAATATAATCTGGAAAATGTTTACTTTAGTTTTTATTGTGTGTATTCTCTCAGAATAAAATAAATTAAATAATTCATGATTAATGTCATGATTTCCAAACCAAAATTATTTATTTTTAGATTATTTTTTTTATTAATTAAATAATTCATTAATTTATTTATTCAGCTAGCTAGTTAGTTAATTTTTTATGTTTATTTTCCCTTAATATTTTGAAATCAGTGTGTCGTGTTTTTGTCAAACCCCTCTAGATCATTTTACTGTTCTCCAGATCCATGACTCAGATCATTCACAACAAACTGAGTCGATTAGAGCGTCACGTGCTGATGTCATCAGCTCATGTTATTCCATATAAACATCTTTCGTCCTCTCACTCGTCAGAGTGTCAGCTGATGAAGACAGAGAGACCGAAGCCCAACACCTTCATCATCAGGTGTCTGCAGTGGACCACTGTGATCGAGCGCACCTTCCATGTGGACTCACCCGACGAGAGGTATGACACGTCCTGAACAAACACATTTAACACACTACAGTTCAGAAGTTTAGGGTCTTTTTTTTTTTTTTTTTTAAGAATTTAATACTTTTATTCAGCAAGGACTCAAAAGTGAGATTAAAGACATTTATAATGTTACAAAATATTGCAATTTTGATCAAATAAATGCAGCCTTGATGAGCAGAAGAGATTCTTTCAAAAACAATTAAAAAAAAAAAAAATCTTAAAGACCCCAAACTCAACAATAGTGTATGAAGACACTCATTATTATGTTAATATAAGAAAATAAATATTTGCCAATAAAATTGCATATGAAAAGTAAAATTAATTCAAGATGATTCTCTGAAAACAAGGCTTATTATCTTGGTTCTCAAGGAAATTGATCTTGTTTTAAGGATGTTCAGATAGTGGTAAAAAAAAAATAAAAAATTTGCAATGTAGGAAACCAACAGTTTTTACAGTTAATCTCAGTATGGTCAGATATCGGCTGATTAATCGGCCTGGCTGATATATATATATATATCGCTTTATCACAACTGATTGCTCATTTGTTTCCTTGGTAACAAGGGATGAGTGGGTCGAGGCCATTCAGATGGTGGCGGACAAGCTGGCCAAACAGGAAGAGGAAGGAATCCTGTGTAGCCCCATTTCTCAGATCGAAAACGTCAATGAGGAGGAGATGGACACGTCAACCAGTCATCACAAACGAAAGGTTAGAGAGATGGTGGCAGGCTGGTGGACCAACCTGGTTTAATGTGCATGTGGTCATTCTAACAGTCTCTCTCTTCTCGGACAGACAATGAATGACTTTGACTATCTGAAGCTGCTGGGTAAAGGCACGTTTGGGAAGGTGATTCTAGTGCGAGAGAAAGCCAGCGGCACATATTATGCAATGAAGATCCTGAAAAAGGAGGTTATTATTGCCAAGGTACGAGACCTGCTGCTCTGAGAACAGACTGAACTGAGAAACGATGGGAAAATCAACATCTCTCTCTCTCTCTCTCTTTCAGGATGAAGTGGCTCACACGCTCACGGAGAGCAGAGTTCTGAAGAACACGAGGCATCCGTTTCTTACTGTGAGTGATGCCACAACATGAGATATATAATCACAATCTCCTCAGATATTTAAATAAACAGTCCTTGTTTAAAAGACATTTAAAATAAACAATCCTAATTATTCGTTGTTTTGTCTTACCTGCAGTCGCTGAAGTACTCATTTCAGACGAAGGATCGTTTATGTTTTGTTATGGAGTATGTGAATGGAGGGGAGGTATATATTATTTTAAACTTTCTTTTACATTTTTAGAACTTCAAAGTTTAGAGAGAAAGTTCACATAAAGTTCAAAAGTTACATTTCTTTTAACTTTCTCTCTAGCCTTTGAACTTTATTTTAAACATTTTAATGCTTACAAAATTCCTTTCTGGCTTTCAAACTTTCTTTAGAATTTCCTTACAAACGTTTAGACTTTCTTTTGAACTTTTCCTTCCATATATCAAACTTCTTTCCGAACCTTCTTAAACTTACAAACCTTTTTTTTTTTTTTTTTCAAATTTAGGATTTTCTTTTTATCTTTCTCCAAATTTCAAACTTCCTTTGGAACATTTTCAAACTTACAAACGTTTGTTCTTTCTATCAAACGTCTGTCCTTTTGAACTTCTAATCTTCTTTTGAACTTTTGGATCATTCTTTTAAACCTTCTTTTGAACTTTCTCTCTAATCTTTTAACTTTTTCAAAAAATGTTCAAACATTCAAACAATTTTACAAAATTTCTTCCAGCTTTCAAATTTATTTTTAAACTTTTAGAACTTCTGAACTTTCCAAATTTTGAACTTCTTTCTGAACATTTTCGAAATTATTTTTCTTAATTGTCTTTCAAAATGTTTGTGTTTTTCTTTCTACATTTCAAATTGCCTTTTAAAATATTTTCAAACTTTTATCTTTCCAACTTTAAACATTTCCTTCCAACCTTCTAAACCTTCTTTTGAACTTTCTCTGCAACTTCTGAATTTTCTTCTGAAGATTTTCAAAATCCTTCTTTACAACATTCTGCCTTTTTTCTTTTGAATTGTCATCTTTCTTGCTTTATTTCAAATGTTCATTCTTTATGTATGTTAGTGTGATGCACATTTAGATTTGTGAATATACTTTTTCTTTATTGTTGTTGCAGTTGTTTTTTCATTTGTCGAGAGAACGTGTGTTTTCGGAGGATAGAACCCGTTTCTATGGCGCTGAGATCGTTTCTGCGTTGGATTACTTGCACTCTGCGAAGATTGTTTACCGTGACCTGAAGGTGAGCAAAACACAGACTAGTTTTCATCCTGTAAACCTTAGCATTATTAGCTGAACGCAAGATGATAAAACCATTTGTTTGTATTTTTCCAGCTGGAAAACTTGATGTTGGATAAGGACGGTCACATAAAGATCACTGATTTCGGCCTGTGTAAGGAGGGCATCACAGACGCCGCTACCATGAAAACGTTCTGCGGGACTCCGGAGTATCTGGCCCCTGAGGTACGGGACACAAACGTGTCAGGGATTTCGTTTTATCTCTTTAAACTCAGCACAGGAAGCCCTCTGTACCGTGGTAAATTTAATATAAATGACTGTTTAATCTCCGTCTGTCACAGCCGGAATAGGTTAGCAGGAACAGGGTCACACATTAGCTGTGCTTTTTAACGTCCATACAGAAATAGACAAACAGCAGGCTGTAGACAAGACTGAGCAGCTCATGGGTAAAAATAGAGTGATCAGACAGGAAACGTAACAGTGACCTGCTGGCCGTTTTCATTGCTGTTTTAAGCTCCACTTTAATAATGAATTAAGAGTACAGCATTTATCATAAGCAATGCTGTTGCATATGGAGGCTGTAACACTTGTGACTCATGCTAATGCCGATGTCATGATCAAAACTGTGTGATGTAATCATATGTCAGGCAGTTTTTCCATCATGTGAGTCATTTATCTGGGTTGGATGACCTCAGAAATGGACATAAACATTGATGCCACAATAATGATTGACTATTGATATTAGTATTGGTTAGTATTAGTATCATTATTGATTGGGTTTTGAAAGATAATGTAATTGTTTCTGGATCAGCCATCAGAGAGTAATATAACTTGATTATTGATCAGATATCAGAGGATAATATGACTGGTCATGGATCAGATATTAAGATGATGTCCAATTGGTTTTTGATCAGTTATTGGAGGATAATATAATAATTGTTAGATAGTAATGTTTTTTTTATCATTATTAAGGCTAATATAATTATTAATGAAGATTAATCTGTTTTTGATTGGTTATTGAAGGATAATATAATTATTAAAGAAGAATTGGAAGATATTGACTTGTTTTTTATCAGTTATTGGAGGATAATATTATTAATGACAAATTGGAAGATATTAATGTGTTTTTGATTAGTTATTGGAGGATAATATAATTATTAATGAAGAATTGGAAGATATTGGAGTGGAGGGGAGTGATAATCTGAAGATATAAAAAAGTATCTGGTAATATTAAAGTGTTTTTTTTTTGTTTTGTTTTTTTCATTATTGATCAGTCATTTGAACATAATGAGACTGTTTCAGGATGAGTTGTTCGAGCATAATGTGTTGTTGTTTTGTAGGATTGATCAGGTGTCTGAGTGTAATGTAATTGTATTGATCAGGTATTGGAGGACAATGATTATGGGAGAGCCGTGGACTGGTGGGGTCTGGGAGTTGTTATGTATGAGATGATGTGTGGACGCCTTCCCTTTTATAATCAGGTACAGTATGACTCACTGTAACCGTAACAACATACAACAACACATCGTTTCTCTTGTATATGCTGATGTGCATCTCTCTTCAGGACCATGAGAAGCTGTTTGAACTGATTCTGATGGAGGAGATAAAGTTTCCCAGAACCCTCTCTGCAGATGCCAAGTCTTTACTGTCTGGATTACTCATAAAAGACCCTAATAAGAGGTCAGTGTGGGATCCAAAGCCTTTCTGGGTGTGTTTGTAATGTTTCTACTAACAGTTATTGGCATTAAGGAGTTGAAAATCATCATCATTTCAGTATGACAGCACCAGACTTAATCTGTTTGTGTATCATGTGAGACCTGAATGAATATTAATGTGCGGTTTATTCTGTGAAGGCTTGGAGGAGGTCCAGATGATGCTAAGGAAATTATGAGACACAGTTTCTTCACAGCGCTGGACTGGCAGGACGTCTATGACAAAAAGGTACAAGTGCAATGGAAATCTATGGGGCAAGACATAATAGAGGGTTTAAAAACAGAAACGTGACTTGTTCACTACCATTTAAAAGTTTGTTTTAAAGAAATTAACAATGAATGCAGCCAATTTGAATAACTCCTAAGTAGTGCTGATGTCACATCATTACTTACAGTGGATGCTCCCGATTGAAATGAGTCCAAAACCAGTATAATCCGTTATGTTGATCACAAGATATTCCTCATGGAGTAACGATTTTAAAAATACCCATTAGGCGGCATCAAGGGCTAAATAAAAAGGTTACCTTGGTTCCAACTGCTGTAGCAACTTTATGCTATCACCACAAAATTTGATCCATATGCAGCTCACATGTAGGGGAACTTCACCAAAAAATTGTCCTTCTACTAAAAAATATATGTAAAATTATAATAAAAGACAAAAATATATATAATTCTTTATCAGTAGTTTCTCAGCATGAGAATGTCCAAATGTAATGATTTTTTTTTTTTCTTCTAAAAATGTAAAGTTTTCTATCAAACAATACCTACCTTTTGACTCTCCTTGCTATAGTTTTGGAGTCTTTACTTTTGTGTATGTCACTCAGAAAAAACAACTCTAAAAATAAAAGGGCTTAAAGGGTTAAAGATTCATATTTGTTCATTAATTCATACATGATTATTGTATAATAAGCTGCTTTTTTTTCTTTTCTCTCTGTCACATCTCTTGTCCAGCTGGTACCGCCGTTCATGCCCCAGGTATCATCTGAAACCGACACCAGGTATTTCGATGAGGAGTTCACGGCGCAGACCATCACCATCACCCCTCCAGAGAAGTGTGAGTGCGCCGTTTTCCCTCCCTTTCTCTCTTTTCCTGTAGACCGGCTCCTCGTGGCACAGGAAGAGGAAGCTACATTCGGTACACAATGAAAGAGCCGTGCTTTTCCATCAAGCACCAAGCGTATCGCTGTGAAAATCTGCATAGCACTTATCGCTTTCATTCGGCCGTCAGTGTGTAACGTTTCTCTCTTCCTCTCCTGCAGATGACGAGGATGGGATGGACTCGGCCGATAGTGAACGGAGACCACATTTCCCACAATTCTCGTATTCGGCCAGCGGGCGGGAGTGATGTCATCAAATGCCGCCATTTAAGGAGCCCTGCGTAGCCATGCTAGAAAGAGCCCCCCTCTCTCTCCCCCTCCGTTTAATTACCGATAGTCATAGCGAGTCGTTTTTGTTGCTTTCTGTTCATTTTTTTTTTTATTTTATGTGGGACTTTAAAGGGGTTTTGCACAGTTGGGTGAGACTTGAGCTAGTCGACCCACATTTAAAAAGTCTTGTACACTTTCAGCTTGTTGTTTACAGATCATGGACAGTGTTTTTTGGGAAATATGATCAGTATTGTTGAAGACCTGGAGCATTTTTTTTTTTTTTTTGCACTTGTTTGAAAGAGCCGTTGTGGGGAACAAACCAAAAATGTTGCCTTATGTGTGTGGATCTCATCAGACAGACAGATAGACATGTAGTTGGGGTTATTAGACGCAGCAGTAGATCTGTTCCTGTGAGGCTCACAAATTTAATTTTGTTTCTGATTTTTAACACACACACATCCTCTGTCTGAGACGTTGAAGAGTTTTGTTTCTCACTTTTGGTAAAAATGAATTCTAAGAAAGTGGGGAAAAGTGTGTCAGAGGACACTAGTGTTAATATTTGCATATTTTCTTTATAGTTTTTATCCACACGCTCTGATATGAAGGTTTCAGTTCAAACACTACCATACAACAAACTGCCGTTACTGTAAAGGTCTCTCAGGCAATTCAGAGCACAAGTGTGAATCTCATGAAACCGTCAAGAACATGTCTGTGTCATATTTCACTGCAAAATCATGAAGACAAAAAATTATATTTTGCATGAAGACAAATATTTTAAGCATCACTAGCATGTTTTTGCATTGCGACGTTATTTTCATGACAATTTCCTCCCATGTTTTCATTACCGTAATGCAAAGAAAATCTCATTCTCATTACCGTAATACAGAAAAATTATAGTATAATATTATTATTATTTTAATGTAATAAAATGCATAATAATATTATATTAAATAGAATTTTTAAAAGTATTTTGGTAACACTTTATAGTACGGTTTCATTTGTTAACGTGAAATAACAATTAACAATAAAACTACAGCATTTATTAGTCTTAATGTTAATTTCACCATTTACTAATACATTTTTAAAATTTAAAGTTGTATTTGTTAACATGAATGCACTGTGAACTAACATGAACAAACAATTGCATTTTTAATAACTAACATTGACAAAGATTATTAAATGTTGTAAAAATAAATTGCTCACTGTTAGTTCATGTTAACTAATGTTAACAAATTAACCTTATTGTAAAGTGTTACCTGTATTTTTATGTTTTTGTTAATTATTGTACTGACTTTGCAGATTCAAATAAAAATAAGAAAATATTTTTATAGTAAAGCAGTAAAAAGTTAAATAATTACCCTAATAAAAATCAACAAAGTAGTGGGAAACGAGAAACGACTACAAAATAAAACATTTGGATGCATTACGGTAATGATGTTTGTTTGCATTATGGTAATGAGAATTTGCGGGTGCATAATTGTCATAAAAATAACGTCACGATTGTCCAAAAAATAGACTTCATCTCTTTGTAAAACCTGACATATTATTTCTTATTTTCTTTAGATTTTTTGGCTGAAATATGACCTGCACATGTTTTTCGTGAGATTCACCTATAAATCTACCCACCGACGGGGTGAAATCTGCCCAGATGTGATTTTTATGACTTTGTCCTTCTCTGCTCACCTCTGAAATGGACAGTTTTAAACGTTCTACGCTCTCCAGACCCGAGAAGCGTCAAGGACAAACGTGTAAAGACTCATTTTGGGTGGTGTTTCACCACTACTGTACAGAGCAACAGGTGTGTCTCTCTCACCAGCACAGAGAGAGACCAATCAACCACTGACCCTCACTTCTCACCACACAGAGAGAAAACCTAATGTTGGACTATTCCAGAAGATGTAAATACAAACCTTTCGCTCTCTTTTTACCGTTATTGTTACATTATGATTATTTTTTTGCATTGAGAACTGTCTCCATAGCTGTGGAAATCTTATGGACGTGTGATGTCTGCGTTTGGAATCAATACCAAGTCAGAACACAGACTCATTATATGTGCAACTGAGCCATGCAATACCAGTGTGAATGACCCTTGACCCCGGAGCCACCCCTCCTCTGTGTGATGTACATATGCAATGCCTTCTGCGCGTGACGGTTATTGTGTGTGGCAATATATGAATTGAAAAATATTTCCTGAAATGACACAAAATCATTGGAGGAACGAAGAGTTGCTTTGGTTTCAATCCCATCCTGTTTGTACCCAATCCAGTGAACGTTTTGGAAACTGCCGTTGTTCATTGCGGTTCTTCATAGCGAATGATATGAGTGTGTGTGATTGTTCGTTCAAGTTTCAGTTGTTATTTTCACGCTGTGACGCATTCGGTCAGGCTAACGGAAAATCCTCGTTGGGTTTTCTAATGTTGTTCCGATGACTGAGTTTGTTTTTGTTTTGTTTGTTTGGTTTTTTTTTTGTTTGGTTTTTTTTCAGCGTATTTTTGTACTATAGATGTAATTTAGTTGTATTTATTTTCGTATGTTGGGATGAAGGACGCTGTCAGCCGCGTTTATTAAGTGCTCTCTCTCCCTCATTATTTTTTATACCTTTCCTTTAGTCGTTTGCCTGTTTTGTTTCATACCAAAACTCTAGGGCAAGTGCCATGTAGAGGACTTGCATTGCCATTTGGTAGTATTTATTTTAAGTTATATTAAAATGTTCAAATTTCCCAGTTGGTCCATGTGGTGTTATTTTTCTAGATTTAAGTTACATGAGGTTTTAATGCTGCTTCTCTATACTTGTATATACCTATATAAAATTAGGCCCAATATATTTCTTAATGGGGGTGGTTGATTATGATTTCACTTTTGTAACTTTAGTTAGTATGTAATGTTACTGTTTGAGCATAAACAACATCTCTAAAGTTACAACGCTCAAAGTTCAATGCAAAGGGAAGTATTTTCTTTTAAAGAAATCACTTTTTAAGGACTACAACAAGCTTCTTCCCAGGTTAGTAACATCACAAACCCTAAAATTTACATAAACCCTGCCCCTGAGAACAGGCAACAAAGGGGGTGAGGCCATGTTGGGCTGCTTTAGAGAAGAGGAAGAGTTGTTGTAGTAGAGTGTTGTTGCCATGCCATCATTTTACGCCAGACTGCTTCACAAACTAGGGTCAATTCAACGCTGGATTTGCACAAAAGATTAACATGACGGCACATGCTAGTCGATGAGTTGAATCAACTCCACAGCAACTACATAAATGTATCCATTAACCATTCAGAGACGTCCTCTTTCATTCTAAAAGTTGTAACTTCTTCCTGAGTCTCTCCATCAGTGTCCGACTCCGGTTTGAACAATATAAGGCTGAACACCGTTACTGACAATCCTCATTTTGGCTGTGTGAGATTCTCCAGCTTTGTTGTTGAGCAACCGAAGCGTGAGCTGTTAAAGCTCCGCCCTCTTCTGGAAAGGGGGTTGGGAGCAGCAGCTCATCTCACGTTACGTCTTTTCAGCCAATCATCGTGGATTATGACTCTCTCTTTCACAAGCACAAGTTAACGTTCCTACCGCGGCGCTTAGATCAGCTGTTTCCCAACTAAGGTATGCATAACTATTTATCTATTGTGGTAATTTGCAGGTCATGTCAAAAAGTTGGTCTAAATAAATAGCTGTATTTTGTACATTTGACTAAGTCACCTTTTTTAATATGGCGCTTTTTACAATGCAGATTGTGTCAAAGTAGCTTTACAGAGATAGAGTGAACATAATTTTGGCTGTACAGCAGCTCTAGAAGAAATAATGTGGATATAATGAAAATAATGTGTAGCTTAAGTAAGTTCAGTATTGATTCATTCTGTTGTAAAAATCATTAGTTATTAGTTTAGTTCATTTAAATATTCTAAAAACTCGTGTATGATAATTTTGAGTTTCTGGTACGATACTTGGACTTTTCCAATCTGGCAACAGTGGATCCCACCCTCCCTTCAGAGCATCACCAAAGCGACGCCTCCTTCAAAACACGAGCGTCAGGAGACGAGAGACGCAGTTAAAGTCTGCGTGAACCAGAAGTCGCAAACGACTTTTCTCCAGTGTTGTGACGTATTTCCAAGTGAAACGGAATATTGAATAGAGGGCAGAGTTTTACTTTAGCGCTCCTATGGCAAGCCCTTTTAACATTTAAAGTTTGACTATCCGGAATTAACATTGTAGATATCACCAACGTCTTTCTGACTAGTCGTAATTACATTTTGGATAGTTGGAATTGTCATTCAAGATATCTGTAACGTAATTGTGACTAGTCGAAATGACAGATAGAGATGTAATGCAGTTTTGACTAGGCAAAACTGAAATACAGATATCTGCAACACATATCCAGTCTAGCTGTTAAATGTTAAAATGGCTTGCCATACGCTCCTCCTCTCCATGTCTCGCTCATAGCAGACTAATGGTCGGAGGGGAGTGGTTTAAGCGTTTTCAACCCAAGCCGTCAAACTGACGTCATTAGAGAAGGGGCACCGTTGCAGAGGGGAGGAGCATTTTCAGATTTTGATTAAATATTACGAAGCCAAACAATTTTTTTGTGTGGATTGACTTGCACGGATGAATTGTTCACCACAAAACTAGCAATTTGAGCTAACAAAATAAAAAATGTAAATTTTGATTACCTCATGTCTCAAAACACATACAATAATAATGAGCGTAAACAACTTTAAGAGCACTTACCTGTACCATTTGACTGCTGCAGATTAATTTCAGTGTTGATAGTGTTGCCATAGAAACGCATAAATCCGACCTGGGGGACATGAACAGCTCCCGGTAGAACGTCACGGGTTGCCATCTTAATTATGGTTATGACATGGCGTGAACGCAGCATAAACTCGTTTTGGTTCAGGAGGAACTGTAAACGTCGTTTGCTGTTAGTTTTTGCGCTCGGTGGCTTAAACTCTGTATCGCCTCATTGAACGCGCTGATGACGTGTGATGTCTGCGCAAGCAGATGTGCTGAAATATGGAAATGCATACACTTGACAGGCAGGTAGGACATCTTATTATTGTATTTAGACCAAATTCAATGATTGGACGAACACTTTTTTTTTTTGGACCTGAGACTTCCACAGAGGATATGTACATTTTTAATATTTAGAACACTTCTGTTATTGATATCAGGATGTAAAGAAAGTTTCAGCCAATTTAACAAAAACTTTGCCTAACCTAGCTTTAATTCTTTTTAAAAATGCATTTTATAAAGCAACGTGTTTGGCCTTATTTCTGAAGCTGCAAGGGACTACAAATATACTCTTATGTATTAAATGTAAATTAAACCTAAACATTTGTTTGTTTATATTTTGCTACAACTGTAATCCTAACATATGTGACTCTGGACACAAAACCAATCATAAGGGTCCATTTTTTTCAAATTGAGATTTATACATTATCTGAAAGCTGAATAAGCTTTCCATTTTATGTATGGTTTTTTAGGACAGGACAATATTTGGCCAAGATACAACTATTTGAAAATCTGGAATCTGAGGGTGCAAAAAAAAAAAAAATTCTAAATATTGAGAAAATCACATTTAAAGTTGTCATTAGCAATGCATATCCACTCACAAAAATAATTTTGATATATTTACAGTAGGAAATTAACAACATATCTTCATGGAACATGATCTTTACTTAATATCCTAATAATTTTTGGCATAAAAGAAAAATCGATAATTTTGACCCATACAGTGTATTGTTGGCTATTGCTACAAACTATGGCCCGGTTTCACAGACAGGGCTTAACCTAAGCCAGGATTAGGCCTTAGTTCAATTAGGGTATTTAAGCAGTTTTTATAAATGTACCCTAGAAAAAAACATTGCTGGTGTGCATCTTGAGACAAAACAATGGCACTGATATATCTTGAAATATGTCAGTGCCATTGTTTTGTCTCAAGATGCACACCAGCAATGTTACTTTCAGTTAAAACAGCTCAAACATGCATTTTAGTCTGGGACGAGCTTAAGCCTTGTCTGTGAAACCAGGGGATAGTAAATTTAAACTCGAAAAACGTTTTTTCTGTGAAAATTGCATATCCAAAAAAACAAATCTAGACTGTTAAACAAGGAACATGACAATAACAAACAAAAACAAAATTAGGCTGTTTTATTAAGGAAAAAGCATAGTGCAATGCATTAGGGTTTGCTTTAATTCAACCAAATTACTATCAAACTAACAAAGAACTGTATGACAGAAATATATAGTCCTGACATACAAAAACTGTTCTCAAAATCCCAAAGGTCAATCCGGAATAGCAGGAGGCCAGTCGATGTCTACAGACTAAAACACACAGACAGGAAGGAGGAATATTAGAGATTTTGGAGATAATGTGCAGTGCTACTAAACAGTTCCATCAATCATCCAAACCACATCAGCTGTGACTCGTGATACTGCATATTTAATAAAACGCACCTCGACGTCCAGCTCCAGAATATCAGCATTGGTTTTCATGAGGTCACAGAGGTTGGGTTTAGTGCGGCCGAAGTCTCCGTGCACAAACTCTTTAATGTAACTGCAGTGACATCCGTGAAGGGAAACCAGTACAACGGCAAAACATTTAAAATGACATCAAATCATATCTTTTGCTCTTTCTTAACACTGACTTTGATGTACACTATCATTCAAAAGTTTGGAATCATGAGGATATTTTAATGTTTTTGTGAGCAGAAGAGACTTAAAAAATGTTAATGGTTCCAAACTTTAAAGCGGTACTGTAGATTCATGTTTTTTGTTGTAATTGTCATTAGCTTTCACATGAGAACTAGACATGAATGTGAATTGTGAAAGGATACGTCCCGGCCTGTGTGCACAGCTTCAAGGTGAAGTGGTGTGTGTCCAGGTAAACGGCACTCATGGAGTGGATGAGTCTCTGTCGGACCGCCAGCGGCCGGCGATGCAGGACTCTCAGTGGAGTCTTCTGAGCAATCTTCAGATCCTAAATACACAAAGACAATCATCAGGACATCTCTTCTCATGTGTCCTGCTCAAACACATCAGAAAGCTCAGAAAGACCTTGATGTTTCCTAGGAATTCCAGGTCAGTGTTGTTGATGGCTTTCTGAGTCCAGATGAGGGCGCTGTAGGTTTTCGTCTTCTCCTCTTCACCCTCTTTCATGCGGCTTGTTGCTTCCCTGAAGAAATAAACATAAAATTACTAGGGCTGGATTGGAAATGTTGATTTCTCGATTCTCATTTTGATGAACCTGTTTTCAGTTGATCTGTGAAAAAAATTCATTTATTATTTATTTTGAAAAGATCGGATTCTTGATTTTCATTTTGATATTCCCAGCAAACACAGAACATAATGTTAGTTTTTGGTTATTTTTTGGGAACAAAAATACTAACGTTAGAGGAATGTTCTTTTTTTTGTAACCATAAAATAACATTCCCAGAATGTTGCATGGTGGCTATTTTTAAATAACCTAAAAATAACTTATTGGGAACATTCACAAATGGTTATTTTTATAACCATGTGAACTGTCTTTCCAACTAAAAGGTCACAGATGATTTTGTGTAAAGATAGAGCCCTGAAATGAATTTAATACAGCATTTAATAAAATATAGAAATTAGATCAATCAAAGCACGTTTTGAATGATAATATTAAGCCAGGGTTTAAGCATAGTGATGATAACAAAAACGTTGGTTTGTTTCTATCTTCATATACTGCGTGCCTCTGATCTTCAATGAGACGCACGCTTGCAGAATTTAAAAATTAATGTTCATTTCGTTTTACTGACTCATTTGTGTATCGACTTCTTTATTAAATGATTACTTAAAATTAATATAGTTATGAGAATAAATATGATTTCAAAGGGATTTGACACACTTAACTGAAGAGAACATGTTAATCAAAAAGTTTTTTATGGACCAAAAGAAGAATGTATTCTTAACATTAGAATAACATTATACAAACCAAAAACTAAGGTTATAATAATGTTAAGAAAAATTTCCTGGCTAACCAAAAACAAACCTTAACAAATTAATGTCTGGGAACCAAAAACTAATGTTCTGGGAACGTTATAATAACATTATGGGAACGTTAGAATAACATCTAAAAACAATAACCAAAAACAAACCATAAAAAAAAAAAAAAAAGTTCTGGGAACCAAAAAAATTTTTTTTTTGAATATATATTTTATACATTTTTATTATAGTATATATCAACTGACAAGGTTTCCTGTGTCATATACAGTATTAGTTTGAAGCGATTTTTTTCCTTGAGTTGGCATGTACTGTACCTGATATATATCCAAATGAATCGATATAAACTCGTGAAATGTATGTCAATGCCCAGCAGTAACAATTACACTTTTTTCATTTGACTCTCAATGGATATTTGTGCTTATATACAACACACACCCACACACACACACACACCTGGTAACAATCTGTAGGTATCGTACTCTAATTTTGTCAGACGACTGGTTGATCGTCTGCAGGACAGGAGAGAACAGGAGTCAAAATTCACATTAGTAGGTTTAATGAAAATCTGTGCACCCCTATTCCTAGTAATGACATAAAGCTTGCAGTTTTGAAAATGATCTTGATATTTCTGTGAGCAATATGCATTTGACTGACAAAGAATGATCTTAGTTTGGGACTATTTGTACTTTCAGCCTACCACAAAATATTTAGGAAGTGACACACTGTGAGGGTAGAACTGTAAAATACGGCTTCAAAAGACTTTAATGTAATGCAAGTATAAACACAACTGAAATGCATGAGTAATCATGACTGTTACTAATATATTACTAATAACACTAGATATTCACACACATTACTGAAGTTCAGTAAAACGCTTGTACCTCCTGTAATTGTTTGATCTCGTTTCTGTTGAATTTGGCTCGATGGGGGTTCAGAAGCTCCAGAGCGAACGGTCGACCTGAGAAACCAGAGACACAAGACATATATGACCGCTTTGACACAAACTTCAATTATGTAGCACATATTAGTGTGGAAATGTAGAGTGTGTGAAAGCAGTAAGTGTGTTTTACCATTTCCCAGAGTCCTCACGTCCACGTCTTCTCGTCCTGAAGATGAGAAGTTAAAACCTACATGAAAGAGACACAAAAAAAAGACTTAATGGTAAACTTGCCGGTCTGAAATCAATCTGAACACCTCTACTGTTCGCAGTGCCATTTGGAAGCAACATATACGTCGTCTACAGTTTGGGATCTGTCCTGGGATGACTGAATATTCTGTGAAGTCCAGCTTGCGAGGTGATTGGACACAGAGATGCTTACCGTCAGCTCTAAACGAGGACAGGAGAGGAGCGGCGATCAGCTCCTCCACAGATCCGTCCATCCGCCTCTCTCCATCGATCACCCACGGCGTCTGTGGAAGCTCCCGAGAAAACTTATTATATCGACCTGCAGAGACAGATCTTCAGTAAGATTTAGTTTTTTTAAAAGAAATTTATACTTTTATTCAGCAAGGATGCATTAAATTGATTAAAAGTGACAATAAAAAATTTCATTTCAAACAAATTGTTCTTTAAAACTTTCTATTCAAAGAATCCTGAGAAAAATTATATGAGAATTGATAACAATCAAAAATGTTTTTGAGCATCAAATCATCATATTAGAATGATTTCTGAAGGATCATGTGACACTGAAGACTGGACTAATGATGCTGAAAATTTTTGATTTTAATCAAAGCTTTTAGCTTTAAAAAAATTACAATTTACTATATATTAAAATAGAAAACAGTTTTTTAGTTTAATAATTAATTAATTTTATTTAAATTGTACAAATTTCACAATATTACTGTATTGTTGCTCACCAAGTCATCATTTATTTGATCAACATTAAAAATTATAAAATAAAAAAAAAAAACTGTACCAACCCCATTTATTTAAATACAAATCACAATAATATTAGTGAGTTGAGTTCCTAATAACATGAAAAACTGATGTTTAGTAACTATTTGGATGTACCTGCTATAAAGACAGACGTGTGGAGACATGTGGTGTCCAGTGCTGTACATCTAGTGTTTGGTTTCTTTGGTGGACATGGATAATGCCTGCACACGACACAACAAACATTTAAAGAGAAGGACCAAAAATGTGAGCATGAAAAAACTAAAAAAAACTCACTTGCTAAACTTCTCATCAGAGATCTTCTCCAGAGCTTTAACCACCGCCATCCTGGTGAAGATGGACTGAGGGACAGAGACCAAGATGAATACCACTACAGTACTTTTATATTTAAAATAGGCACTTTTGATTTTAAAGAGGACCTATTATTATGGTTTTTTTACATTTAACTTCCTTCAGTGTATAATGTTGCTGTTTGAGCTTGAAAAAGGTCTGCAAAGTTACAAAGCACAAAGTCCCTCCAAAGAGAGTTATTCTCTATATCAGTAACACTGTTTCTGAACTCCCTGAAACTCATCCATTGTAGTCTTGAGTTTTCTTCCATCACAATATTCCTCATTTAAATAATTCATACACAGAATAAAGGGGCAGGGCCTGGTTGAGTTAGTTAGTAGTGTGTTGAAACTGGCAGTAAGGTAGGGGGCGGGACAATTCCCAAACACACTCAAAGCGGTTGACCAATCACAACACACTGGTTGAGCTGACCAATCAGAGCACATTGAGCTTTTCAGAAGAAGGGGCTTCATAGAGACAGGAACTAAACAGAGCGTTACTGACAGACTGGGAAAAGAGGTGCTGAAGAGGTGGAGAATATGTGAAAAAGAATGTGTTTTTTGAACATTCAAGCATGAAAACCTATTCTAGTAGAGCCTAAAACCAAATCAAGACTTTGATAATGGGCATAATAGGTCCTCTTTAAAAGATAGTGGAGAGAGACGGGAACATGGAGGACCGGAATCAAAAAAATGGGAAAGCTTACTGCTTTGTTTTTGGTGGGTTTGAAACAGTCTGGACAGGTGTTCGCTCTGCCCAAAGAAAGACACATCTGTGTTAATCAGGAAGTGACAACATTTGGACCCATTCTACATGATGGCAAATTTACATTTATGCATTAAGCAAAGTCTTACAAAAGTTGCTTTGTATAAAAGCGTAATGTAAATACTCTAATTACAAATTCAAAATTGTTACACAAGTCGTAGTGTCGCCTGCATTAGTCAAGCTCAACCATTCAAACCTGCCATTAAAGTTAGTGTAGAGCAAGAAAAAAAAAAAAAACACTTTTCATCATTGACCCACTTACAAGAAATGACAGTCCTCCTCTGTTTCTGGGTGTACAAACCCGACACTCACTTCACACGGACTCTGCAGATCACAGAACCAAGAGATAAGATAACAGCCAATTATTCACAAACTCAATCAAGAAGGAGAAGGACTCACATTGGCCAGTACAGCAGCTCCCAGTTCCTGTCCGATCTTTCCCTGTACAGCCCACTTGAATGCGTCCTTCACCTGGATGACATCATCTTTACCTAAACACATGCTCTTCTCCCTGGAAACACAACATCTCTGAACATTCAGTCACTTTAAACCAGGGGTACTCAACTCTGATCCTCGAGATCCACTTTAGGGCCTGTCCCAATACACACACTTGAGAGCGCGTGTATGTGTGAGATTTTTTTTCAACTTGAGACAACGTCAAAGTAAACTTAACGCAGTACTCTTAACGTACACTAAATCCACACTATCTCTAATAGTGCTTCAGAGTGGGATTTGAGGCTAACCGTATCCCAACATTCATCACATTCAGGAACTTCCGTGCCCCCATGTCAAGTAAAACTTTCAATGTTAAATAGTGAGCAATATGCGTTGACACAAATTACTTTATTTGAGTGGTTCATTGATATAACATGACTCTGTTGTTAGAAAAGAATTGCGTAGTGACATCATTGTGTGATGACGTAAGGAACCGATGAATCAGTCTTTTGAACTGGTTTATTGAAACGAATTGTCAGAAAGAACTGGTTTGCGGAAATGAATCGGACTTCACATCGCTAGTTGTAAAATTGTAAAGTGTTGCACATTTTATTGGTGCAGATGTTATATGTATCATGTAAAACATTTGCAAATGAAGCAGCACATTCACGCACTGGTTAAGTGTGTCTCATTGAGTCAATCAAAGTCTTAAATGCTTGCGGTCTTCAAACCCACTTAAACACTTTGGCCAAACTCTGGAAATACATCATGTAAGTAGAACGCAGCCCAGGACAGTGGACCTCGAGGGCCAGAATTGAGAAATGGATGCTGTTGCTTGCTGGGAATGATGGGAAATGTGTTGCTTACATACCTGACTTCCTTTTTGACATGCAACCAGCAGGAATGCTGTAGAGAAATGCACAGAGAAACACATTTTGTCCATAATTCTATCATAAAAATAGATGGTAAACCAATCATCTGTGGCGGCAGGACTCACCTCTCTGACGGACAGCTGAGCGGGAAGAGAAACCGTCAGCACTAGACTGTCAAACTCATACTGCTGCTTTTTCACAGCATCTGACACCTGCAGATTAAAAAAATCCATAACGTCCACATGGCAGCAGAATATAGATTTTAAAAAAGTACCATAAAGAATACAATATGATCTTATTAGTTAATGCATTAACTAACATTAGCTAACAATGAGCAATATATATTTTTACAGCGTTTATTAACCTTTGTTAAAGTTAGTTTTTGCCTTTTTTTGCCAAATTATTTTGCCGGATAAATACTTTAAATTAGTTTGGTGTTTTGTATTTTAAATATTTAAAAAATATTAAATATTTTCATCGTTTAATCGAACTTGTAGGGTCATTAAACACAAATATCCTCTCCGGACATCACTTTTGGCCACTACTGTATATGTGAATATCAGCCAACTGTATATAATGGACCCTATTTTTTTTGGTATTTATTTTAGTTTGTTGTATTGTGCAGTGGAAACTTGTTCTGTGGGATGGTATTCTATATAGGCATTATCAAAATTATAATTAAAAAGACATACCTGTTTGGCGAAAGTCGAATCACAGAAGTCCTGCAGGACTCCCAAACAGACGGGACAAATGTCTGAGTCCAGCTCCGTCTCTGCTGGTGTAACACAATCCTCATCCACTCTCATGCGTTTATTCGGCGGCTCGTCTGTTTTGACCTCACCAGAGGGGCTGTTTTCCTCACTGATGAAGGCAAGAAGCTCCTTGTGTATGTCCTACAAACAGGAATGCTCATTAATGCCAGACATACTGTACACATACACAATGACGCACCTACATCGGGCGAAGCCAGCTGATTTTCAGGAAGCGGTTGAATATGACAGACCTGGTATGATCGTCTGTAAGCAGAGGAGCTTCCCACACAGCAGAAGCGCAGGACGCATCTCACACAGCAGCCGGCGCACAACAGCTTCCTGACCACAGGCCGGTCCTTCTCTTTGAGGGACAGCATACTGAGGACAAAAATGGCAAAACAGAGCGTTACATGCTGTACAACATGTCCTCAATACATGTCACAGCGTTTAATGATGTGATGACAAATGATTTATTTATGGAGTAGTTCATATAGTTCATGCTAAACTGAAAACACAACCTCAAGTATTTTTAATAATATATTATGCCAACTAAAATCTAAAAATAAAGACTTTTTAAGGTAACACTTTACAGTAAGGTCCTATTAGTTAACTTAACATTGGTTAATGCATTAACTAACAATGAGCAATACATGTGGCAGAGTATTTATTAATGTTTGTTAATACAACAGTTCATGTTAGCTCAGGTTCATTAAATAATATTAACAGATACAACTTTTTTTGATAGATTTTTTAAAGGACAGATTTTTTGTTTTGTTTTGTTGTTATTTATATTGCAACACACCCAAAATGCAATCTAAAAATTTAGGGAAAATATGCATAAATAAATAAAAATAAGACGTTGGCCTAGCAGTTGATTTTTTTAAATTATTTTTTCCCGTGTAAATTTTTTTTTGAGAGACGAAGTCTATCTAAAACTTTGCTTAACTACATGTCGTTAACGTACTTTTTGTTTTTAATTATTTTTTAATAAAGACAAAATGCTACCCTGTATTTCCATAAATGTGC
This sequence comes from Elopichthys bambusa, assembly GCA_037101425.1. NCBI lineage: Eukaryota > Metazoa > Chordata > Actinopteri > Cypriniformes > Xenocyprididae > Elopichthys > Elopichthys bambusa. The sequence continues at coordinate 36,000,919 of CM074436.1, read as the reverse complement.
ATTTACGATGCTTTATTTGATAATACATAAAGGGGAAGTTGGAAGCACAGGGACGGGGACAGATAAAAACATCATCATGATATAAAGACAAAATATTTTGAATTATTATCGAAATGTCTATATTGATGTATTGTAAGAGCTTGCATCAGTTACACTACACAGTACGTATATGACAAACACAAATAGCACGTTTTATAGAATGACCGTTATCTAAACATGTTCATCATCCTACTTACCTTCACTGATCACTTCAACTCTTCATTCAAACCTCAGAGAAACACAGTGAACCGGCTGCTTGCACGCGCGCACTGACAGACACATGTGTTTATGAACACAGCAGCTCACGGTCTCAGTGAACAACAAGCTTTATATTGAACTCATTTTATCCTAAAGCATAGAAACTGCGCGAATCATATATTATAAATTATAAAACACAACATACTCTGACATTTGTACAAGGGGGCGTTGTAGACCTACTACAGCATATCTACTTACTGCAACTGCATCTTCTTGGGCATGTTTTAAGACACCCCTGAACGTCATCCTCACGCGCCGCACTGTCACGCTCGGGGTCCTTTCTCTGTTACCGTCGCGACCGGTGGATCTGGAAGGTTCTGCTTGGGATATCTGAGCCGAACGTTATCTGAACCCATCCGAACCGCAGAGACGGCCTAGAGAGACCGGGCAACGTCCATCTGCGTCTGTGAAATCTGCGGAACAAAATAACATAAATATTAGCCATCATGCCTGAAGCGATGTCAAACGGGTTGAAAAACAAAGGAGGTGCGTATGTGGACCGGGACAAACCCGCCCAGATCCGCTTCAGCAACATCAGCGCCGGGAAAGGTGAGAGAGATGGATATTCATGTTAAATCTGTGAGAAACACTGACAGGGATTTTGTTTTATTATATTGTTGCTCCCCATGATGTACAGAGGGAGCATGAGTCAAGAAAAGCCCTGTACCGCTATAAAATAAACATGACTAATATTATATCTGCACAAATGCTTTCATTTCTGCAAAAGTGACGTATGTAAAAGCATTATATGATGATAATGTAGCCATGTGTGGTCCCCATAATCACAATGCACACTCACTTTCGTCCATATAAGGTGTGGTCTTCTTTTTGACAACACATGACGTACTCAAAAAAAGTATACATAAATATGTACCTATGAATATGATAAAAATATAAATATTATTTTTTTAGTTCAAATAAAAAAGGACATCACACATTTCATTCATTAAGAAAGTCTTTATTGTTTGTAGAAATTAGACTAAAAAAAAAATGTTTTCCCCACATATGTATGTATGTATGTACGTACGTACGTACGTACGTACGTGCGCGTGTGTGTGTCTAAAACATTTAGGCTACTATAAACCGATAAATGGTGTGTGCTGGTGGAATGTATATAAATATTTCAGTCTATAAATTCTTATTTATATATTTCACACCTATGAGTGTGTGTGTATATGTATGTGTATATATATATATATATATATATATATATATATATATATATATATATATATATATATATATATATATGTATGTATGTATGTGTTTCATAAATGTCACATTTAAATATGGCAGCAGCAGGTGTGATGATTGATCTTTTGGTTGACAGCTGTCGCAGATGCCATCAGAACGAGTCTGGGCCCTAAGGGCATGGACAAAATGGTACTTTTTTTTTTTTTCTTCTTCATTGATATAAATCTTGTTATATAATATGACCGTTTTATGCTTCACTTGACTTGGTATTATATCAATAACTGTGTTTTGTGCATTGAGTGAATGTTTTTGTTCTCTGCAGATTCAGGATGGGAAAGGAGACGTCACCATCACCAATGATGGAGCCACAATCCTCAAACTGATGCAGGTGCTGCATCCTGCGGCCAAAATGGTAAATCAGTGATTCTAAGATGTTTTTCTTTATTTCTATAACCTGAAGGTGCTGAATGAAAGCTTTTGTTTTAGATTGATATTTCACCCATGAATTGCGATTCTATTTTCTACCAATTCAAATCGATTAACAAATTTCAAAAATCTTCTAAATGTTAAAGGGTTAGTTCACCTGAAAATTAAAATTCTGTCATTTACTAGCTCTTGTGTACAATAAAAGCCTAAATTCAATCTGTTCATTGTATAAAGCGATTGTGTCTCTTCAGAAAATTTGGACTAAACCACTCAATTCATATGGAATATCAAGCGTCAAAGTGGTAGTTGCGTAGCTGTCAATGGAGGGACAGAAATCGCTCAGATTTCATCAAAAATATCTTCGTTTGTCGTTCTAAATGATTCCCACCCCAGTCATTGCATTTTAGAGGTCACGTCTAGAGTATCATGGGATACATCTGTGTGTGTTTTAGATGGTGGAGCTGTCTAAAGCTCAGGATATTGAGGCTGGTGACGGCACTACATCAGTGGTGGTGATTGCTGGAGCTCTTCTTGATGCCTGCTCTAAACTGCTACAGAAAGGTAAGCTTTAGTTACAATAAACATGTTCTTTATGAACTGGACATTAAAATGAAATGGATTTAAATATGTTTGCACTAGGGATGCACCAATATGAAAATTTTGGCCAATACCGATAATTATTTAAATTTGAAAGATATCTGATATATTCGCCATGTCTCAAGCACTACATCATAAATCAAATATAAAGTACAGTAGCCTAGTTTGGACCAGTATGTGTTTTAAAATGAATTTTACACTCCTATGGATTGCTTTTTTAAAAAACAAAATCGGTTGCCTTGCAAATAAATAAAACAATGCCTAAACAATCCAAACAAGTCATTGGACAACATTACTTAAAGGAATAGTTCACCCCAAAATGAAAATTATCCCATAATTTACTCACCCTCAAGATATCCTAGGTGTATATGAATGTCTTCTTTCAGCCATAATAGTATGGCTATACCCAGCTTTGTAATGGCATTGAATAGTGCCTGAGTTTTTGAAGCTCCAAAAAGTGCATCCATCTATCATAAAAGTAATCCATACGACTCCAGTGGGTTAATAAAGGCTTGAAGCATTAAAAATGAACACGTATCGGCCGATACCGATGTGGTGGCCGATATATCGTGCAGCCCTAGTTAGCACTGATTTAGCATTATAACCCTCTGATGCACAATGTCATACAGTTGACAGATGCCATTTTTAACCATTCAGGTTGCCCTTTGGCCCTTCCTCTTAATTCTTTATTTGTAATAGAGGTGTTTATTTATTATAGCAAGTTTAACATAGTCTGGTTTTCCTGCCAGGAATCCACCCAACCATCATTTCTGAGTCCTTCCAGAAGGCCGTTGAGAAAGGGGTGGAGATCTTGACATCTATCAGTCAGCCGGTGCAGCTCAGTGACAAAGAGACGCTTCTGAACAGCGCCACCACCTCGCTCTGCTCTAAGGTGGTGTCACAGTACTCCAGCCTGCTTGCGCCCATGAGCGTCGATGCAGTCATGAAGGTCATCGACCCCACCACCGCCACTAGCGTCGATCTCCGCAACATCCACATTGTCAAGAAACTCGGGTGAGACGCAGTTTAAGTGTAAAACCTAGCAGATACACTGAACTTTGAGAATGAAGGCACACAGAAAGGGATACGTTACTTTATTCTATCTCATATGTTTGCAGGTTGCAGAAAGAAGTAGTTTCTCTTAGCGGAAATAAATTTATGGATGTGTTTGTGTTTGCAGAGGGACCATTGATGACTGCGAGCTGGTGGATGGTCTGGTGTTGACTCAGAGGGTGGTGAACACTGGAGTGTCCCGTGTAGAGAAGGCCAAAATCGGCCTCATCCAGTTCTGCCTGTCCCCTCCCAAAACTGATGTACGCGGTCATATGCTTTTTTTTTTTTTTGTGCTTTTTTTCAATTCTAAAATAAAGGTCTTTCTAAGAAGTGAAAAGTTTCTTCTTGCATCTACAGCATTGGTTAAGATCGTAGTCATAGTTTTAATGTGTTTGTGTGATGCTCTTGTTGGGACAGATGGACAATCAGATTGTGGTGTCAGACTACGCTCAGATGGACCGTGTGCTCCGTGAGGAGAGAGCTTACATCCTCAACCTGATCAAACAAATTAAGAAAGCCGGCTGCACTGTGTTGCTCATCCAGAAATCCATCCTGAGGTACAAAATCACTACAAATCTCCAGTCACTGACAGGAAACATGACACGTTAACCTTGCTATATACAGTAGTGGCCAAAAGTGATGTTCGAAGGGGATTTATTTGCACAATATTTGCTTTTAATGACACTTCAGGTTCAATTAAACAATCAAAATATGAGGAGTATGTTATACTGGGAAGAAGAATGGACTAAACTTGGTTAAAGCATTAAATTGACAACATTATTTGGCAAGAAAGGCAAACTATCATGTAATTAACAATGGAGAAAATAGAAATAGGCATAGAAAAACAAGAAGCTCACAGGAAATAAAGCATACATTCACTACAATTAGGCTTGCCGTGATAGTTGGTGTTACAGGTGTTCAGCCGCAACACCGGTTACATCACTTGCCCCCCCCCCCCCCCCCCCCCACCTTCGTTTTCATTTTTTTATAGTCACAAAAGTTCATTTAGTTCAGTTAGAGAACAGACACTTCGATTAAAAACTGCACGCATCTGCTCAATGCAGCATGAGCCTGAACGAGAGTTGCAGCACAGATCAGCAGCAGGAGTCAGGAGCTGACGATGGCGGAAGAGTTGGTTTCAAAGCGAAATGTAAAAGCACCGATTTGGCAATATTTTGGATTTAAGCCCAATGCTAATAGGGAACCTAACCTAACAGTGGACATGCATCGTTATGAATGGCTGTATGCATTTTACTTAACACTTTTGAAATAGCGATTTAAAAGCAGGGTGCAAAAACTCCCAATATTCCCCACCCGGTGATACCGGTATTGCCGGTGTTCTCTCATGTCCATTACGACCGGTGGGAAAATGTCCTCACCATCACATTCCTAACTACAATGTAATCAGTTATAAATATTTTGTTGGATCTCCCTTGTTTTTGATTACAGCAGCCATTTTTCTGGCCATTGAATTTCAGCAATTTCGATTCCAATTCTTATCGATTCCCTGTTTCTGAATAAAGTTCAGAAATTGAAATCAAATGTAAAATAACACTGCATAGTTTTCTTTTTCTAAATAAAGTATAGATTAATCCTTATTGAAGTTAGAAAAGTTATTCAGTCAAGATCAGTGAGTGATTTTCTTTTGTTCTTTATTAAATGTAATGACACAACCGGCAGCAAGTTTATTAGGCTGCTGTCACTTTAAGATCTAATGCATGGATCTAGACCTAAAGTGGAATCTAAATTTTAATTTTATAACAAGTATCCAGTTCCAGATTTCACATTCATTTTTGATTCCTAACCCTCCTTAAGTTCTTCCCAAAGTTAAGCTTTATTGGAAGACCTGAATGACTTGTCAATTCAGGTTTATAATTTCCCAAAGGGTTTCAATGGCTTTAAGGTCAGGGGACTGAGGAGGCCACTTGAAGACTTCAGCATGAACACTTTCGTTGCATTCGCCATGTGTTTGGGATCGTTATCATGTTGGAAAAGACACAGTTAATCTCCAAACAGATCTTCCATATTTGGCTACATTGTGTTCAGAATATGGACTTGTGTTCAGCCTCTGTCAGCGGTGCTCAACATGTTTGTGGATCCCTGTGTCTTTCAGAGATGCCCTGAGTGACCTGGCCCTTCACTTTCTGAATAAGATGAAGATCATGGTGATCAAGGACATTGAGAGGGAGGAAATTGAATTCATCTGCAAGGTATGACCAGCAAGATCCAGCACTGTCATGAAACCACTAAATGCTATTTAGTGTAAAGTTTGTGTCTGATATCTAATGCACATTCTGAAGTGGACATGCCTCTTTCTTCTTTCCCATCAGACTATTGGCACCAAACCTATAGCTCATATTGACCATTTCACTCCAGAGATGCTGGGAACAGCAGAGCTAGTAGAAGAGGTTAGCCTGGATGGATCTGGCAAACTAGTGAAGGTAACCTACCTTTTATAACATAGATGCATCTCCAGCTGAACATGTTTTTTTTTTTTTCTTTTTTTTTTTTTTTCTCATACATTTATTTATAGACAGATACTCCAAATGTAGAGATTCAGATGTTTTCGCTCTGTCCGTGCTGGATGATGACAGCAGTGTGTTTATGTTTGTAGATCACAGGATGTGTAAATCCCGGAAAGACGGTCAGTATTGTCGTTCGTGGTTCCAACAAACTGGTGATTGAGGAGGCAGAGCGATCCATCCATGATGCCCTCTGTGTCATCCGCTGTCTGGTTAAGAAGAGGTAACAGATCACAAGGGACTTTTATGGATTTCTCAATGCATAACCAACTGGCAGTTTTAGTTTCATATTTAAAACATTTTTAAATGATTTTGAATTTAAATAATAAAAAAAAAATCTTGTAGCATTATTTATGCAGTTGTAAATGCATTCATGCCACCTCTGAGCTGCATTAAACATTGTGTAAATTTTAAACCTAGCGGGTTTGTCTCGTGTTGCAAATCCAATGACGCTGGTAGTGTCTCTGCCTGTCTTCGTGGATGTTGCTATTCTCTGAACAGTCGGTTATCATGACAAAATAACCTATACAATTGAGTGTATAGTGTGTCATTTGGGATGCAGCTTTTGAATCGGTAGACGCTGTTTGCTAACTCCTCTACCTGTGCGTCTGCAGAGCTCTGATTGCTGGCGGTGGAGCACCAGAGATCGAGCTGGCACTGAGGTTGGCAGAATATTCCCGCACTCTGGCCGGCATGGAGGCGTACTGTGTGCGCGCGTACGCCGACGCCCTTGAGGTCATTCCCTCCACTCTGGCAGAGAACGCTGGTCTTAATCCCATCTCCACTGTGACGGAGCTGCGCAACAGACATGCTCAGGGAGAGAAGACAGCCGGGATTAACGTCCGCAAGGTGCAACTCTCAACCACCCACTCAATAATGACACCTACTTACAGAAAGCTGTAACTGCTAACAGGAAATTAGTGTCTAACATGTCTTTTGGTCTCTCAGGGTGGGATCTCTAACATCCTGGAGGAGCTGGTAGTTCAGCCTCTCCTGGTCTCCGTCAGCGCACTCACCCTCGCCACGGAAACGGTCCGCAGCATCCTCAAGATCGATGATCTCGTAAGTGATTTATGTCCAAGTTCTTAAAGGGACAGTTCTTCCAAAACTGAAACCCTCACCCTCAAGTTGGTCCAAACCTGTGTGAATTTCTTTGTTCTGCTGAACACAAAAGATATTTTGAAGAATGTTGTTTTTTAAAGGAGGGTGTGACCACTGCCTTAAAGGACCATAATTAGTGCTGACGTTGACTGTAAATGCACAAACATTAATGACGTCTCGTTTGTTCTGCAGGTGAACACGCGATAAAGTGAACATGACAAGTGAAGGAAGATCCAAGCCCACGCTGTAACCCTAATAAGGCCAACTGATCTGTCGCTGTCTGTAGCTGTTACCTGGAGTAATTTAATAAAACATGTTTTTTTTTGACACGCCAACTCTGGTCTTTTGTTGTTTTTTGTCACTGATATATGTGGTGCATAAAGTAATTTATGTGCATGGTGGTTGTCATGGCCAGTGCATTACTGCATGCCAGTAAGTTTAATCTTATTAGCTGATCCGCTTATCTGATCAGAGACAGGGCTCTGCTGTGAGGCTTGAGAAAGTCTGAGATCAACAGCTGACCATCCTTATTTCTAATCAACAACCTTGGGAGTTACAACCCAGGTTTGTAGTACACAAATAATAATACACCAGAATTACACACAATACACTATGAACTATGCACATGCACTCAACTGTGTAGTGTATGAACTTTATAAGGTTATTTTGTCATGGTAGCCTCTCCCCCTCTGCTATTTAATTAAAGCTGTGACAGTTACGTTCATTAAGTGTCCAACGTTCCACACTTTTTCATTTAATTAAGTGCATTATCCAGGTATTTAAAGTGCACTTTTTCTTTTTGGGATTTTTAGTGTAAACACTGATTTATTCTAGAAAACGGCATAGAATAGTGCCCAAGAATGTGAATTGGGGTGCACCGAAATTAAATTGAGTGATAAACTTGCACTTCCCATAAAATGAAAATGATGTAATTTCCTTGGTGTCAATTTTATGGAATGTTCAATTTTAGTAATGGGATGAAATCATGCCATAATAGTGCACGCAAATGTTTATGGGCACAGCTAATTATTATGCTTCACCTCGTCTCTGTTGCAACCTACGTGTAACAGATCGACAGACCAAAAGAAATAGATCTAGCAGCAGTAAATATGGACTTGGATGGTCATGACCTGACTGACTACCTCATAAAGATCCTGATTGAGAGAGGCTGAACTTCGCCATCAGAGCAGTGAGAGAAATTCCCACTCTAAGGAATACAGCATTGCAAATGCCAATGGTTCCAGCGAGTGATATTCCCAGATCCTCTACCATGTGTGAAATCTTAAGAGTCAGAGTCTTCAGCAAAGATGGCCGCCATTCCAGAGTCTGGTCCCGTCATGGCCACCACGCATGAGCCCTCAGCCAAAATGACAGCCTGAACCAGTTCCCGTGAGAGAATTTCCTGAATCCACTCAAACCTGCTCTCTGCTGTATCAGACTGAAGTGATTAGAAAGGAACAGAAACATTAGATTCAGAGCGCTTGTTGCTGTTTCCTGCATCATCAACACAAAGGTCTAGTTTGGGCTGTTTAAGGGTGTTCGAGTCCATTTGAGTGGTCACAGATTCTTCTTGTTGGCTTTTGAAGCTGATAACATGTGGTTGAATGTTCAATACAATAATGTATTTTAGTCTTTATTCTTGTTGAAGGCAGGTGTAAAATTAAATCACTTCCTGTTTAAGTGTCAGTTGTAAAAAAAAACACTCATTCTGAACCATTCTGAAGATCACAGCTCATCGGTGATGACTTATTGTCTAACATAAGAGCCAAACATGGAATTAGACTCTATTTATCAAAATGTTGGACGGAGAAATATTAAGGACACATTTAAACCTCGAACACTGAATCACAGGCAGGATGAAGGAAAAGATGAAAAGTACAGTAAGTAGAAAATTACTTTAAAGCGGAGATGGTGTCGCATATGGTGTTGTTAATGATGTTACTAATGTCTGAGGAAGTGTCATATAATTTCAGACGATTTTTCTAAGAACAGTATGTCAATGTTTCTGCCTTTATATTTATTGCACTGACACTTATACACAAATACTTTCAATATGTTCATCTTTAGATATTTTACAATATATCAATGTTTGTCTTGTAAAAGAATGTACTGCAAAAGCTCTTATTACAGCATTATCTAAAGACAAATGTAGAATAAAAGGTTGATTTGAATCATTTCATTTGTATCAAACCAGAATTCTGGAAATGTTGGGACATTTTTAAAATTTGAATAAAATGAAAACTAAAAGACTTCCAAATCACATGAGCCAGTATTTTATTCACAATAGAACATAGATAACATAACAAATGTGTAAAGGGAGAAATTTTACACTTTTATCCACTAAATGAGCTCATTTCAAATTTGATGCCTGCTACAGGTCTCAAAAAAGTTGGGACAGGGGCAACAAATGGCTGAAAAAGCAAGAAATTTTGAAAAGATTCTGCTGGGAGAACATCTAGCAACTAATTAAGTTAATATCAGGTCTGTAACATGATTAGCTATAAAAGGGATGTCTTAGAGAGGCAGAGTCTCTCAGAAGTAAAAATGGGCAGGGCTGTGAAAGAGAAAGACCTTTCACTGTGTTATCAGCGTTCAGTTCAAAAGCCAGCATCTCTGATGGTATGGGGGTGCATAAGTGCATACGGAATGGGCAGCTTGCATGTTTTGGAAGGCACTGTGAATGCTGAAAGGTATATAAAGGTTTAAGAGCAACATATGCTCCCCTCCAGACAACATCTATTTCAGGGAAGGCCTTGTGTATTTCAGCAGGACAATGCAAAATCACATACTGCAAAAAAATGATCAAACAGCACCTACATCCCCACAAGTTGTTCGGGAGGGTTTCAAGAAAAATCCTGCTCTCATCCAGAAACAATCTGCAGTATATTCAGTTGTCAGACACGACTGGAACTTCAAATGGGACTGGCTTCTATGGCCAGATGAAACTAAAAAAAAGAGCTTTTTGGCAGCAAACCCACCAGATGGGTTTGGTGCACACATGGATAAAAAGTACCCCATGCCCATGGTTAAATATACTGCTGGATCTTTAAAGCTGTGGGCCTATTTTTCTGCTGGAGGTCCTGGACATCTTGTTCAGATACATGGCATCATGGATTCTATCAAATACCAACAGATAAAAAAATCTAAACCTGACCGCTTCTGCTAGAAATCCAATAATGGGCCATGGTTGGATCTTCCCTCAGGACAATGATCCAAAACAGACATTAAAACCAACACAAAAATGTGTCACTGAGCACAAAATTAAGCTTCTGCCATGGCCATCCCAGTCCCCTGACCTGAACCCTAAATGAGTGGAGTGAACTCATCAGGCATTATAGGTGAAGACTCAGAGCTGTTATCTTGGCAAAAGGAGGTTGCAAAAAGTGTTGAATAAAAGGGTGCCAATAATTCTGAACACAACTGTATAGAGAAAAATATGTCAAAGACGACCACGCACTCTTCAGTAGCTGGAAACCGAAATCAGGCAAGAATGGGACCAAATTTCAACACCAAAACTTCAGAAACTCATAACCTCGATGCCCAGATATCTTCACACTGTTTTGAAAATAAGAGGAGATGCTACACCATGGTAAACATGCCCCCGTCCCAACTTTTTTGAGACCTGTAGCAGGCATCAAATTTAAAATGAGCTCATTTTGTGCATAAAATTGTAAAATTTCTCAGTTTACACATTTGTTATGTTATCTATGTTCTATTGTGAATAAAATATTGGCTCATGTGATTTGAAAGTCTTTTAGTTTTTTTTATTATATTCAACTTTAAAAAAATGTCCCAACATTTCCGGAATTCTGGTTGTAATAATAGGAGAGGTATTCACTGATATTTTTGTGTTTTCTCTCTGTTTGTCAGGAGGAAGTAAGTGTTTGGTGTTGATGACAGTGTGTCCCGGGCTCATTTGTGTTCTTCTGCTGGTCATCATCATACTGCAGCACATCTCCATCACAGCAGAGAGAGAATCTCTGTTCAAGAGTTACAAGATCACAGCTGAAGAGATCAATCAGACCATCAACAGCTTACAGGACAATTACACTGATCTAACACAGAAGAAACTGGAGTTAGAGTCCAGAGTCACATCTTTGAGTGATGAACTGACGAGAGAAGCATCTAAACGAGGTTAGTACACAACTATTTTGTCTAAGTCATTTATTTTTTTCTATTTCTCTTTATCTTTACTGTATATACATACAGTTTTAAAAAGTGGTTATGTAAGAAAACCTGTCTGTTCCAGGTTTTTTTTTTTCATAAGCTGTGAGTTGAAGAGCTGGTCTAACAGCAGGCAGTACTGCAGGGATCAAGGAGCTGATCTGGTCATTATCAACACTGAAGAGAAGCAGGTGAGTTTGTGTGAGAGTCTGTTCATGAATAAGAGGAATCACACTTATTCCTGTTTTCATTCACACACAGAGACTCATAAGATATGTAGCCAAGAAAAGTGTGTGGATTGGTTTGTCTGACATTGAGAATGAAGGCAGAATGATATGGGTGGATAATTCACCACTGAATCGAGGGTAAGTGACAAAACAATCACAGAAAACCACTGTGGATGTATTTAAGTCCTTTTAATTCTCATTTAAAATTGAGATAATCACAACCTTCAAAAATCAGATACAGCTCTTCCGCAAACACAATTATGACAACAGCCACAATATATATATATATATATATATATATATATATATACAGTGGGTACGGAAAGTATTCAGACCCCCTTAAATTTTTCACTCTTTGTTATATTGCAGCCATTTGCTAAAATCATTTAAGTTCATTTTTTTCCCTCATTAATGTACACACAGCAACCCATATTGACAGAAAAACACAGAATTGTTGACATTTTTTCAGATTTATTAAAAAAGAAAAACTGAAATATCACATGGTCCTAAGTATTCACACCCTTTGCTGTGACACTCATATATTTAACTCAGGTGCTGTCCATTTCTTTTGATCATCCTTGAGATGGTTCTGTACCTTCATTTGAGTCCAGCTGTGTTTGATTATACTGATTGGACTTGATTAGGAAAGCCACACACCTGTCTATATAAGACCTTACAGCTCACAGTGCATGTCAGAGCAAATGAGAATCATGAGGTCAAAGGAACTGCCTGAAGAGCTCAGAGACAGAATTGTGGCAAGGCACAGATCTGGCCAAGGTTACAAAAACATTTCTGCTGCACTTAAGGTTCCTAAGAGCACAGTGGCCTCCATAATCCTTAAATGGAAGACATTTGGGACGACCAGAACCCTTCCTAGAGCTGGCTGTCCGGCCAAACTGAGCTATCGGGGGAGAAGAGCCTTGGTGTGGCTGAGCTCCAGAGATGCAGTCGGGAGATGGGAGAAAGTTGTAGAAAGTCAACCATCATTGCAGCCCTCCACCAGTCGGGGCTTTATGGCAGAGTGGCCCGACAGAAGCCTCTCCTCAGTGCAAGACACATGAAAGCCCACATGGAGTTTGCTAAAAAACACCCGAAGGACTCCAAGATGCTGAGAAATAAGATTCTCTGGTCTGATGTGACCAAGATAGAACTTTTTGGCCTTAATTCTAAGCGGTATGTGTGGTGAAAACCAGGCACTGCTCATCACCTGTCCAATACAGTCCCAACAGTGAAGCATGGTGGTGGCAGCATCATGCTGTGGGGGTGTTTTTCAGCTGCAGGGACAGGACGACTGGTTGCAATCGAGGGAAAGATGAATGCAGCCAAGTACAGGGATATCCTGGACGAAAACCTTCTCCAGAGTGCTCAGGACCTCAGACTGGGCCGAAGGTTTACCTTCCAACAAGACAATGACCCTAAGCACTCAGCTAAAATAACAAAGGAGTGGCTTCACAACAACTCCGTTACTGTTCTTGAATGGCCCAGCCAGAGCCCAATTGAGCATCTCTGGAGAGACCTAAAAATGGCTGTCCACCAACGTTTACCATCCAACCTGACAGAACTGGAGAGGATCTGCAAGGAGGAATGGCAGAGGATCCCCAAATCCAGGTGTGAAAAACTTGTTGCATCTTTCCCCAAAAGACTCATGGCTGTATTAGATCAAAAGGGTGCTTCTAATTAATACTGAGCAAAGGGTCTGAATACTTAGGACAATGTGATATTTCAGTTTTTCTTTTTTAATAAATCTGAAAAAATGTCAACAATTCTGTTTTTTTCTATCAATATGGGTTGCTGTGTGTACATTAATGAGGAAAAAAAATGAACTTAAATGATTTTAGCAAATGGCTGCAATATAACAAAGAGTAAAAAAAAATTAAGGGGGTCTGAATACTTTCCGTACCCACTGTGTATATATATATATATATATATATATACACAGTATATACACTTCCCATGAGTACATTGTATGGATAATGTCTTCTCTCTTTTGAATATTGTTTGCTCTTTTATGATGAATAGCTTGTTATGCTCCTCGTTTGTTGTTTGTTGAATGGATAAAAACTTTCATTGAACATTTGAGGTTCAGAGTAACTGAAAATCTGACACATTTTATTCAGGTTTTGGGTCAAAGGTCAGCCGGATAACTATGATGGAAGAGAGGACTGTGTTGAAATGAACCCTGAAAATGACCCCGTGAACAACTGGAACGATCTGCCATGCTCTCACAAGAGGAAAGGGATTTGTGAGAAGAACTAGGTTTTATCTAGTCTTGTGCTTTTGCTTCTGTTATTTCATTGAATCGTTTTTATCGTGAATGTATAATTTCTGCCAGCTGATGTTCATGTGAATTTGTTATAAGGAAAATGTCAATATGATCTTATTCTAGCTGTTATCATGCATCTTATTTGTTAGTCTGAAGTGTTGAAGTGAAAATCACACTATATTGCCCTGATTCACCCTATTATTCTGATACTGAGTGTCTGTGAAACTGCCTTTGTGTTGTATTGCTACCATTTTCAATAAAATAGTCAATAACCATGATTACTATAGAAAATTGTATTTTTGTTCTTATTTCATATTTCATTCATGTGTATCTGCTTTATTGCATTTATATTCCTGCAATACCGAAAACTGCAGTTTCAGGAGCCAATTCTACTTCAAACTTCAATCAAACAGATGCAAAGATTAAACCCACAGAAATTATCAATTTTGTATTATCCTTTAAACTTGTTTTTAACGTAAGAGTGAGCATGGCCATTTTAAATTTGTGTCCAAGGCATTCGGTGTCAGCAGTCTCCAGTTATTATTTAGCTGTGCAAAAACAGTTTATTGTGCTGTTGGATGTTGTAAACTGGCATTTGTTTTCAAATTATTTTAATTTATTAATGTACTAATAAACACTAGTTTGTGGCGCAATTGTTTTACCGTTTACTGCACTTTAAGTGCGTCACACATCAGAGGTGAAGCGCCACGCAAAAGGTCTCTTTACAAGAAAACTGATTTTAAAACTAGAATATAGATGCTCATATATTGAAACAAATTAGGTTAAATATTTCAGGAGGATTACCAACGGTTTTGTTTAGGTAAATTTTTTACAATTAAACAACTAAATCATTCCTTAAAAATAATAAAAATACAGAATTGAATAGTAAGTGCTATAAAATAGTATAAACTGCTAATACATGCAATAAAAAAACAAACTTTGGTCCTAGAAATCCGGTCCTGAAACTGCAGACTTCAGTATTGCAGGAATACTGTACTCCTTTATAGGCTGAATAGATTTTCTCCAGTCCAGCAGGGCGCAGCAGAGAGCAGGTTTAGCAGAGTCTTCAGAGAGGAACAGAAACATCAGATTCAGGGCACTTGCTGCCTGTAACAGTTCAATTTAGCTCAAAGGGAATATTAATTAATTTATAGGGAAATTTGAAAGAATCACTTATTTTACGGCTAACCCTATATAGTGAAAACACTATTAGAATGGTAACGAGATCAGCAGTTTAAGGCATTAAATTCATCACATAAAAGACACTTTAAATTCAAACAAGACTTAGATTTTTTTTAACATATAAAACTAATATCTAAACACACACAGAAACATTCACATGAGATGCAGAAAGAAAGAATGTGAGAAAATAATGAGTTTAAGAGAGTGAAGAGATTCCTCTTCTCTGCTTGTTGTGATCTGTTGTGGTCTGCTCCGATTGGTCAGATGGACCAGTCTGATGTGATTGGTCTATTCTGCTCTAACAGAGGGTATGCATTGACGTCACTTTCCCGCCCAAACACGCCTCCTCAGCCGGACTGAGTGGCAAAAGATCCTGCTGCATGACTGGATTTAATAAGGAAAACTGCAAAAACGCTAGTAAAACATGCATAAAACAAATGATTAAACTAAAGATTGGACTCGATAGTGTTCCTTACAACTTACCAAAGATCCGGTAATCCATGGATATTGACATGCTGGCAGGAATCATGTTTCCTGATATTTATATGTGCCTGATTTTCATGTCTGGAAAATACATAAAGCAAATTTGCCTGTGAACGCTTTATATAAATACAATATAGGTAGGTCTAAATCCTGGGGCCTGTTGTTCAAAAGTAATCTTTTGAACAGTAAGCTTTTGAAGTTAGAGAGCCATCTATATTAGATATAGATACAGGTCGCTAAAGACCCAAATATGTAATGATTGGCGTATCATTTATGCATTTAGGCTTAATGTAATACAAGCAGCCACCTGTCAAAACTCACTCATGGGCATTAAGATTTCAGGGCTGCGTTCCACTTCGCGTTTAGACACACACTTCTGCCCTGTCCAAATACCCACACTTGCAGTCTCGGCCACTTGAGAGCTCGTGCACGTGACAGGAAGTATAAGTGGGTAAGACCAGAGATCGTATTATTATAGGGAAATAAGAGGGTCTGTATCTCTTATCATTGGAGAAAGCGTAACGGCTAACTTAATCACGTGCGGCACCTCTCAGCCTATCGTGTCGCCGTTCAAAACTCCTTCCTGCATACCGCCAATGCGTACCGCCAGTTAGCATTAGCCATTACGCTTTTTTGGCTAAAGGTTTCAGGCTTGCCTTCCAGTGGCTTTGGTAAGACTGCCCCATGTATAAAAAAAAAAAATGCCCAAGTGCAGTGCCCTTAATGCACACTAAACCCACACTATCTCTAATACCGCTTCAGAGCGGTATTCGAGGCTAAGCATATCCAATCATGCATTATATTCGGGAACTCACATGCTCCGAAATTGCCATGTCAAGGAAAACATTCAACTGTAAGTTAAATTAATTATATATAGACTATTATATGTAATTTGGTAGTAAAATATAAAGTGTTGCACATTTTAAAGAAGCACCACAATTGTGTCTTCTGTTAGTTACATAGCAAACACTGAACAGGCATTTAGAAGTGTATTTTACAATGCAAAGTATTGAAAATCGGGTAATCAAAAGTCCTACACACACTTGCAGTCTTCACACTCACTTGAACACTTCAGCCAAATACAGGAAATACGTCATGTAAGTAGACAAGTGGTCAAGTGCAAAGACCGCAAGTGTGGGTATTTGGACAGGGCGTTCCCTTCGGGGGAATGCCCGCGCCATTTTGAAGTGCGTTCAACTTCATGAAGTGGACGAATGAAGTATATGGACAGACCCTCGACCCCTCGATTTTGACTGAGGGAGCGAATCTACTTCATATGTACACTTCAGACAGCTATATACCACAATGCAATACGATTGTGACGTCACCTCAGATTAATTTACCCCCACCACAAACAACTCTATGAACTCTCTCTCTCTCTATATATATTTTAAATATTTAAAACAACTCAAACACACCTATATACATATAGAATGGTGCATTCAACAATTGTCAATAATTCAAAAAATGTAAATAATAAATCAACTCAGTGGATTCCAAGTGCTTAGCACGTTCCAATTCAGCCCATTGCAAGAGTTGTGTCCATGATTGTAACATCACAGCAGATCACGCTTAATTTACCTCCACCCCACACAACTTTCGTGTATGATATTGGCGTTATTTATAGAAGCGCGCTCCCGCGTCACTGCGGCTTCCCGACGCTACTACGCCGTCGTCAAGGAGACGCGCACCTGTTACAGTCAGAGAGAAGCAGTTAGTCTTTAATTCATTCATGTTAAATACAGTAGTCTGGAAAGAGAGACAAATATGAAGAAGTCTCATCGCACTAATGTCCTGGTGACGTCCTGTTTGAAGACGCCGGTGGACCCGCACACTAAAGTCCCGTTAGCTCAGTATGAGAGGGAGCGATCACTGCCGCGCGCGCCCGTTCCCGCGCTCACGAACAACAGGCGCTGTGAGAAAGAGGTGACTACAAGCTATTAAACTTCGTTTATTATTGATTAAAGTATGAAAATAAGGTTTTTAGTTTGCACTTTTTGCATAACGTATATTAGAGATATTTCACAAAGCAAAACACAGCTAAGGTTTCCAGTCAATATCTTCCTGACAATTGCCTATTAACGTTAGTCGTTTGGGCTTAAACATGGTTTACACAATTTTGAAAATAATCGTTGTGTAATAGATTAGGGGTGGTTAAACATCTCACTAATAATGAAGAAGAAAGATTAACCTTTAGTTGTATCTCTATGTCTGACATGATGTTCTCGAGGTGCGTGTTTTCTTAATTTCGAAGTATTAAGACATAAGTAGGAAAAATAAATACTTCTGTGGTTGTGGTTATGATTGTTTACTTATAGGTATACTAAATATAGCTAAATAAACTTCAACGGTTAAAATTATTCATAAGTAATTGTTTTATTATTATTAATTAATTAATTAATTTATTTATTTGCAATGCATGTGCATACATGTCCACATTTAGCTACATGAATGTGTGTGATATGCTGTTGGTTTCTTGTCGAATATGGTGAAGAACCGTGAGACAATATAATGTATGAATGAAAAACAATCTACCATCTGGCCCTAAAGCTGTCAGACCTGCAGATTAACAGCTTACACACACACACACACACACACACACACACACACAGAGAGAGAGAGAGAAAGAGTCATCTCATGTTACACACACAGCTACTGATCAGACAAGAATTTCACAAAAAAGAGTGACATATCAAAACGCTGGGCTCTCAACCAACACTCCTTGATTTCACTGCATAAACACTTCCATTACACTGTTTTTTGTTAGTCAAAGGATAATGATGAAGAATTTGAATGATTAAGAATTGGCCTAATATACTTGCATTTACTCTATAAGCAAGACATACAAAAAAGTATTTTTTGCACATATTATCAAAGTAATAGTTATGCATTGATATTTATTTTTAACCTACAATATGGACTTAAGTAATCTAAGCAAATCAGCCTGTTGTCATTGTGTGTATCTTAATAGATGGAGTATGACTCTGGACCCGAGCTGGCGGCTGATGACCCTCCTGCTAAAGATAGCAATGCTCTGCTGATCAAAGACTACAGGGTAACGGGCGATCACATCGACCTCAGGGAGTTCTACTTCTCAAACCAGGAGTACTACCGCAAACTAGAGCAGCTGAAGATGGCTCATCTCCAAACTATGGCCGAACTCGAACTCATGTATCGCAAGAAACTGGACCTCAAAGGGGTGAGCTCTGTGGACAACACTGATCGGATTAATCTGTGAGTTTATACATACTTTTTTTTTTTTTCAAAACACAAACTTTTTATAAATGCATTTGTAGTTCTTTGCCTTTACAAACTGAAATTATTCTGGGTACATAAACTACCATTCAAAAGTTTGCGGCTGAAGATTTTTTAATGTCTTTGGAAGCTTGTTTCCGCCACGGAATAAAACAATTCAAAAGATAATTGTGACTTTTTCTCACAGTTATGAAGTCAGAATTGCACAATATAAATTTGCAACTGCGAGAAAACTTGCAATTCTGAGTTTTTTTCTCGCAATTCTGACTTTTTTCTCGCAGTTTCGAATTTATATCTCGCAGTTGAGACTTTTTATTGTGCAATTGCGAGAAAGTCAGAATTGCGAGTTTATATCTTGCAATTCTGACTTTATAACATGCAATTGCAACTTTATTTCATGCAATTCTGAGAAAAAAGACTTTAAAACTCACAATTGTGACTTCATATTTCGCAATTCTTACTTTATAATTCGCAATTTGTGGCTTTATATCTGAGTTTATATCACAATTCTAACTTTATAACTTGCAATTCTAAGAAAAAATTTGCAATTACCTTTTTTATTCAGTGGTGGAAACAAGCTTCCACACTCTTTTGCTCACCAAGACTGATAAAAAAAAAAAACACAGTAAAAACAGTAATATTGTAAACAATATTATTACAATTTAAAATTTGATTTCAATTTGATTCAGAAATCATTCTAATATGATGATTTGCTGGTCAAGAAGCATTTCTGATTATTAATGTATAATTATCAAATAGAAACTTTTGTAACATCATAAATGTTTTTTTATTGTAATTTTTAATCAATTTAATGCATCCGTGCTGAATACAAGTATTACTTTATTACTTTTGAACAGTAATGTATAACGCAAAACATTCCTTCAGCTTATTAACTTGGAATGAAAATGAAAAGTTTATTAAAATTATTATTATTATTTTTTTGTGCTAAATATACAGTTCCCCAGTGATAACCGGTGGTCTGAAAAAAGCCCAGTCTGCTCTAGAGCTGCGGAGGATTTCAGAACCGTCTGACATGTCTGATGAAGAGTGCGTTGCTAAAAATGGCCAAGGAGACGGCAACACAGAGAAAGGCCTTCTTATCTCGCCCAAAGAGCACATTAAGCACATGTGGCATGACTTCAGTGTCAAAAAGCTTTCTCCGCCTCAATGGCAGCCGTTTTCATCCTCACTGCAGAGCTTGCCTGACTGCCAGACTGACTGCAAACCTAAAAGTAGGATTAGGGGTCAACGTCAAAAAAAACGCAAGCAAAACGGAGACGATGGTTGGCATCCGAGAGTTACGGTCCCCAAGCCTTTCCAGATGACCCTCCGTGAGGTGGAACTGCGCAAGAAGGGCGTCAAATCACGCTCTGAGATCGAACGAGAGAATGAGGATCTCCGGCGCCAGCTGGAAGAGCTTACCGAGTGCCAGAGGAAGTTTCGTGCCAGTCCGATGCCTGCGCACGTGCGTCTCCCGCTGTACGAGGAACTGCAGGAGCGTGACGAGGAACGCCGGCGTTTCCATCGGGAGCAGCAACGTCTACACACCTCGCAGAGACCCTTCAGCTTCCTGGAGCGCGAACGTCTGAAGAAAGAGCAGAAGGAGGCCAAGCTCCGTGAACAAATGCTCAAGCACCACAAAGAGGAAGAGGAGAGGAGGAAGTGCCCGTTCAAGGCCAAACCTGTCCCGCGGGCGGTGAAGGAGGCCGTGTTGGGTGAGCAGCAGAAAGAGGAGGAGCTCTACAGGGCGATAAAGATGCAGATGCGGGCGAGAGAACTGCTTCAAAATGCATCCATGCCTCCTAGCATGCTTGCACGGCATCTCAGTGAGAAACAGACGCAGAAGGCAGTCCAGGACGACAAGCAGCTCCACCGACCCAAAATCAACACTGAAGTTCCAGACTTCGACGCCAGCTACAGGAGGTTTCGTAAGCAGCTGGCGAAGAGCAGAGAAGTGCGGCCCGTGACGGCGTGCGAACCCTTCCAGCTGCGCACGGCTGACATCGCCTCGCACAAAGAGCGCATCATGGCAGAAATCGAGGCAGAGATACAGAGCCCAAAATTGTCACGCTGGCCGTTTGTGAGCCCACGCACACTCTCACCCAGGACGCCCTCGTCATCCCTTTGCTCCTCGCTTTCTGGAAGCCAGGAATGCTTGCCCGCTAAGATCACTGATGCAGCCAAGAAACGGCAAGAAGCTGTGAGGTAACTGTGATGCCCAACCCTGCTTTAAACCCTCATCCTGCTAGAACTTTCCAAATGAAATCCTGTGGGAATTCCAAAGCAGGAATGTGGCTTTCCCTGCCAGTGTGTCTCCCTTTAATAACTCCATGAGCAGTAAATGTAAAAGACTACTGAGTTGTAGATGCCACTGAATCCTTTCGCTGCTTTCAAGTCCTCCTGGGAGGTTCAATAGGATTTCAAGATATTTTGGTCAAAGGTGTAGAAGACTTTCACTAAGACTTTTTAAAAATGAATGGGAAAAATACTTCTGGAACCAAGGCTGCTGAAAAAGCGGGCGGGCACTTTTGCACACGACCATATGGCAAAAAATAGTAAGAGTAACATACTTGAATGCTTTTCTGAATTCAGTTCAAATAAAGAGTAAGTGATATGATGGAAAATGCTATGGAAGCTTGTTTCCGCCACTGAATAAAAAATTTTGTCTCGCAATTCTTTTTTTTTTTTTTTTTTCAGAATTGCGTGATATAAACTCGTAATTGTGAGTTATAAAGTCACAATTGTGTTATAAAGTCAGAATTGCAAGATATAAACAAGCGATTCTGACTTTTTTCTCTCAGAATTGCAATTCTGACTTTATAACACGCAGTTGTGAGAAAAAAGTCAGAATTGTGAGAAAAAAAATGTGCAATTACCTTTTTTATTTTTTACTTAGTGGCGGAAACAAGCTTCCATAAAATGCAGAGGCAATGAGGAACGTAGTTTTGTCATTCAAGCCCATCAATTCATAATCCAGGTAAATAAGTAGTACTTTCTTGCAAGCTTTAGAGCAATTTTTCATCAACAGCGCATAAAATGTGTACAAACTAATCTGTAAATTGAATATTTACAGTGAAAACCATTTTGTGTCTAATTTTGTCTAATTATATCCAATATCAGTTTGCTCTGCAACACTTTAATTGACACACCCAAATTGTTTGGCACTCAAAGAGTTTCCCACTATAAATTATATACTAGAAATGAATTAACATTATGGTGGCACAGATGTGTGTGCATGTTAAAAAATGACTTGAAGGCAGCATTTTTCCCAAACCCTCTCCCTGCTGTCTTACCGTAGCATCGTCCCATTAGTGGAGAGTCCCTCCTTCAAAAGTTAAGTTCTGATAGCTCTTTAATCCTATGAGTAGAAAAGTTCTCGAGCAGAGAAAGCAGGCCAAAGAAGAGGAGGAGAAATGGAAGGAGAAGCAAAAACAGAGAGAGAAGAGACTACAAAAAGTGATCACAAAGCGAGCCCAGGCAAACGACCCACACGTGGCCCTGTCTCAGACCTGCCAGTCCAAACTAAAAGAGTTCAGGTAAACACACATTTCAGGGTGGGTTAAGAGGTAAGGGAAAGGGTCAATGGTGTAATTATAGCTGTGAATACTTATTTCTTAAATACAAGTACAATGTAAAAACATCTATGTACACAATAAGTGCATTGTATCACATGATTAAGTACATAGTTAAAACACCTAATATAAGGTGAATTATGCATTTATACAGCCATACTGATTGACCACTGTTCTGAACCACTTTCCCCCCTGCATATAATGTAAATTGACATTTATTTGTATAAATGCTTTTATACATGTGCACATGGGAACAGGAAACAAGATCTCCAGAGACAGAGAGAGTTCCAGGAAGAGATGAGAGAAATCCAGGAAAGAGTGAAGGGAAGACCTCTACTACTGGAGCAGGTAGCACAGGTGAGCTCTGTCTATTTTATTTTATTTTTAATTTACATTTTACTTTTTTTTTTAACTAAAAAGTTTCCTTTTTGGACATTTTTTTTGTGCAGCTCTATAGAGAGGATAATCATCTCAAAGATATCTATGAATGATGTTGATGAAAATGATAATCCAAAGCTCTCTCTCTTCTCAGATGAATGCTAAGAGAGCAGCAGAAAAGCTCTATTCTGCCACTTTGCATGGATGTGGCCTAAATGAGTCCTTCATCAGCAGTATGAAACACAGACAGACTCCAAGCCCCACCCACTCTGACAGTCAGACTCCACCCACATACAGGTATGACTGATTAGCAAAACAGCCAGCAGGTCAATATGGGGGTTACGCACAACAAACTTCTGTATTCTCTAAAACAGGTTGCATTGCTTCCGGTTCAGGTCTTTTGGATGTGCTTTGTTAAATATAGAGCCATTTTACTCAAGATATACCTTCAAAGGAGCGAGCAATAACTGATGTCCATCACATATGCAGACTGATATCTGATTACCTTAAAAGTCCATAGATATCGCCATTAGTTCATACTGCCGTTAACACTTTCTCTGACAAGCGTATGCAATGAGACTTGTTTTCCTGTTTGTTCATGTGAAGTTCAGCATAAAGCCTATTCTGTGATATGAGTCTCTGAATGGTTTTCATTAATTTTTCCATAGGAAAAGCAGAAATGAAGATCATGAGGAACTTCCAAACTTGCTAGATTCTCTTCTTGATGACTATGAAGATGACTATGAAGAGTATGACCATGACTTGGAGGCAGAACACATGGACAGAGATGAGGACGAGAAACACAATGTAGATCATGACAATGATGAGGAAAAGGGCAATGATGAAGGACACTCACACAAGGGGAGGTTTGATGATGATGATGATGATAATAATGAACAGGATGACCATTATATGGACAATGACAATGAAAGTAATAAGAGTTACCATAGCAACAGGAGCAGAACAGGTAGTGTTAATTAGTTAATTCAAAAAGAAAAAAGAAGAAGATAAAATTAGAAAAGTGATGAGAAACAGAAATGCCTCTAGTGGAGAAGACTGGTATTATATTGTCATTAGCTTTATTCTGGGCATTTTATGTGTTTTAAACTGAACAAACCTCAATAGCAAATTGTTGTTGGATCGATGTGTAATAGAGTGAACCTTAAAAACTTTGTTAAGAGTATGTCCGGGTCACATTTAACCTTAAAATAAAAAAAAAAGTAAAAATATGTACAATTAAAATGTATAAATTAAGCCTATTTTAGGACCATAAAGATATTTTGCATATAAATAAATAAATAAAATTATTTAAATGAGGTATTTATACATCATGGGAGTCTTTAAGTAACTTAAATAATATTTTTTTTAATTGCAATTGTAAAAACAAAAAAACAAAAAAAACCCCAAAAACAAACAAACAAACAAACAAACAAAAACTAAACAAAAACAAAACAAAAAAAAACAGTACCGAAAATTAGCAAAAACAAAACAAAAACAAAAACAAAAAAAACCCTTAATATATGCATTACAGTAATGGGAATGTACTGAATTATCTTGAATATAATGCTGCAGTGCAACATATCTTAATAATGAGCTTACTTTTCTTTATTCAAAATAGAATTTATTATTTTTTTCTTTTTATATGGGACAGAATATGACCTGGACATGTTTGCAAGGCATTCACTCAATAAACAGTAATGAATGTAGTGTATATGTGGAAATATAAATGTCTAGTCAGATATATTTCACAAAAGGCCAAAAATGTTACACATTAAATGAATGTATTTGTATGTGTGGGATTATTAATGAAACTTAATATGTGAAAATAAACTTTATTACAATTTTAATATTTATTTGCGTGTTTGTTTACTTCTTAAATATAAGTACGAGCATATAAAACATTTTAAACATGAGCCATAGCCTAAAAAAACACAGCATGGTCAGTTACTGTTTGTACATCACAAGCAACATCTCAGTAATTTTCCATGCTCCACGCGGTCCAGCCCACCTCACGCTCACGCTCACGCTGTGATGCAAAACCCGCCTCGTACATGGGACCAAGGGCAAAAGACGGGCTGGGCGGGGTCCATCCTGATGGACAGCACCTCTACCCAATCAAATGCAAGCAAGGTGTCAGCGCCACACTCTCTCCAACCAATCAGCTGTAGCGGAGGGCGTGTCCGCAGTCCGAATTTTACGCGGCGCTACGGGCTGAAAACTAAACCGAGATGGAATATGCCAGTCTGAACCGGTTTCAACCGGTCTTGCGTGTGATGCATAAGACTGGAGAGGAGCTGGGTCACAGTCTCTCGCAGATATTTGATTTAAAACAACGTTTTTTCTGCAATAGACAAAAGAATAAACTAACGATTGATTGATGTTGTTGTTATAAAACGGACTGAGTTGTTAAAGCGAGCTGTAAACCGTCATACAGACAGACAGGTGAACTAACACGAGCTGCTGACTGAAAGAGGACCAGGACTCAATTACTGAAGACTATAATTCAAAATAACACCGAAATTGTGTGTTTCGGGGGGTTTCACGTATCGTTTGTTCTGCAGTGTAGTGTGTATGGCTATACTAGTTAGCATTTAAAGTGAACTTGCTAGATACTCAAATTGCCTTTTGAATAGTTTTACACACGCCATCGTGTAAAATGAGATAAACCAAACAGACCTTTCATTTTTTACTTGACGTCTTGATCTTGTTTTGACGCGACGCATATTTCCAGGACACCAAACCTGGTTTGCTGATTCCTAGACCACGTTAGCATTGTTTTTTTTTTCAGCGAAAAGGGGAGTTTTGTTTAAAACAGGTAAGTCAAAGGTGTTTGGTCAGATGGTTATGTTCTATAAATGTTAACAATTAAGATAAGCGAGTTGAATGAAGTGCTAGTTTGCTGACATTGCTGATGCGAAACAGAAACAAAAACGCGTTTTGTTCCTCATCGCTGCCCGTAACTGCAGACTCTCAGCTAGAATGCATGTGGGCTACTTTATAAAAAGTTTAATGAGCGTATATTAAGATATGTTGACACAAATTGTACTCTACACACAGTTAATATGTTGATTTGCCATGTTAGCACTTCTTTAGCAGTGTTTAACTACTATCAGTGATCTCAGCAAAACCGCACTCAGGGTCATTATAGGTTGTAATTCAATGTAAATGCAGTGTTTGTGGACAAAAGTGCATCCACGTGGTGTGATCCACTGGTTTAGTGTCTAACTGTTAATATCAGATATCCCTCTGTTAAACAACTAGTCAAGTTAGTAAGCGTAGAAGAGGTAATAGTATTAGTCATCTGTACAATTTGTACCAGTGTTAATTTAGTGTCATAATATACTATTTTAGTTATTAATACTTTGAATTTTATTCTTTCCATTTGTTCATTTTAGTAATTTTTTGTTTTTATTAGATCTTTTTAAAATGTTTATAGTTTTTTTTAGTTCATTTTTCGTTGTTGAAGTAGTACTTCAATTTAAACAAACGAAAATGAGAAACATGGCATTGACAACTAACTGAAATAAAATAAGTTAAAAATATTTAATATTTTGTTTCAATTAATTAATTGAAAAGTCAATTTCAGTCAATTAAAGCTAAAGCTATTAAAACCATTTTCGTTAATTGTAATGAACAACTTGATAATGTTATGAGGAGTCAAAGAAGTGTCACTGTTGATATTTGATAATTAAAAGATGATGTCCGTCTTGTTCCCTTGTCACCTGCAGCTCTATGCCGGCAGACATGACCATGTTGGCGGATCACACAGCACGACAGTTGCTGGACTTCAGTCAGAAGCTAGACATCAACCTGCTGGACAATGTGGTCAACTCCATGTACTATGATGTGGGATCTCAGGTATGGGTCTGTTTGCAAAATCCAACAATTCTGAAGTTTTGATCATATTCAGATCGTAGTTTGGTGTTTGCCAGACAAGTACAGTGCATCAAAAGTGTTTTTTGTTATGGCTATTTTAGCAAAGACTTGCACAAGAAGTTCTCACCAACCTGAAGGACCACCCAGATGCCTGGACCAGAGTGGACACCATACTGGAGTTCTCGCAGAACATGAAGACAAAAGTATGTCAACGTTAATGTGTTTCTACATTTTGCCAAGCAAATATTTGTTCTTTGAGTCCTGCTACTGAATGAAACCTTGGGCTGTTTTCACACTGGCACTTTTGGTGCACACCCAGGTTCGATTGACTTCAGAATTTGGTTTGTTTGGATGATGTGAACCCTGTTTTCTGAACTTTCGCTGCTCATATGAATGCAATCGTACTAAATCACGGAAGTGAACAGCTATCGCTTCATACCGTGCCCGGGCGTGGTTCAGTTAACTGTCCCTGGCCTGCTTGGAAGGGGTCCGCCAGAGCACGGTTCAGTTGGGCTCTGGCACGATACGCATGCAGTTTGAGCGCTAACCGCACTGGAGCACGGAACAGCTGTGCGCTACTGTCATCATTACGACAGCAAACATCATCTATTACTACTTGGACGGTACACTTCAGTTTCTTCAATTAATCGAGTGTATTTAGGCTTATAACGGGTCTCATTCTCAAGTGAAAATCGATGCGCAGCATAAATAATAAATCTATTAGACAATTTATTAGTGAAAGCTCTTTTCTTCCTGTTTGCTTCAAAACAAAAAGTTGCATCGTAAATGACGTAAGCGTGGTCCAACCCGGAACGTTTAAGGGTTAGTTCACCCAAAAATGAAAACAATGTCATTTATTACTCACCCTCGTGCCGTTCCACACCTGTAAGACCTTCATTAATCTTCAGAACGCAAATTAAGATATTTTTGTTGAAATCCGATGGCTCAGTGAGGCCTGCACAGCCAGCAATGGTACTTCCTCTCTCAAAATCCATAAATGTACTAAAAACATAATTAAATCAATTCCTGTGAGTACAGGGGTTCAATATTAATATTATAAAGCGATGAGAATATTTTTTCTGCACCAAAAAAATAAAATAACTTGTATAGTGATGGCTGATTTCAAAACGCTGCTTCATGAAGCTTCGGAGCATTATGAACCTTTTGTGTTGAATCAGCGGTTCGGAGCGCCAAAGTCACGTGATTTCAGCAGTTTGGCGGTTTGACACGCGATCCGAATCATGATTCAACACAAGATTCATAATTCTCCGAAGCTTAATGAAGCAGTGTTTTGAAATTGGCCATCACTAGATGTCGTTATTTTTTTCACCAAAAATATTCTCGTCGCTTCATAATATTAATACTGAACCACTGTACTCATGTGAACAGATTTAAATATGTTTTTAGTACATTAATGGATCTTGAGAGAGGAAGTACCATTGCTGTCTATGCAGGCCTCACTGAGCCATCGGATTCCAACAAAAATATCTTAATTTGTGTTCCGAAAGGTCTTACGGGTGTGGAACAGCATGAGGGTGAGTAATAAATTAGATTATTTTCATTTTTGGGTGAACTAGCCCTTTAAGTGCAAAGTGAGTGCAGGTCAGTGGGGGAGTGATGAGAGGGGGACATTGTCCCAGGGGACGGTACAACACAACCGTGCCTAGTGTGAGTACACCCTAAGTCAGGGGTCTCCAATCCTGCTCCTGGAGGGCCACTGTCCTGCAGAGTTTAGCTCCAACCCCAATTAAATACACCTGAATCAGCTAATCAAGGTCTAATTAGGCATACTAGAAACTTCCAGGGCAGGTGTGTTAGGGCGAGTTGGAGCTAAACTCTGCAGGACAGTGGCCCTAAGTTATACTGGCAAGCTATTCCACAATCTAGGCCCCATCATCGAGAAGGCTCTATCTCCTCTGCGTTTTAATCTTGAACAAGGTACTGTATGTAAGTTTAGGACAGCAGATCTTAAGCTTCTGGGAGTGTAGGGTAATTAGACAGGTAATTAGGACCAAGGTTATCTAAGAATTGGTACACAAAGCAGAGAATTTTAAAGGCAATCCTAAATTGGACTGGAAGCCAATGAAGAGCTCGCAGAGCAGGGGTGGCAAGATCATATTTGTGACCTTTCTTGAGAAATTTGGCCACAGCATTTTGAACCAGTTGAAGACGAACGACCTGGGACTTCGAGATACTGCAATACAAAGAATTGCAATAATCCAAATGAAAGGTTATAAAAAGCTGTCATAAAATCTTTCAGAGAGAAGGGGTTTAAATTTAGGTGCCATAGACTCAAGTGCCCGTTACGTGCTGATGCTTTGAAAACAAAAACAAAAGTTCAAAAACCAAAATATAAAAGTGAGTTGAGCAACTATGCATTTTGCAACCTTTACCAAGCAACAGAGTAAACAGCTGCTGCTTTGATGATGCAAACGCACTGCAGTTCGGACCCATATAATGTGAACACAGTCCAGCGGGAGCAATTGAACTGGACTAGGGAAATCGAACCATGTGTGAAAGCACCCATTAGCTTAGTCTTTTTTTTTTTTTTTCTGCCACATCAAACTAATGTTTTTTCTTTTTGCTATTTGTATTGCAGTACTACGCTCTTCAGATACTGGAGACCGTGATCAAAACACGCTGGAAGATTCTTCCACGAAACCAATGTGAAGGTGAGGGACTGTATGACTGTATGAGTCTTTATGGTTGCGTTTACACAGGCACAAAAATCTGATTTTTTTTTTTTGCTCACATCTGACACAGATCGGAATTAGTTCTGAGCCACTTCCAAATGTGGTTTTAAATCAGATACATATCCGATCTCTGGACATGCGACCTACGTCTAAACACGCATATCCGATTCCCCTTGGAAATCCAAGCCACCACACAGTGAGGGCGACACATTTGCTCACTAAAAGGTAGCTTTTATGTTGTATTATGAAGCAGACGTGCATGTATGCACTCACACAAAAAATTCACAGCTTTATTATTGAGGTGGGAACTTTATAGGCTATGTCTAGGCCTATATCTTTTCCTAGAAAGAAACACACACACACACACACATATTCAGCAGCTGAATTTCAACCTCTGCCCGGTTAATTTAAGAGCCCCACCGTGTTGTGTTTTTTTTTTTTTTTAAATAAACCAAAAGCTTCACTGGGTAGGCTACTCTCTCTCGCGCGCGCTCTCGTTATCATTCATATTCGAATTCATTCAAATATATGTAATTTTACCTGCTACTTTATTTCACTTCAGAATTATAGATCTACCGACCGTAGATAAAATAACAAATGCAAATTACCTTTATTTTCCAGTCCATATCCGTTCAGTCAGATTTCGCACTGCAAAACATCCGTGACACTGACAGCTGTTAACCATTCTGGCAGGTAATCATGGCCACCCGTCCTGAAATATATAAATAATTTTAATAGCACGTCCATTCAAAACCCGAGGGTCTACCATGTGCATGTAAAACTATCAATGACAATCATTTTGGGGTGGGAAGTAATGTAAACACAGATATCGGATACCAGTCGCGTCTAAAATGAATGTTAACACACTGGGTAAAAAGATCGGATCTGTGCATTAAGACTTGCAGTGTAAATGTAGCCTATGGCAGGAGTTCTCAACTCTGGCCCTCAAGATCCACTTTCCTGCAGTGTTTTGCTCCAACCCTAATCAAACACACCTGAACAAGCTAATCAAGCTCTTCAGGATTACTAGAAAGCTACAGGCAGGTGAGTTTGGAGCTAGGTTGGAGCTAAACTCTGGGAAATTGGACCTTGAGGGTCAGAGTTGAGAACCCCTGCTCTATGGAGAATCTACAACACACCTCCACATTATATAATCATACTGTCATATGAAAACTTAATGATTTCCTTTAAGGAATGCACAAAAAACTGACAGCTCTGTCTGTTCACAGGAATAAAGAAGTATGTAGTTGGGCTGATTATCAAGACTTCTTCTGATGCCAACAGCGTAGAGGTAATAAAAATGCTTCAGATGTTTAATTATCTTCTACCAATTGCACCAGTGTAATTTTAGTATAACGTACTATTATAGTTTTATTAATATTTTAAATTAGTTTTTTTTTTATTTTCCATTTTCATTTTACTAAAGGTTTTGTTGTTTCTCATTTCTATAAATTTTTTTTAGTTTATTTTTATTTAGTAAGTAGTATGTCATATTTGAAAATGAGAAATGTTCAAATATAAAACATGATCAAATATAAAACAGCTTTACAACTTTATATTAAACTAATTTATTTTCAGTTAGTTTTATCTCACTATAATAACCCTGATTTGTGCTGAATGCATCTGTACTTGTGATTTTGCTCTTACAGAAGGAGGGGGTTTACATTGCAAAGCTCAACATGATCCTGGTGCAGGTGAGCATCATTTCAGGATTTTTTTTTTCTAGTCATGATTTTGTGACAGTGTATGGCTTACTGTGTTCCTGTTTTTGTGTAGATCCTGAAGCAGGAGTGGCCGAAGCACTGGCCCACGTTCATCAGTGACATTGTGGGAGCGAGTCGCACCAGTGAGAGTCTGTGTCAGAACAACATGATCATCCTTAAGCTCCTCAGTGAGGAGGTGTTTGACTTCTCCAGCGGCCAGATGACTCAGGTTAAAGCCAAACACCTGAAGGACAGGTATACATGTGACACTTACAGACTGTAACAGGTGTAGTTGGGAAAATTAAGTAAAAAAAAAAAAAAAAAATTTTTACCCCTCTCTCTTTGACCTCTTGCAGTATGTGCAACGAATTTTCCCAAATATTCCAGCTCTGCCAGTTTGTCATGGTATGTAAGAAGCAGATTACCACAGTAGTCGTTGTTTTGATAATTAAGTTAAGTATTCTCTGGCCTGTCATTTTTAACTTGGATGTATTGCTGTTTTCTTCAGGAAAATTCCCAGAATGCCCCTCTGGTCCATGCCACATTGGAAACCCTTCTTCGTTTTCTGAACTGGATTCCTCTGGGCTACATATTTGAGACCAAACTAATCAGCACGCTGGTGTACAAGGTAACAAGACTTGGGGTTTCTTATGTGACAGCTAAATAAATAAGCAATAAATATGAAATCCACACAATTTCTCAGAATTTGCTGTTAAAATTATAATTATTTGATGAATTCTGATCTGTGAAACGCTCATGTATTAGTATACAAACTGCCGTCACTCCTCTCACAAAGGCGCACTGTCATTGGTTCAGCTTGCCAGTGCGTAAGAAAGAGAGGAAAATGATTGGAGCGCTGGCTGTTCTTATGGACTCTCTGCTTAAGGCTTTGTGTCCGAGCTGGTGCTCCTACATTTATTGTCTTTCACCTATTTTGTATTTCAGAAAGTTTATCATTTGTGTTCCGACTTATTCCACAGTTTCTGAATGTTCCGATGTTCCGGAACGTCACGCTGAAGTGTCTGACAGAGATCGCAGGTGTCAGTGTCAGTCAGTACGAAGAGCAGTTTGTCAACCTGTTCACTCTCACCATGATGCAGCTCAAACAGGTACTCACACTTTAATACTGTTGTTGAAAAGTTCAGGGTCAGGCAGATTTAAAAATTTTTTTTTTTTTAAATAAATAAATGCATCCTTGAAATTTTATGCATCCTTGCTGAATGCATTAAATTGATTAAAAGTTATAGTCAAGACATTTATAATGTTACAAAAGATGTCTTTTTCAAATAAATGCTGTTCTGTTCTTGCCGTCTTCAACATAAATAATCAGAAATGTTTCTTGAGCATCAAATCATCATATTAAAATGATTTCTGAAGGATCATTTGACACTGAAGACTGGAGTAATGCTGAAAATTCATCTTTGATCGCAGGAATAAATTACATGGTTGTAGAAAATGGGTTTTTACATTGTAATAATATTTCACTATTACTGTTTTTACTGTATTTTTGATCAAATAATTTTAGCCAAACGTTTGAACAGTAGCGTATGGCCATATTACTAGATATGGTTGGAGGACCTCTTGATGATGTCAAAGGGGTCTTTCCAAAGGTATTATGTGTCTTGAATTTGACTAATTAAACATGATTATTTTGTGAATAGTACAGTTTCTGCTTGAGTGTTATACCAACTATACCAAACCTACAAATATTAGATTTTAAACCAAATCCTCATTATTCTATTTGACAGATGCTTCCATTGAACACAAATATCCGTCTGGCGTATGCAAATGGTAAAGACGATGAGCAGAACTTCATCCAGAACCTCAGTCTGTTCCTCTGCACTTTCCTCAAAGAGCACGGACAACTGATCGAGAAGAGACTGAACCTCAGAGAGACACTCATGGAGGTACACGCATATATACACACGGTGAAAGATATATAGATAATGTGAAAGTGACACACCCTCATGCCTAATTGTTTGTCTTCCATGTGCTCAGGCTCTGCATTACATGCTGCTGGTGTCTGAGGTGGAGGAGACAGAGATCTTTAAGATCTGCTTGGAGTACTGGAACCATCTGGCCGCCGAGCTCTACAGAGAGAGTCCCTTCTCTACCTCCACCTCTCCGCTGCTCTCAACCAGCCAACACTTTGACGTGCCGCCCCGCCGACACCTTTACCTGCCTGTGCTCTCCAAGGTCAGTTAATCACAGTGTACAGCAAGTCCACCTCAAATTGTTGGTAGCAGGAGAAAAACCGTCTGTGTTCTTGACCGGTCTCAGGTGCGTCTGCTGATGGTGAGTCGCATGGCCAAACCGGAGGAGGTTCTAGTGGTGGAGAACGATCAGGGCGAGGTGGTGAGAGAATTCATGAAGGACACAGACTCCATTAACCTCTACAAAAACATGAGAGAGACTCTGGGTAATCAAGATGGGCTTATAATGCATAAAAAAAGTCTAGGGCTGCATATGAAATCACATACTCTCTTGAGTAGGTACTTAAGGTACTTGGAATAAGCACTTTGCGAGCGCTAAAAAAGTAAAAGTTCTTTATAATATGAACGTGTGAAGTATGAATGTAATCCGGACGTATTACGTTCGCCATGTTGTCATTATGTGACCTACCAGCATCAGTTGTGTTGCTTCTCTGCCATTCATAAATCCTCATGGGAGAGTAATGTTTCCATCAAATGCACACTTCAGAATCTTGATGGAAGTAGTAAGTCATCCAGGGACTATTTGCCTGCTCTTTTATGAGTACTGTGAATTCAGACATAATTCTTTTGTCACATACTGTTTTTCACCTATATAGTAGGGAAGTATGCAATTTCACATGCAGCTTCGGTCAACAGCACATTGCTCATCTTTCTGGACAAAGCTTCATAATGATCTCTTTTCTTGTCCAGTCTACTTGACTCATCTGGACTATGCCGATACGGAGCGGATCATGACCGAGAAGCTTCATAATCAGGTGAACGGTACCGAGTGGTCCTGGAGGAACCTGAACACGCTGTGCTGGGCCATCGGCTCCATCAGTGGGGCCATGCATGAGGAGGACGAGAAGAGATTCCTTGTCACTGTCATTAAGGTGTTTATTCAACATGTGTTTGAGTTTATCAGAAACTTTACATGGAAAAAGATTGTTCAAGTGCAAAATTCACTTACACACGCTATTTAAAATATAGTAGGCAGTGTAAAGTGTGCACTATGGTTTAAAAGGTTTTTTTTTTTTTTTTAAAGAAATTAATACTTTTATTCAGCATGAATGCATTAAATAGTTAAAATAAGTAATATTAATGGGCTTGTTGTGATAGTCGGTGTTGACGGTGTTACCGGTGTTCAGCCGCAACACCAGTATTGTCACTTGCACCCCACCGTCCTTTTATTTATTTATTTATTTATTTATTTATTTATTTTTTTTAAATGGTAATATAAATAATTTAGTTCAGTTAGAAAACCGATACTACAATAAAAAACTGAAAGCATCTGCTCAATGCAAGGAGCTGACTGACAAGACGATAGCAGAAGATTTTTGGACTTTTGCAATATTTTGGATTTAAATCCAGTGCTAATAGGGACCCTGCAAAGGATTTGTTGTGTTTTTTATTAAGAATAATCGCCCACCATTCAAACAATTGCCGCCCCCGAATTGGTGCTGATTTGAAAGCGTAAGTAAAATTTGCATGGCCGCACGGGCATTCATCGTGTTTACTGCTGCAGACCGTCAGTAAAGACATTTATAATGAATACAAAAAATTTGTTTCAAATAATTGCAGTTCTTTTGAACTTTTTTAATCAAAGAATCCTGAAAAAAATAATAACTATTTAATAACTTATTTTCAACATTGATAAGAAATGTTTCTTGAATCAAATCAGCATATTAGAATGATTTCTGAAGGATCATTTGACTGAAGACTGAGTATTAATGCTGAAAATTCAGCTTTGATCACAGGAATAAATTTACAATACATTTAAATAGAAAATTAGAAAATCTTTTTAAATTGTATTAATAATTGTATTAATTACTATATATTTAATCAAATAAATGCAGTCTTGGTGAACATAAGAAATTTTAAAAACATTAAAAAGTCTTACTGACCCCAATCATGTGATTGTATGTAGTCTGTATACTGTGCAGTATAATGATATTTAATTTTGGCATGGTTTAGACATGACTTGAGGCTGGAATACACTACACGAATTTTGCTCAGATTTTTGCCTTGATTTGTAATCTCAATGAGTCGACAATAGTCTGTAGCAGTCTGTAGGTTTTGGGCAGTCGGAGTTGACAGTTCTCAGAAAATAGCGTAGTGCATGATGTGTACAGATTCTAATTTGTTTAGCTTCAGACTGATTCCATCCAGTCAGAGGATATCAAAAGGTGTTTGATATTTTAAGCCAAATTTTGAACGCATATCGTAGTGTATGATGCTTTGCTACTGAAACTGAAGCTGTCCTCTGCCATTTTTGCAATAAAATACAATAACAATACAAAAGTAAATTAACAGAACATGCGTAGTAAATTAGCCTCAATATTTGACTCCTCAGCACATAAAACAAGGTCTGGTAGTGTATGATCCTCAGTCATTTAGTGTATGGTGCTCAATATTTCTCTAACCATTAGAGCTGCACAATTAATCATTAAAAGATTGTGTACATACACCCAAGCAGTCTTACTCCTAAATGACAATGATTCACCTGTGTCTGTGAAACCTTTGACAAGTACGATCACAGTAAACATTTGGATCAGTGTTCTGATCCAAAGAGAACAGTCATGTTGCAAACAGTCTTTTCAACCACACAGTATCATTATTTCTGTATTTCAAATATTTATATTATCACAGAAGTACTGGGATAAGAGTTTAAATGTTTGTCAGTAAAATCAATATATCTCTGTGGCAGGATTTGCTGGGTCTGTGTGAACAGAAAAGAGGGAAAGACAACAAGGCCATCATCGCTTCCAACATTATGTACATCGTCGGCCAATACCCACGATTCCTCAGGGCCCACTGGAAGTTCCTCAAAACTGTCGTCAACAAGCTCTTTGAGTTTATGCACGGTGAGGAACGGATCATGTTTGACCCTTTGTTTGGTCATGCATGTGTTGGTTTTTTTGCTAAAGAGCAAATTTTATCTCAAGGTTTCTGTTATTTGGAAAGTCTCTCTCTGTCTTTCAGAGACTCATGATGGTGTGCAGGACATGGCCTGTGACACGTTCATCAAGATCGCTCAGAAGTGCAGGAGGCATTTTGTGCAGGTGCAGGTGGGGGAAGTGATGCCCTTCATTGACGAGATCCTCAACAACATCAACACCATCATCTGTGACCTGCAGCCGCAGCAGGTGCACACGTTCTACGAGGCCGTGGGCTACATGATCGGAGCCCAGACGGACCAGACCGTCCAGGAGCGCCTGATTGAGAAATACATGCTCCTTCCCAACCAGGTGTGGGACAGCATCATCCAGCAGGCCACCAAGGTAAGAAGTAGTGTTATTTTCGTCTCCCTGAGATACTTATACTATTATAGTGAGTAGTTTGAATCAGTTATTTTTATTTTTATCTTTCCAAACTATAAGGGAGCAGGATACTCTTGCACTTTTAAGGGTTTATACTCTAATGTTAAGATTGAAACAGAATGGCACCTGAACTCAAAGCACATGATCTCTCTCATTAATCAGAACGTGGACATCCTGAAGGACTCGGAGACGGTGCGTCAGCTAGGCAGCATCCTGAAGACCAACGTGAGGGCGTGTAAAGCTGTGGGTCACCCATTCGTCTTGCAGCTGGGCCGCATTTATCTAGACATGCTCAATGTCTACAAGTGCCTGAGCGAGAACATCTCTTCTGCCATCCAGAGCAATGGTGAGCCACACACTTGATATGAGCACATGATCCATAACTTCCACATTAAAACAACTCATGCTTAACTCTTCTGTCTTTCTCTGCAGGTGAGATGGTGACTAAGCAGCCTCTGATACGCAGCATGCGGACAGTGAAGAGAGAAACTCTGAAGCTCATTTCAGGATGGGTCAGCCGCTCCAACGACCCGCAGATGGTTAGTTATGCTGATACCGGATCAGTCTGTGCTCATGCCAAAACAATAAGCCGGGTGTGACAGCAATACACAGCATTGTTGTTGTCTCTTTAGGTTGGAGAGAACTTCGTTCCACCTTTGCTGGAGGCGGTTCTCATTGACTACCAAAGAAACGTTCCAGCCGCTCGAGAACCAGAGGTGCTCAGCACTATGGCAACCATTGTCAACAAACTCGGTGCTCACATAACAGGAGAGATCCCGAAGATATTCGATGCTGTATTTGAGTGCACCCTCGACATGATCAACAAGGTTAGTCCATCTCTTTTGTTTTACATCTTGATTTTTCTGTGACAAACCAAGTCTGGTAGTGAGTACACACTCGCCATTTAACGTAGGGCTGAGTGATTCATCGAAATTTAAATTGCGATTATGGCTTAGAGCACTTGTCAAATTGCAAAAGCTGTGATTCCATTTAAATACATGTGTGTGTGGCACTGTGTTTTTATAGGGTTGTCAAAAGTACAGGTACCAAGTTGGTACTAAAACTTTAAAAATGTGATGATACCAGCATTTCCCCCTAGCTTACACAGATACACACAGGAGCTTTTGAAAGCTGGCGTCAAATCAGTGGATCCCTAATATATCCGATGATAATGCTCAGTGAAGAGTGTCACAGACGTTTTTGAAGAGTTGATCATATCTGTTGAGTGTGTGTGAACACTGGCCAATCAGGGGTGTTTGAGTTAGTCAGAATCTGCTCAACAGCGCTCAAAATGCTAGGGGGAAATGCTGGAATCGTCACATTTTTAAAATTTCAGTACCGCTGGTACTTTTGACAACATTAGTTCTTTTACATTCAAACAGCTCATGATCTGCCAGTGTTTTCAGTGTCTCATTTGGGAACCATTTTGGGATTGTGTAGCCCTACTTTAATTCTTGTTATTTTCCTGTCTCAGAACTTTGAGGAGTATCCTGAGCACAGGACGCATTTCTTCTACCTGCTGCAAGCCGTCAACTCCCAGTGTTTCCCAGCTTTCCTGTCCATCCCACCCGCACAGTTCAAACTGGTTCTGGACTCCATTATCTGGGCCTTCAAACACACCATGAGGAATGTGGCTGACACAGGTGGGTGGAGAGACTAAAGTTACAGCTACAGTTGAATTGTGCTTGAACAAATAAACCAACTCTACGTTACTCTATGGCCCGGTTTCCACCTGGTATTAAGATGCGTTTTTGATCACAAGTAAATGAGTGAGACCTAGTCCCGTTTACACCTGGTGTTTCAGTCAGTCTCTTTTGTCCACTTTCAACCACTTCTGTCCTGATTTCTTCAGGGGGAGGGTCCATGGGTGGGTAAATGTATGGGCTTTTTCAGATCTTTCTATTTAATTGACAAAATAAGCTCATTCAATTTACATATAAATGCACCCGGAGATGATGGAAAAACGTACGGAGAGCAGCAGCTTTCGTGTCTACTCTGACAGCTCCAAGAATTTTTTTTTTCTTTTTTTCTTTGTCTTCAAACCAAACTTAGGTCTTCAGCTGACAAAGTTTAAATCCCGTCTGGCTAGCGCGCTTCTCATAATGTTTACGCGTTAGGTCAGTAGGAGGGGAGTAGGTGGTCTTTTGTGGCTTTCGATCACATAAGCGTTTCCTCTACAAAAGCAATCTGGTCAAATGTGTTTTTGGCTACCTCTGAAAGTGTTTGAAAGTGGACAAGCTCAATGTTTTAGACCCTTTTACACCTGTATTTAGCGTCATCCACTTCGACCAATCGACCAAAAACCATCTTAATACCAGGTGGAAACAGGGACTCTGTGAATGCAGAAGGCTTGTAGCTACACTTGATTTGACAAATTGTGGTGTTTATAAATGTTTCTGAATGCAGTTCTTAATGGCCAAGCATTTGTGACCTGCATTTGTGTGGTTGCACAGTATGTTTGACATTAGGTTTACTCTGTGTCACACGCAACATAAATGAACGTGCTGACTGTGTGTGTTTGTGCTTCTCCAGGGCTTCAGATCCTGTTCACGATGCTGCAGAACATCGCACAGGAAGAGGGAGCAGCTCAAAGCTTCTATCAGACCTACT
Organism: Elopichthys bambusa; assembly: GCA_037101425.1. Classification (NCBI taxonomy): domain Eukaryota; kingdom Metazoa; phylum Chordata; class Actinopteri; order Cypriniformes; family Xenocyprididae; genus Elopichthys; species Elopichthys bambusa. The sequence continues at coordinate 35,961,811 of CM074436.1, read as the reverse complement.
TCTGCGACATCCTGCAGCACATTTTCTCGGTTGTCACGGATACGTCTCATACGGCTGGTCAGTTGCTAGGCAGAGAGATAGTGACATGTTTACAGTGTAACTAATGGAACTGTTATTTCGCTCAAAGGCTTCATATCTCACCGTCGAAAAACACGATCAGCTCCTTTTCCAGTGGAAATCAAAAGCGGAAAAAATATATGCAAAATTATTATTTAAAAAAAAAAAAGGAGTTTTGGCCATTATTTGTAAAGTTATTATAATTGCACACATTTTGCCCCCAAATTTTCATTACCAAAATGCAAAAAATGTTTAACATTTAAAGCATGTTTTACTGCCTCTTATTTATGCTAATTTAAACTGAACACCAGTATTATCATGATGTATTTGATGATTGATCTGTGTGTTTTGTGATGGCAGGTCTGACGATGCACGCCTCAATCCTCGCCTACATGTTTAACCTGGTGGAAGAGGGTAAAATCAGCGTAGCTCTGAACGCAGGCAACGCGGGCAACAATCAAGGCTACGTGCAGGAGTACGTAGCCAACCTGCTGAAGACTGCCTTCCCACATTTGCAAGAGTAAGAAGAGCCGAGAACATGGAGTCTGTGTTTTCAGCATGCTGTCGGTGTCCTGTGTTAATCTCACTGGTGTTTTGTTTTTCAGCGCCCAGGTGAAGGTGTTTGTCACGGGTCTGTTCAGCTTGAATCAGGACATTCCTGCCTTCAAAGAGCACCTCAGGGACTTCCTGGTCCAGATCAAAGTATGTCACTTCCTTCCTGCTAGATTTTACTTCCTTATTCTCTAGTCATGAACCAAGACACAGGCAGCCACCGACAGAAGTTCACAATAGAATTGGATACACACATGAGTAGGGTGGGAAATTAACTTTTAATAGTAGTAGTAGTAAATTATGTAATGCATAATTAAATTATTAATAATAATTTAAATATTAATAGTTAATAGTAATTGGTTATTAAATGATTAATAGTTATTGTGTATAACAGCATTTTAATGACAAATTGTATTAAATATTAATGTTAAATAATACTAGCCAATAATTAAAATGTTATGCTGCATAATATTGATATTATTATTATTGTTAATTATTAACATTAGTCATTGATAGTTGTAATAAAGCGGTTATGCATAATGATAATTAATTAATAATAATAATTGTGCATTGCAGAGACTTTTAATAAGCATAATTGTATTAAATATTAATGTTAATAATTAAATCAATAGATAATATATTTATATGTACATTTGTTAATTAACATTAATCATTAATAGTAATAAATTGTAAACAATGCTGTTACACATTACTAATAAATTATTGTTGTGCATAATTTTGTATTTTATGTATTGTACATTAATTAATAATAATTATATTACATTTTAATACTAATTAAATCTTAATAGCTAATATTAATAATTAAAATGAAATAAAATTATTATTAATTAAAATAATCTGTCATGCATTTATCAATAATATATTATGTTAATCAATATTCAATACTAATAATTATGCATAAGTTGATGATAATAAATTGATGCTATTGTGCATAATAGGTCATTTTAATTAATAATAGTAATATATTATTATCAAGATGGTTGCCATATATTATTATTATATATTATTATTATTATTATATATATTAGAATTGTATTAAATAATTCTAATATAATATATTGTACTAAATATTTTATTAAATATTGTTTATAATTTAATAAGTTATTATTGATAATTAAAATAGTATGTTGTTATTATTGTTATATAATCAAATATTGTGACGTCCATAGTTTCTGGCCTTTAAAAAGGACATGTATTCTGTTTTTGATTCTGAATAAAATTCCAAATTCTAGTTAATACTAGCTATAATTTGATGCATAACATTGAAAATTGCATTTGAAACAATGCTGCTTTGAAACAATGTCTTGTGAAAAGTGATGTACAAATACTTGACACAACAGCGTTGAAGTTGTTCTCACACGCACACTCACTCATTCTGTGTTTGCAGGAGTTTGCAGGCGAAGACTCCACAGATCTGTTTCTGGAGGAGAGAGAAGCGGCTCTGCGTCAGGCTCAGGAGGAGAAACACAAGCTCCAGATGTCTGTCCCAGGAATCCTCAATCCTCACGAGCTCCCGGAGGAAATGTGTGAATGAGCTCCTATGACGTTTCACACTCGTTCGGGGCGCTTTGAGCTCCTCTGTCAAATGTGTGCGTGTGTATAGAGAAGTGGCAGTCAAATGAGGACAAATAGGAAAATTAATCCAGATGTTGGTTGTTTGTCGACCCAGTCCATGCCAATATGTAAATGAAAGACATGTCTGTTATTTGTTTTCTGGCTCCTCCCACCTCTCCCAAATTCCTTGGTTTTACATAACAGAGCATTTTATATAAAGGAAACTGTTGCTGTCTATCTCCTGTATATCAATCCACTGTATATGCATAAATTTTTCTGTTCGGCATGTTTGCTTTCCTATTTCGAAGCACATGACTAATCATTTTAATGCCTCATCTATTTGTGAATATGTAATATACAGTATGACAGGCCGATGAAGACGGACAGTTGCTGTGCAGGAAGTGAGGTTTGCTCACAGGGACGTGTCGTTGTGGCTTGTGAACCACAGCAAGTGAATGTGACGGTTGAGGATCAGTCCCGATGCTGTTCCTATGTTCTTTATTGGGAAGTTGTGCATATATATATTCCATTTGATTGCAATGTATGGGAAAGACAAGTCTTTTTCATGCTGTGGCCTCACAGAGTGTTTTTTTTTTTTTTTTTTTTTTTTTTTTTTTTTTTTGCATAGGGATGTCATTATAATGGAAAGGTTTGTTCATATCATCCTATTTGTAAAGCTGTGCATTAGTACTATGGAAACATAAAGTTGGTTATTTTTACAAAGCATTGTGTGTGTTTTTCATTTAGCTCATAAGACTGTAATACAGCTTCGCTATAGTATCTCATTAATACTGATGGAGCAATTAATAGGATCAAGCTGTTTTGAGAAGAAACTGTTCCTATTCCAAATACCAGTGGAAAACAAAATGCTTAGGATTTATTAAAGCAATGTGTGTTTGTAATGTACAATACTGTTCAAAAGTTAGCGTGTTTTTGAATGACGTATACTCACTGAGGCTGCAGTTTGCTCAAAATTACAGTAAAAACGGCAACATTTAAAATAACTTTTGTATCGTAATTTATTTTACAATGTAATATAATTCCTGTGATCAAAGCCGAATTTTCAGCATTGCTCTAGTCTTCGGTGTCACGTGATCGTCCAGAAATCGTTAAATATGCTAATTCGATGCTCAAGAAACATTTATTAATGTTGAAAACAGTTGTGTTGCTTCATAAGTTCAAAAGAACAGCATTTATTTGAAATAGAAATCTTTTGTTACACTATAAATGTCTCACTTTTGATCAAGTTAATGCGTCCTTGCTGAATAAAATAATTTCTTTAAAAATCTTACCGTTATATACAATCAATTAATTACACCAAAATGGATTGTTTCATACAGTACATATATCCAAATTAAAACATCACACGTACACGTGCTCGACTGCGAGAAATCGCGAGATTTCCGAAGAAAGGCCGGAAGCAGGCGGAGCTGACGAAAACAGCCGATGTGTAACAAACGGTCGCCCCTCCCTTTCTCTTTGCTAGTTTTCCGAAAAAAGCCGAACGCGCTAAACGTTGACTCGGCGGAAACAGGCGATGTCTCGCACAATGTTATCCGCTTGCCTCCGAGCGACCGCGAACATTCCCGGAAAGACACGAACATCTCCGAGGTCCCCGGCGGAAACAACCGAGGTGTAACTACCGTCTCTGTTCATCATGGCTGCCGTATGTGCTAGTCTGCACAGTAACGCTCTGCTCGGAGACTGACTCTCCGCCCCTTTAGTGCCTCACATTTACTGTCTTCACCCTCGACATTTCGGCAAATAATCCCGCTTGCATGAGCCCAAACCTCCCTGGTTGTGTTGTCTCAAAATAACGAGCCTTCATCAAGCATTTCGTCGGGCCTTAAACACCCCCTTAAAAAGACAGAGAAAAACAGGCAACATTTTATATCTCCAATGGTCTGAATACACTTTCCGCCTTTATGAACCATGTGTGAGAACTGCGCCGAGCTGCTGGAGGTGCTCAATGAGAGTAAGTCAACAGCATTTATTTGTTTTTTGTGTGTTTGTTGTGTTTTTATAGTTGTTTGCAGCAAGTTGTTAGCATGACTGTCCGAGCATGCGTCCCACTGCCTCACATTAGCGCAGATTTTCATGTTTAGCATTTAATCTTCCACACTTTTGTCAACATGTGCATTTAAAAGAGCGCTCAAGCATCTTTTGGCTGTCATTATTTGTGTTTTGTTTGATTTTGAGATCTCTTTTTATTAATGCAATGCTATCAGAACGTGTTAGCCTCTCACCATTTCAGCATTAAATCGCCAATCAAAATTAGCTACAAAATCTACTGTTTATTTTAAAGGGAAGCTCTAGAAAACATTTACGTGTGCGTTGAACATCAGTTTGTTTCCATATGTTTGGAGGTTGATGGGAAGTTGAACTGACATTAGCATTAGCATTAGCCGGAGCAGAAGTGTTTTTGACATTGTCATCCTTCAAAATGCACACAGATCAACATCTGATCATCCAACACAATCCAATCCGCACTTTAATTCTGTTTGACCGAGTGATTTATGAAATCTAAAGTGATCTGACAGTCACGATGTGAGTGTTTTTGCAGTCTTTGGCCCGCTGATGGCTGCTGGACAGGATTCAGACAGTATTTGTGTTTGTGTGCTTTGTTGGATGGAGAGAGTGTGATGTGGATTAATGCGCTTCCTTTGCTTCAGTACTGATATCTCGGTGTGTAAAGACAGTGTTTGATGCTGTAGATGTGCAGTGATTGTAATACCATAGTTCTTTGATATATACTATTGTATTGAAGGTTTACCATGGTATTGGGAAGACTCTTTGAATAATTACTATGAAGAATGATTACAAAATAAAGACATTACCATGGTAAATTCCAAAGCCATGGCATAGTTGTGATGTCAGATGGTATTTTTTGGTATATACCATTGTACTGCAAGATTACCACAGTATATGCATGATAATTCAGTGGAATTACTATGATATATTTGAAAAAAAAAAAAAAAAAACGTGACCTGATCATGGTAAATTCCAAAAAAACATGGTCCTCTGTTGGTATAGTTATGTCAGATGGTACTTTTTGGTATATACCATTGCACTGCAAAATTATCACAGTATATGTATGATAATTCAGTGGAATTACTATGATACATTTAAAAAAACGTGACATTACCATGGTAAATTCCAAACATGGATATGATGTCAGATGTTAGTCTGATAAATACCATGGTACTGAATGATTTCCACATTGATATACCAATAGTACTCCAAATAATACAATGAAATTCGTATGATAATGTGAAAAAAATATTATTGTTACCATGTTATAAAAACACTATACTATAATGTTACATGTCCAAAAAACATGGTATTATAACGATACCATAACCAAAATGCAAAATCTATGGCATCACTGTAGTAACATGTCCAAAGACATAATCGTACCATGGTGTTTTTGGTGCTGTTTTGCTAGTGACTTATAAATAAGTTAGCTTTTTTCTAAGAAATTGAATCTCACAGGTGTTGTTTTGCTGTCATCACTTTCTGAAGTGTCAGATTGTAATATTGCACCAAAGCCTGAAAGTATTACTTTTCTATTGAGATGGATGTCATGATTTATCTCAGCCAGGATGATTTTGAATGTGAAATGTTCTGTCGTCAGTGAGTGTCGCAGTTTTGAAATTCTGAAGCTTTATGCACACTTTCCTCCTATAGAGAGACGTTTGCCTAAATTGCTGTGAGTGGTTCTGGTGCAGTCATGTGATCTGTTTAATTTTCGTTCATTTCCAGCAGTTTGGTATGAATTGTTTTTAAAGACGGATGATAAAAGTATCAAATATATATATATATATATATATATATATATATATACAGGGCTTGACATAACTTTTTTGCTCACCAGCCACTGTGTTTTCCAAAGTTACTAGCCACTCAGTAATTCACTGGCCACAATTTTGACATTGATACCATGGGGAAAAACTGCCATATAGATATTTTTAATATTATCTCATAATTTGGCAGCAAGTATATTAGGCTGCTGTCACTTTAAAACCTGATGCACGGATCCATTATACTGTTACACATACGTCTTCTTTCTTAACTATTTACGTTCACTTAAAACATAACTGTGTTTACGTGAACACTCACCAAGACCGGCATTTTGACATTTTGTTTGTATTTGACTGTTTAAGCGCAGTAACCAGCGAAAAATAACTTAATTTAGTACTGTGAGGCGGCTTTATGTGGCGCACTTTGGGTGTGAGCACAAAATCTGCGGGAATTAGTAAAATTATGTGCAATACGCATAATCCCACGCTGAAATTCAAGCCCTGTAACACCAACAATATTCATCCGGAGCAAATAAAACGAGAGAGTGAGGGGAGGCGGGTTTGTGTGTCGACTTGCTGTGTATCTGTTATGAGGAAAATGAGTATTGGAAGCACTTCAGATATTTCAGTATATATCAAAAAATCTATATTTTTGACAACACTACATTGCACATAGTTTATTATTTCAGATGCCTTTTTAAAAGACTACAATTAAAAATGTTTATTTTATATATAAAATTCAATCTGCCAAAGTGGCTAGTAGGAGTGACTGAAATGAAATCCACTGCTGAAATCCACCCGCATTTGGCGGGTTGGCAGGTGTTAATGTCAAGACCTGGATGTCTGTATATACACCAATATAATATCAAACATCAATACTGCTGCTATTTGTGAATGATTTGATAGTGTATTTGTGAGTTATCATGTGTGTTTTTGGCCTTGTCTCGTGTCTATATCCCCCTCATAGTGAGTGGCAGCCCCATATGTGCATGTGCAGCTTAACATTTGACCCCTCAAACACGGTGGTGTGTGTAGATAGACAACAGAAACACACCCTTTAATCGTGTGGGCCAGTTTACAGTGTTAATCTAACACAGTCTGCGTGTTTGTTCAGGAGAGAGGTTTTCTAGCTATAATGCAGTCTTAAATGTGTGTGTGTGTGTGTGTAAGCGCACTCCCTGTATTTGTCAGCAGACATCTGTTTATGCATACTCTGTAATTTCACATTTTCTGAAAGGTCAGAAGCAGCCAGACAGCCACTAAACCAGTTGTGCCAGACATCATAAAAAGATATGAATCACAACGCATTTTAACTGTATTTTTTAAAGGAATTGGTCTTCTATGAAAGAGATCTCTGTCATTATTTACTTGCTCTCATGATGTTCCAAACCCGTAAGACCTTGATTTAGGAGGATTTAAACTGTTCACACAGGTTTTTACTGGGCAACAAGGGTAGATGGTGACCTTTGAATATTCAAAAAGGAAAAAAAAGAAAAAAAAATGCATCATAAAATTAGTCTGTACGGCTAAGTCATGTGATAGCTTTGTGTGAGGAACAGACCAAATTTAAGTTGTCATTTACTGAAAAATTTCCCCTCTATCCAAGCTCTTTTATTTTGTTTTTGTTTTGCATATTCAAATTTGCCCAATTTCATGAAAAAAAGTTCAAAAAGTGAACTTGTTTTTGTAATATAGCACACACTTTTATGGTGCATGTTCGGAGCTGTATGGAAAAGTGCAGCGTGAAAATTCTTCAAAATGTCTTCTTTTATGTTCCACAGATTAAATAAAGTCAGAACATTATTTTTTGGGTGAATTATTCCTATAAGTCAGTGAGGTCAGACGGTTTTCCCCCTGAAAAGCACCAAATAATGTCATTCAGTCAGTCTGTGTGCTGTTTTTCTTTCTTTTTTCTGTGCTGTGAGATTTTTGCTGCTTTTGAGTTTTCAGAAAAACTGCTTTGATAACGGATCCTCATATCACACATATCACTGTTTCTCGGCCCGGCGTGAACACAATGCCCTGAATTGTTACTGTAGAGCTGTGTGGAAGTGGCAGAGAAAAAAAGACAGGAAAGCCGTTTTACAGAAAAAAAAAAAGAAAGTAATAAAATCTCATGTAGGTCAAGGCTAACCAGCTGCTCGAGTGAACTTTACTACCCCAAGGTAGCATTCCCAAGTCCAGCAACTCCCTCGTCACCGTGGAAACCATTAATTGCGCTGTTTGTGTTTGTGTGTGTGTGTGTGTGTGTGTGTGTGTGTGTGGTTGTGTGGGACGGGCACCTAAATGGATGTTAAGGTACTGCAAATTAGAATGTCATGCCTGGTCCAGTCTTAAACAATGTAAATAAAAAAACTGAAATTTACAGTAAAAAAAAGGCAACTGTACTTGCCAGAGCTTAACCGTTAAAAAAATTCTAGCCACATTTTAAGTTTTAAACTTAAATTTACAGTAAAAAAGGTATATTTAATTTACTGAAGTAATGTTAATTTACTAAATTACTAAATGTTTTTATTTTTTTTTGTGCTGTATCAATATTCTTCTTACTTAATGATGTGAAAAAACTCTAACATACTGTGTTAGAGTACTAACTGCTAAACCTAAGTGTGTAAGTCTCTCTCTCTCTCTGTGTGTGTCTCAGTCTCGGATGCAGACAGCTCAGACTTGCAGCTGAAGAAGGAACATGCCTTAAGAGTCTTCACTTACATCAGCACATGGACACAGAGGTCAGCACTCATTCACTCTCATATTCACTTCATTAACTCTCTCAAACATTCAGATCCTTCATTCACATATTTATTTCTTTTCCAGTTTATACATTTAGTCAGTGGTGTAGTCTACGTGATACGCAGGTATACGCCATATACCCACTAGGAATGTTCAAGGATTTTCGTATACCCACTTAAAAAAAGCGCAAGGATACGTAACCATCCAATAAATCACAATATGATTTGTGGTTTGTTGCTTTTGACGTGAAACAAAGTCTCATATTTCTCAAAGTTTCATATTTTGGCCATTTTATTTCGAAATAAAAAAACATAAATACCGTTTTGGCGTCTTTAATGTGTAGTGACGGATCACTGTAGTTCAAGAGAAGCAGCAGCATGCAGTGTAAGTGAACTGATCCTCAGCGTGAAATAAACATGAATGAACATCTCAAGGTATGATAAAAGATACAATACTTAATGAAATCCATATCATGTATTGTATAATTGCTTAATCAGAGTTTCAACCGGGAAGACGTTATAGCTTGTAAACAATGTCACATTTAGGTCAGAATAAACATATTCAGTGACCATAAACTTGTTAGTCAGCTAGAAAAAAAATTAACTCTAGAGAGGAGCATTTAGCTAAATATATACACCATATTACCTATTAATTATAATTTTTAATGTTCTTCAATAGCCTATATTATGCATGTTTGAATAAATCCGTCAAGTTGACAGCCACCATTTAAATGTTTATATTTCAAAAAACGAATTGGAGTAGAAATAATTTTAAAAATAGTAGGCCTATTATAACTTTATTATTATAAAAAATTATCAATATTAATGTACCAACTGATTCCCATGTATATTTTACAGCATTAGTTGAAAGATGTTTTTCTTAAGAATATTTGCCATTTACTGTACCTTATACAGTATGTCCAAAATAACTGATATCAAATGGAATTGCAAGTTAGTGAATTGAAATGCATAACTATGATGACAGACTGGCAGAAAATGGTGCAAAACAGAAAACAAAGTCCAAACAGGGTGATATTGTGACATACTGATAAGCTTCATCTTTCCATTATTGTTACACTCTAAAAATGCTGGGTTGAAATTGGACAAACCCAGCGACTGGGTTGTTTTAAGTGACTATATGGGTGGTTTAAAATGAACCCAAAATGGGTTGGAAATCAGACATGTAATTACTAGATAATCAAAAGGTGAACATTTATTAATTAACAATTTAATAAATGTTTATTGTTTAATTATTATATTTAATATTAATAAATGTTAATTTCCAATGCAGTACAGCAATTTTTACACAATAGTTGGGTTAAATAAAACTACCCAGCAGGTTGGGCAAACATTTTACCCAACTGTTAGGTTTGTCTATTTTCAACCAAACATTTTTTAGAGAGTAATAATAGTTGCAACTTGCACTCTTAAATGTGCATTGAAACTCGCCATCTGATAAAATATGCTCCAGGGACCATATTCATATAACATCTAAGGCTATCTTAACTAGCTGAGTTAGATGGTGATTGACACTAAACAGTAGAAAATTAGTCCAGAGTCTCTTCAGCTGTAAATGTCACTGGCTGTTAAAGTTTTTTGTCGATTAGAATAAGTTGACATTTTGATAAAACACACATAAGCAGTCTTTCAGAATGCTCTCAATAACACGTAGCCTAGATCAGATGCATACTATATGCATTAGTGAGTGTGGTGGTGCTTATGGGGTTGTCGCTCTGGGATGGGTGAGTATGAGGCTGGGAGGGAAAAATCACAGTATACTCACTACAAAAAACTAGACTGCATTTAGTCTACATTTTTATTATCAGAGTTACTTACATTGAATATTTTTTATTTTATGATGAAATATTAAAATAGTAATTTCTTTCTTTTTCTTTTTATATTTTTATTTTGTCATAATAATAAAATTGTGCAGTCCTACAAAGCACAGAAAACCTGGAGTTTTTTAATTGCATTTATTGCAATCACAATTTTTATCACAAATATCAATTACATTTTAACCCCCAGAATTGTGCAGCCCTACATTCACTCACTCAATCAATCATTCCCACTTTCATTCACTGACACCAATCACTTGTCCAATCACTGTCTTCATTCATTCATTAATTCATTAATTAATTTACTGACCTGTTTGACCTGTTGTAGTTCAGTGTGTTAAGCACACTAAATGAGCCCTGTCCCAAATAGAGCCCTTGCAGTCATCCTCAGAGTCCACACTTAACGTAACGCTGCTTTGACTGTCAGGTAGAAGTCTGCAGCAGAGCTTGATTCAGTGCGTGCTCGTCAAAAGTGCACACGGAAAGCGCATATTGGCTGTAAAGGGGGCACTTGCGAACACCCTTCAGCAACCTAAAATGTCAAATGTGACACCCTATGGATCTGTGGCCATTGTAAGTCCACAAGACTGCAAGTGCACATGAAGTGTGCCATTTGGGAAAGGGCCTTTCTGTCCTGGGTTGGGAGGAATCTGTGGAGTGGATTTAAACGCAGTCGCATATGTTAAGCAATGCTGCGAGTATTACAGTCTATTTTCTTGGCAGCTGAACGCACCTTTAAATTAGAAAAAATATTTCATAAACAAACACACAAGAAAGTAGAACTTGAATAATGTTTGACTCTCTCTGTGTTCGTTTACAGGCAGTGTCTGTGCTGTTTTAAAGAATACAAGCACCTCGAGGTGTTCAGCCAACTGGTTTATGCTCTCATTAACTTGGTCATCACCCAAGTAACCAACCTTAGGGTCCGCCTACGCAATGGCCATGGCAACAGTAGGACTGAGGGGGCGGAGTCCGAATGGGGCGCCGCCCAGCCGCAGCCTTCGCCCAACGAGGATGAGCCTCTTAATGTGGAACGGGACTCGGCTGATGAAGACGGTGGAGCAGAGGATGGTGATCAGCACAAGAACCAAAAGCAGGGGGTCAAACCGGACCCCCAGCCCAGGCTCAGCGAGCCCGTGGCAGGTGAGAGCGGGAACGAGAGTGGCCTGGACCTGTTTGCATCCTGGAGCACAGAAGACCAGGAGAAACTGCTGCTGTGTGCTGCCAAGATCTTCCAGATCCAGTTCCCCCTGTACACGGCCTACAAACACAACACACACCCCACTATAGAGGTAATACATGCTCGTATATACAGCGCTTTTCAACAGTCTGTATTCATGAGGCGTTTAAAGTCCACATGAACCGGAATTTGCGACCGACTTTACTTCTGTATTGTGACGTATTTTCTAAGTGAAATGGAATAATGAATGAGAAAAATAGAGGGTATGGCTTGTTTTTTTTCCTCTGGAAATTGATTTGATCTAGAAAAGTAGGCGTTCCATTCGCTGTCAAAGCTCGCAGCTGACTGACAGTTTTAGGAGACATTCTACCCAAGCCGTTAAACTGACATCATCGGAGGGGAAATACATTGGCAGATATTGATTAAAGATTATGAAGACAAAATTTATTTTGTGGATTAACTTGCACGGATAAATTGTTTACCACTAGACTAATAATGTGCACTAACAAAGTAAATCGGGTCAATTTTGATTTCATGCCAACGTTAAAGGGGCCTATAATGCCCCTTTCACAAGATGTAATATAAGTCTCTGGTGTCCCCAGAATGTGTCTGTGAATTTTCAGCTCAAAATACCCCACAGATAATTTATTATAGCTTGTCAAATTTGCCCCTATTTGGGTGTGAGCAAAAACATGCTGTTTTTGTGTGTCTATTTAAGTGCAAATGAGCTGCTGCTCCCGGCCCCCTTTCCAGAAGAGGGCGGAGCTTTAACAGCTCGTGCTTCGGTTGCTCAACAACAATAAAGCTGGAGAATCTCACGCAGCCAAAATGAGGATTGTCAGAAACGGTGTTCAGCCTTACGTTGTTCAAACCGGAGTCGGACACTGATGGAGAGACTCAGGAAGAAGTTACAATTTTTAGAATGCAAAAAATGTAGGCCAGGGACTTGGACCTGTGTCTCAGTTGTTGATTGGATGTTGAGATGTGAGCGTTGAATGAGTCGATTGCACTCAAGTTGATGTCATTTCACTGGAAGATCGCGTTATGACTATTTGATTACACATTATGAGGTCAAAAAAGTACAAAAAAAAAAAAAAGAAACACACACATGGATTAATCAATGACAATTACCTAGTACATGCATTAACAAAATATATTTTTTAGTAAAACATTTTAAACTGATCCAGATTAACCAGCTTTGATCTGAATCGCAATCATTTTTAATTTTTTTATCAAGGTTGCTGTAGTCATCAAGGTACTGCTGAAAAATATGCCATAACCAATTCAAAAATTTTTAGATGTTACTAAATCTAAGTCATGCAGCCATGAAGTACGTTTACATGTGCCGTTATAATCAGGTTTTTGTGCAGTTGGACAGACCGATAAAGCCCGTAGCTCAAGTGTACACGACACAATGTGCAATTGAATATTTGAAGGATTTAATACACATCATGTCACTTTTGTCTTTCCGATCAAGCTCATAATTTCAAGGCCATTTGTAGTGCAATTATGCCAAATACCAAACAAAACCGTATTTACACCATATTTAAAAAAGACAAATTATGTCTTTAGTCTGACTGAATCAAAATCAAATTATGTTTTCGTGATCCATCATTGTTGTCGGTACCAAGTACTTGTGCCCATTTCTAGTTTATCAGAAAAAAAAAAATTGCTATGGAGGTTTTTAATGCAGTTTTTACTTCTGCAACCTTCTGTTGGGCTCAATAGAGGTAAAATTCACACACAACACAAGCATTATACACATTATATACTCTTCCAGTTAGTGCTTCATTATTCCTGAATGATTTGGATGAACTGGATAACCTCAACACAAATATCCAAGACAGAATGAAGAAGCTGTTTTTTGTTGAACAGTTTGAGTTTTTTGTAGTTGCGCACTAGTTGAGTAAAGTTTTATTTGGATCGCTCCCTTTTTTAATATCCGTTTGTTGTTTTTGCCCTCAGGATATCTCGGCACAAGAGAGCAATATCCTCGGCTCTTTCTGTGATATGAATGTAAGTCTCTCTCTCGCTCTCTCTCTCTCTCTCTCTCTCTCTCACTCTCACTCTCTCACTCACGCACACACACACTTGATGATGGGCTTGATTACACCGTTTAGAGAATTCATGAGCACAATAGATGCTGAGTGGACTAGACTTCACTGACTCTGACTTTGAGACAGTTAGGTGTGGCTTGTGTGTGAAAGTACGAGATGTTCTTTGTGTAGATGTTGGCTAGCGTGATTCTGCTCCCATGAATCATCACAGGTTGTAGTGATTAAATACAAACTATTCATCACTCAAACTCTATATAAGGATTTTCTGTAGCTAATAATTGAGAATCATTTATGTAATTTATATTATAGTTTTTGCAGTCTGTAAATAGTGCAGCTATTTTGACAATCAATTAATCTGTGGATTATTTATTTGATTAATCAGATAAGTTTGTGTAATGTTACACGTTGTGTGCAAAAAAGGTATTTAATATTTAATAAACAATAATTTTTTTATAAATAAATATTTAAATATAGATATTTTCACACAAATGACAACATTCATGATACAGATTTAGCAAATTATTAAACATATAATATTCAATATATAATAATTATTATATATTATATTCATTTATATTATTGTTAATCATTATGATTATTTACATTGTTGTTCAAAATAATTATATTATAATTAAGGTAATAGGTCACGTCTCGTTTTCATACCTGTAATAATCAGTATATTATATTATATTATTGTGATAATAAGATTAAATGCATTATTAATGTATAATTTAGTAATTATATTTAATAGGTCATGTCTGGTTTTCATACCTCAGGTTTTCTATATTTAATGTGTTACAGTTAATAATAACAATATTATTAATTGTGTCATAATAACAATTAACACAAGGTCCTTTTGGGCCTTATGAATCACAAGCTAAATTAATTTTTTTTGCAAATTTGTAAAATCTTTGCATTCATTTGAATAAAAATGTTTTTATGGAGAATTGATATTTAAACTCATTTTAAAGCACAATCATGCTGTTGCTGAAGACAGTGTTTTCTTTGGTTTTGGTGTATTTTAAGTGATGTTATTACATGGGCTGACGTGTGTGTGTTTGTCTCAGGACGTGGAGGTTCCTCTGCATCTGCTGCGATACGTGTGTATGTTCTGCGGGAAGCACGGCCTCTCTCTGATGAAGGACTGCTTTGAGTTCGGCGCTCCTGATACTCTGCCCTTCCCCATCGCACATGCCTTCATCACCATCGTCTCTAACGTGAGTCATTGCCCAATCAAACCACAGTCTGACACGTTTGACCTGTAACCAATCAGAGGTTTTTCTTCTTTGTATGCAGATCAGAATATGGTTGCACATTCCCGCTGTGATGCAGCACATCATCCCTTTTCGCACTTATGTTATCAGGTAAGAACGCATTTCTAAACTGGTCCTAAAGATTTACAGTTATTAATTGCCAAGTGCAAAATGTGTGCAGAAATATTTGCATCTATTTCATCTGATCCATCCTGACTGACTCACTGAACAAGACGCAGGCAGAGCACAATCAAAGTACTCTTAGAAAGAGCGCTGCCGCCAAGAATCTGCTCTCGGTTGAGTTGCTAGGAAGAGCATCCCTCACCATAGCAACAGTCACCACGGCTCTCCTCACATGACCTTGGGGGGAGCCAGACGGCTGGCAGGGGAGCTGTGAGAGCGCCGGTCATGTGACTTGAGCCAGACCGGATTAGAGCAGCACAGAGTGTATAAGTGTGTTCAGATGGAAATCTGAAGTTTTTCTTTGATTTCTTTCTGATTTCCTGTAGTTCAACTGGTAGAGCATGCAAGGCTCAATAGTGAGGATTTTTGTTCTGCTGGCCAGATCTATATTATATTATATTCATCCACCTAAAAAAGTAGTCCCACCTCAAGAGAAATGTTATATATTATATTATATACAAATCTACATACCATATAAATATTCATCCACCTAGAATAGTCCCACCTCAAAATGATTATATTATATTATATTCAGAATAGTCCTACCTAGAAATTACTGTTATGTTATGTTCATCCATCTAAAAAAGTAGTCCCAACTCAAAATGACTATACTATTATATTATATTATTAATAATCCACCTAGAAAAAGTCTAGTCTAGTTATCCCAAAATGACTATATGATATAAAAATATGCACATCTATATATAATTTAATTTTGTATTAATATAATTTTTTTTTATTGAAAGTACATTTTCGTACTTTTACAAAAGAGAAAAAAACGCAACACGCTGAAAATCATACATACTATTATGTATTCCATTACACTATCATATTATAATGTAACCCCATAAATTCAGACACATTTTGTTAATAAACAATGGAATACGATACAAAATAGTTTCGTGTGATGATTCGTGTGATGAAATGTGATGATTAAGTCACTGAAATGCTCTGTCATTTCTACTTTTTTATTTTAAAAGCTCTTGTATGTTAACTGTTTTTCATGGGACCTAATATATATCCTTTAGGAATAGAAAAGGATTTTTTGATACAGATCCTTAAAAGAATGTTTCAGATTTAATACAAGTCAAGTCCCTCAGTGTAAAAAAACACATAAAAATTGCAATTACAGCAGTGCTCTTATAATGGACTTCTATGGGGCAAGATATTCCAGGGGGTTTACAGAAATGTGAAACTCATAAGTGCTAATATTAAGTCTTCTGAACAAAATGTGTGTTATTTGAGCTGTAAACCTGTCGTATTGAAGGGGCACTACTGGATGAATATTAGTGATTAGTTGTTTTTATGTGCCTGACTCATAGAGTCTCAGCCGAAGCGTCTGGTCAGATGTGAATCTCTCTTTCTCTCTGTAGGTATCTGTGCAAGTTGTCGGATCAGGAGTTGCGTCAGAGTGCGGCGCGTAACATGGCCGATCTGATGTGGAGCACGGTGAAGGAACCGTTGGACAGCGCGCTATGTTTCGACAGAGAGAGTTTGGATCTGGCCTTCAAGTACTTCATGAGTCCAACGCTCACCATGAGACTGGCCGGACTGAGCCAGATCACGGTACGAGAGGCACAAAAACACACAAGCTCTTTTTCCGTTGTGTCCAGTCTGTGCTCATTGATCTGTGCTTGTGTTTCTGTAGAATCAGCTGCACACCTTCAACGACGTCTGTAATAACGAGTCCCTGGTGTCTGACACTGAGACGTGAGTGTGACGAGTCCACTCGTGTTAGTAGTTCAGTCAAGCTGGACATCTATTGACATCTTTGTTACCTCTCTCAGGTCGATAGCAAAGGAACTCGCTGACTGGCTTATCAACAACAATGTTGTGGAGCACATATTTGGACCAAATTTGCACATTGAGGTGAGTAGACTTTTGCACGGACAAACACAGCTCATATTTATTGTCTTTGTAGTGTGGTTTTGTGATGTTTTCTTTGTTGAACATTTAGTTCTCTCATCGCTCACTGAAGATTTATTATTTCTGATTGTGCTTGTATTATTTCTGCTGTAGATCATTAAACAGTGCCAAGTGATCCTGAACTTCCTGGCAGCCGAGGGCAGGCTGAGCACTCAGCATGTGGACTGTATATGGGCTGCTGCTCAGGTACACACACACACACACACACACACACACAAAACACCCCACTATTTCTTCTGGATGTATATTGTGCACAGAATGTATATTTTCTGCATATAATACATGGATGACTAACTATATTTGTCAAAATGTGCAGTAAACTCCCAGAACACTTTATCCCACAATGCAGTGTGCTTCATTTGACCTAGATGTGCATATATATATATATATATATATATATATATATATATATATATATATATATATAATATGAGAAATGTCCCCCAAAAGATCATTTTAAGTCATTATTGTGTTAAATGAGGAAAGCATCAAATAGACATTACAAAAAGTAGCTTTAACAAAACTATAATAATGAATACTACTTAATCAAATTTTGACACAACACAAAATTAACTTAATATTATTTTAATAATATTAAGTGGAATATTTAAATTAATGTATTTTAATTAATTAAATCGGATTTTAAGTATAAATAACATACAGACGTCAAAGATTAAGAACTCTTTATTTATCAGAAAATTGGGCAATACAAATGCAGACAAGGCACTGATTTTCCAGGTACAGCTGACCGGTGTTGTAGTCTGTAATGTAAAAGATCACCCCTTGTTGCAATCTGCAGATTTTACACCACCATCTCATTGCGTTGCGCCTATTTAAAAACACATGAGAGAAAAAGAAAAAAGAAAAAACACACACATGAGTACATTTAGATGTTTTAACTACATTTTTTTGCACTTTAATTCATTTTTGTGACTCTAATACCTAATTATACTGTGCAACCAAATGAATCTATGTTCATAGTTTGTTGTAAGAGTTAAACAAAATGTTGAAATAAGTATCAGGGCTGAAAAGGGAGCAGTGCATGTGAGCACTGGAAACGGCATACACTGTTGAATGGTAGCGATAGGCTAATAGTTTTAGCTTATCTGCTTTAGCCATTAATCGGTCTAAAACACGATTTCCTACTTTGTTGGTGGTAATAACACACAACCTGGACAATTAACAACAGTTTTAAGAAATAAATTAAATTATCTTCCTTACCTTTGTCAAAGAATTAGCTAAAAATAGCGTCGTCAGATCGTCATCTTCGTCGGCCTCCACATTGTCTTCAGGAATCCAGTAAAGCCAGGCCTTGTGAACATAAACCATTCAATAGCAGTGATCAATAGGTTTACAGCTGCCTTATTTAGCCTTCTTTGTTAACATTAACACAAAACTAAGCAAAGCCCCCAAAAAGAGCGCCATCAGAAATGACCTCACACTGTCTGCTGTAGGAAACTCCAGGTCAAGCACGCACTGCAATCGGAAATGCTTGTCAGTTGAAAACAACTAATTTCCATCATGTTGGATTCAATCAATATTCTCTCTGTTCGGAATTACTCAATAAGAATAGATAAATGCTTAACAACAAAATTTAGTAGATTTTGTTACAATTTTAATTAATTTTAACACAAACTTTTATTTAATTTTGTTAAATAAAGTTTACATATTAAATTCCATGAAATCTACAAACCCACAGAATGACTTTTTAGAGTGCATATGACTTTCTTCTTTCGGACGAACACAATCAGAATTATATAAAAAAAATATCCTGACTCTTCCAAGCTTTATAATGGGAGCGAATGGGGCCATTTTTTGAATCCCAAAAAGCGCATCCATCATAAAAGTACTCCATGCGACTCCAGGGCGTTAATAAAGGCCTTCTGAAGCGAAACAATGTGTGTTTTGTAAGAAAAATATCTATAATTATAGCTTTATAAACTATAATAGCTGACTTCCGGTAACAGTCGAGTTGATTCCGTCGGAAGAGTGAACTCTAACCTGACGCAGGATGTATTGACAAACGCAGAAGCGCAGAGGATAGAGCAAAACAAAACACCGGTCACGAATTAAAAATCTGAAACAAGAAATTGAACGAGAGAATTGTTGGAGGAGCTACGTCCTATGTTCTGCATCATGCACCAGATGCTCTCTTGACTCTCTCGTAAACGTGTGGACGGACATTACCGGAAGCTAGTAAAACACAACTTCAGGAGGCCTTAATTAATCCCCTGGAGTCATGTGGATTAGTTTTTTGAATGATGGATGCGCTTTTTTGGGCTTAAAAATATGGCACCATTCACTCCCATTGGAAGAGCCAGGATATTTGAAATATTTCTCTGATTGTGTTCGTCTGAAAGAAGAGAGTCATATACACCTAGGATGGCTTGAGGGTGAGTAAATTATGTGATCATTTTCATTTTTGGGTGAACTATCCCTTTAGTGGATTTAAAAAAAAAAAAAAAAAAAGATAATTTTTTTTTTTAAAAAATGAAATGATACTCTATATAAGAAACTAAAACTTCCAGTAGGTGGCGGTAAATGTCTACATTAAGTCATTCATGAATTTGATATGTTCAAACAGCTGATTTATTCAGGAATTAAGTAAATGACTCTCTTTATGAATGGGCTGTTGAATCATTAGTCATTAGTCGTTCAATCATTAGTCGAATCACCTGATTGATTCACTCAAAACACGGCTTCATTCAGAATATGAAGCATCACTGTGTGTTGCTCGGAGATGCACAACAGTTCAGCTCTGGCTTTACATGTAATATTTAATTGGCAAAATTGAGCAAAAGCAGACAATATTGTGTATAAACTTCTTATTTATTGAACTGTTGTGCAAAATCAATAACACATTTGCACTCATGCTATTCAGGACAGAAACAGCACTTGTGCTTGTTACCCGTGTGATATTGCTTAACTATATCATGATATTAATATGACACAAACCCATACACAGGGGCATTTTTACCCTGATATATTGAATTTTAGGTGTCAATCTAACTGCATTATATAGGCTACATCGTGCAGTGAGTTGTTGCCCTGCTTCATGTTCATCGCCATCGGGCAGGTGCGTTAAATGTTTTAATAATCTTAACACATTATTTTTCCCATAACCAATTAATTAAAGTAACGCATTAAATCGACAGCCCTAATTTGTGTGTGTATGTATATATATGTGTGTATATATATATATATATATATATATATATATATATCTATATATATATATATATATCTCAGTAGCTGTTTTCAAGTTTGTATTTATATAATAATTATTATTATAAAAATAATATTTGATAATTAACTTTCAAATGGCAATATAACTAATAAATCCGAAATAACTTTTATTTTTGATTTAATAACTGAATGTTTATAAATGTTTCTGCATACTATGTTCTAAACTTTTTTTCTTACCTTTTTTTTTTTCTTTTTTTTTTTTTTTCTTTTAGTGGAACAAATGCAAAAGAACAGAACAGAACAGTCAGGTCACCAGGGGTATCACATACAATTACGTTTTCATACGCAGTTAGCTTCATATCGGGTTAATTTTCTAATAGTTCCAGAAGAAAGAGAGACATAAAAATAAATAAATAAATAAACAGGGCAGGTAAGAACAAAAATCGCCAGGAGAATATTTTGTTAGTACATAAAAGGTTCAAGTCCATTCAGTCCCATCTTAAAACATAAAAATCCAATATATTTTCATTGAACAAATATTTCACATGCAGAAAAATAGGAAATGATTATCAACATGATAATACTGATCTATTGCTCAAGTGTGGGGAGGAAGAAGAAAATAAAGCAAAATACTTCATATCTCCCTATGTTCTGACTATACTCCTGTTTGCCAGCCATTTTGACCAGTACTTGTAAAATATATCCATCTTTAATCTTAGAGGGAAAAGTCAGTTATTCCCTATCATGCATATCTTTTACAATCATTATCCACTCTTCTTTTGTTGGTGGATTCTCATTCAGCTATTTCTTAGTTTTTTTTTTACTAGCAATCAATAATATTTTAAATAGGTACTTGTCTTAAGTATTAAGACACTTTCCTTTAGAGCTGTTACTGTTATTGTCATTTTGAAGAGGTTTTCTATATTTTAGAGTAGATTTTCAGAAATTCTGCCCTCTTGATACAAGTACATGAAAACAAGAACACATATATTATACACTCTTTCTCTTTTCGGCCTTTGTGACTCATTTATTTGCCCGTACGATAGTGTTGAACAGGTCTCTGTGTCTCTGTCTTCAGCTGAAACACTGCAGTCGCTACATCCATGACCTGTTCCCCTCACTTATAAAGAACCTAGACCCTGTTCCTCTGCGGCATGTGCTCAGCCTGGTGTCAGGGTTACACCCCAGCGCACACACTGAACAGGTACCACACGCTTTGTAATTAACATTAACACTTAACACGTTTAAGCTCTCACTCTCATAACGAAATAAATGTATTTTTCCCTAGCTGTCCTGTATGTGGATGTTGAGTTGTTTCTCTGTGTGCAGACGCTGTATTTGGCATCCATGTTGATCAAGGCCTTGTGGAATAACGCCCTGGCAGCCAAAACTCAGCTGTCCAAACAGAGCTCCTTCGCCTCTCTGCTCAACACCAACATTCCCATGGGCAACAAGAAAGGTGTGTGCCTTCTGCTTTTTGATGTTCATGCCAAAGATTGATTTGAAGTTGGTGTTGATGAATGCAAAATGTGAATTTTGTTCACAAAATACTGAATTAGACACTTATTGTATTAAATTTAGATTAGAATCCACAAATAGTATTAAAAAAAATGGCTGTTGAAGTCAACATAAAATGACCTGCACAAATTATTTTACTTCTATAATGTTAAATATTTCTGTGAATAGATAAGCATTTCAGTGTAAAGAGTTTCAGGTTAAAGTGTCATAAAAATGAATAATGTAAATACATAAATAATATTTTATCATTATCAATAGTGACAAAGTTTTATTTTGCAACTATGGCTCAAATAAGCATCTCAATATGGGTTTCTGGCTAAATGTATTTATCTATTTATTTATTTTGTCACTATTGCCAAGATGACTTAAAATGCAATTTATTTAGTTACTTTATTTATTTTGCCACTATGCTAAGATTATTTTATTGTATTTATTTATTTTTGTCACTGTGGCTAAGATTATTTTATTTTATTTTATTTAGTTTTGTTTTTTGTTTTATTTTGTTTTGTTTTATTTTATTTTGCCACTGTGTCTCAGATAAGGATCTCAGTGTAAAGAGTTTCTGGTTAAAATGTCAGTTTACAATATTTGTCCTTAGGTTCTCCTGCAGGAAGCCCAGAGAGCAGTGACAACAGCGATACGCATCACAGTGGAGGAAGTGACATGGAGATGGACGAGCCAATCATGAGCAGCGGAAAACGAGGGCAGCAGAGGCTGTCGGACACAGAGGTAACGTTCACGCATATTCCAAAATATTACATGAATACAAGTGTCATGCAGCTTAATTTAGGTGTTTTTTGCTGTCCCGTAGGAGTCTTTGCAGGGCAGCTCGGACGAGACGGCCAACAGCGGTGAGGAGGGCAGCAGCAGCGGCCGCAGCGAGGCGTCTAGCAATGAGGCTGGATCCAGCCGAGCCAGCCAATCAGCAGGCAGCCCAGGCAGCGAGCTGCACTCTGACGACATGGCTGACAGTGAGGCCCTGAAGGAGGAGGAAGAGGAGGAGGAAGAAGAGGAGGAGGATGATGAGGATGACGAAGACGACGATGAGGACGATGAAGATGACAGACCCGCTGTCACGTCCGAGAGCAGCCCGCAGAAAGAAACCAGAGACTCCAGAGAGCCTTCTACGTCAGAGCTACGCAAACGCAAAGCCGGCGAAGCGCTCGGAGAGGTCCAAGGTCCTCCAGAGCGGCCCGGAATCCCACCTGGCATTTCTGTCTCCGGACTTTCCAAAACCAAATCCATCCCTTTCACCCCAGAATCAGCCGCTGCCATGGTTGCCTCGTCTTCCTCCCTTAGGATCCTTGAACCCTGCTCTTCTTCATCCATGTGCCTGGAGGGAACGTCAGGAGAGCAGGCTGATCCCTCCTCACATTCCCAATCCCAGGATCCCCAGCAACCGCAGCAGAGCGGCTCAGAGATGGACTCCTCACATGGGCCTTCCGGTTCCCAGGAGCCGCCCTGTATTCCTCGACCGGCGGACTTCCTGACGGAGGCCATGGGCAATGAGCTCTTTAACTGCAGGCGTTTCATCAGCCCTCAGCATCACCATCATCACCATCATCATCACCATCATCACCACCACCATGATGGGTGAGGCTGCCTTTCAAATGTTTTGTTGACATTATCTCTGCCAATACCTAGTAAGCTCCCTTTCTTTCTACAACTGTGCATTTTGGGATTGGGATCTTACAGAGGACCTATTAAGCCCTTTTTCAAAATCTTGATTTTGGTAACATACTCTTAACACAAACTCTCTCTGCAGTCATATGGTAGAGGACATGCTGAGCGCAGATGACGTAAGCTGCAGCAGTTCCCAAGTCAGCGCCAAATCCGAGAAGAACATGGCGGATTTTGACGGAGAGGAGTCCGGCTGTGAGGAAGAGCTGGTCCAGATCAACTCTCACGCTGAGCTCAGCTCGCACCTGCAGCAACACCTGCCCAACCTAGCCTCCATATACCATGAACACCTGGTGCAAGGTACATACACGCCTCCAAAGGCTGCTGCCACTGTGAAGTGCGGCACTGTGTTCATTTACACACAAGCATGATTTCGGTGTCTCAGAGCGGCTTTGTTTGCAGTAAATGCCGCACCACACAAACTCCATCTCTGAAAACTCAGTTAGGGTCATGCGAACTGTCTTCCCAAACTTATAATGAGAATCCTTTATAAATCTATTTCCAACAAAAGAGAAGCTTTAAGGTCTCACTGTGTTTTTCCGGCAAAATAAAAGCTCTATTTTAATGTTTGAAAGCAAAGAAATGCATACAGCCATTAATATTAGTATTGTAATTTCAGTCAAATTAGAACTTTTACATGTTAGAAATAAAGTAATAATACAGTGAGACAGTGACTTCATTAGGGGTTCAAGCTCGTAGCACTGAAACCCTGTTGTAATTGTTAGAATTTCCAAGGATCAGGATTCTTCCCTAAAAGTGATCAGGCAGACCAAACTGTAAGTCGTAGAGACTTGAAACTTTGAGGGCTGGTAGTACTCACACTGTCTACAACGTCACCAAGGCTCGCCCCAACCGTTAAGGAGATTCAGTCGTCACCCTGGCAAACTCTTCGGGTATTTTGGATTTTTTGAAAGACCTCCTTTTACCTGATCTGAACCAAACCAGTGCCGAAAGATTCTATGGAGTCTGACTGTCAATAATTATGAAATAAAAGTCTAAATTTTTTATTTACGTCCGTGACGGGACACCAAAACGTTTGAAGTGGGCGTGGCTTGTCTTAGTCCAAGGTGTCGCGATTGTCTACGAGGACATTTGCATATCTCAAAAAACACAATGAGGTTCGTTCGGCTGTCAGACAAGCTTAACAGAGGCCAATCAGAACAAAACTCGCTGGGGCTGTTTGACTCACGGCCCTAGAGGCCTGTGAGAAATTCGAAAGAAATTGCATACCGATATCGCTTCCCATTTTTCACGTGCGTAAAGGATTGTGTATTGTGGTTTTTGTTTTTTTGCACATGCCCACGACATTCATACCATATGGTAGAACTCCTCATTCTGAGGAACTTTGCCTCTAGGACGGCCTCTTTCAATTGAATCGTTTATTAAATATTGGAGGTTTCAAAATCCTACTTTCGCAAACTAGCCCTATATTTCCTATGGTAAATTGCCTGTATTGGCTGTAAATGGTCTTTTCCATCTATGATCGAGATCTATACAGGCTTGCTAAATAAAATATTATAACTTTTTACACATGTGCTTAAAGGCCATAAAGGGCTTGAACCCCTTTAATTGTTGCTCGCAGCTATATTTTTATCTGCGCTTACTTGAAATATGACGAAAGTCACATGATTGTAGTCCGATGTTTATTTTTTCTTTTTCTATATGTTCGCTCCAGGTCCGGCGTCGCACAAACATCAGTATTCCACCCACGCGGTGACTGACATCAATTTGGACAACGTTTGCAAGAAAGGAAACACTCTTCTGTGGGATCTGGTCCAGGACGATAATGCGGTATGCTTACTTCACAGCAGACTATTTGAAGCAATTTGTATCTAGATTGTGATTCTCGTGTTTATGTGATTCTCACATTGTCATGGTGACTAGATTCACCTGTCGGAGGGCTTGATCAATGAGGCGGAGAAGCTGTTGTGCTCTCTGGTCTGCTGGTTTACTGACCGGCAGATCCGCATGCGTTTCATCGAAGGCTGTCTGGAGAATCTCGCCAACCACCGGTAAGACCATCACAGATATGAAGTGCTGTATGAAACTGCGTAACTCTCTCAGGTCCTGTAGGAGATATTTTGTTTCTGTGTGTGTTCATCAGGTCGGTGGTGGTGTCCTTGCGTTTGCTGCCGAAGCTCTTCGGAACCTTCCAGCAGTTTGGCTCTAGCTATGACACTCATTGGATAACCATGTAAGAAAACTCCACCACTGCTATTAATGTTTTTCCGGAATGTTCAGTTTAGAATTGGCTTGTTAATTGGAAAAGAGTAAATGTTCATATTTTCCCTGTGTGTGCTGCAGGTGGGCGGAGAAGGAGCTGCACATGATGAAGCTCTTCTTTGATGATCTGTTACACTATATTCAGGATGTGAGAGAGCAGCGCCACAAATTCGCTCTGTAAGTGTGTGTGTTTGTCTATATTTCTACACTACTGTTCAAAGGTTTGGAGTCGGTAAGATTTTATGTTTCTGAAAGAAGTCTCTTCTGGTCACAAAGACTGCATTTAATTGATCAAAAATACTGTAATATTGTGAAATATTATTACAATTTAAAATAACTGTTTTCTGTATGAATATACTGTAAAATGTAATTTGTTCCTGTGATCAAAGCTGATTTTTCAACATTACTCAGTCTTCAGTGTGTCACAGGATCCTTCAGAAATCATTCTAATATGATGAATTATCAATGTTGAAAACATTTGTGCTGCTTAATATTTCTGTGGAAACCATGATATTTTTTTCTGGTTTCTTTGATGAATAGAAAGTTCAGAAGAACAGCATTTATTTGAAACAGAAATGTTTTGTAACATTATAAATGACTTTATTGTCAGTTTAGATCAATTTAATGTGTCCTTTCTGAATAAAAGCATTAATTTCTTTCTATGCCTGAAGTGTATGTGTAGTGTAGTGATCTTGAACATCAGTCCCATGTGTCTCAGGTACAGTCACAGCGCGGAGGTGCAGGTGCGTCTGCAGTTCCTCACCTGTGTGTTCTCAACTCTTGGATCACCTGACCACTTCAGTGAGTGTCTCACTTTATTTCTCACACATCGCTGCATGTGAGAATTGCCCTGTAACAATATGAATATCCTGTGTGTGTGTGTGTGTGTGTGTGTCAGGGTTGAGTCTGGAGCAGGTGGACATCCTGTGGCACTGTTTAGTGGAGGACTCTGAGTGTTACGATGACGCCTTGCACTGGTTCCTAAACCAGGTCCGCAGTAAAGACCAGCACGCCATGGGCATGGAGACATATAAACATCTCTTTCTGGAGAAGGTCTTGCTACCGTATAGTTAAACCCAACTTGTATATTGTATGTGCCATGAGAATGAATCTTGATTCTCACCTGATTCTCGCCGTCTCTCACTCAGATGCCTCAGCTGAAGCCAGAGACAATCAGCATGACGGGACTAAATTTATTTCAGCATCTGTGTAATCTGGCTCGTCTGGCCACCAGCGCTTATGACAGCAGCTCCAACTGCGAGGTTTGATGCAGCAAATCTTGAAATTTCTCTCATTTGTCTTGATATGTTCTCTCTGACCTCTTTTTCTCTCTCTCTCTCTTTCTCTCTCTCTCTCTCTCTTTGTAGTTGTGTGGTATGGATCAGCTGTGGGGAATCGCCTTGAGGGCTCAGTCCGCAGACATCAGCCGAGCTGCGATCCAGTACATCAACTCCTATTACATCAGCGGTCAGTAAACAACAAAGTCCTACATGTATTGTATAATTTATAACATAAACATTTACAGTTTCATAACCTCTCAGGTTTAGAATAAATTTTTGTTCTCAGTTGTTTTGCTACATAGATGTTTTTGTTTTTGACTGGATTAAATGTTTGGATGAATGAATGGATAGATAGGCAGATGGATAGATGATGCTATAGCGGGTAAGTGGGTGGATGGATAGGCAGATGGATGTTGGGATGGATAGTCTGATGGATGGTTGGGATGGATAGGCGGATGGATGGACAGATGGATGGATGGATGGATGGGGGATAGATGGATGGATAGGCGGATGGATGGAAGGATGGATGGATGGATAGGCGGATGGATGGATGGGTGGATGGATAGGCAGATAGATGTATGGATGGGTGGATGGATAGGCAGATAGATGTATGGATGGGTGGATGGATAGGCAGATAGATGTATGGATGGGTGGATGGATAGATAGGCAGATGGATTGAAGGATTGATGTATGGATGATGGATAAGCAGACGGATGGATGGGCGGGCAGATGGATAGATAGGCGGATGGATGGAAGAATGGATGTATGGATGATGGATGGGTGGATGGATGCATAGATAGGCGGATGGATGGAAGGAGGGATGTATGGATAGGCAGATGGATAGATAGGCGGATGGATGGTTGGGTGGGTGGGTGGATGGATGGATGGATGGATAGGCAAATGGCAGATGGATAGATAGGCAATAGGCAGATGGATGGATAGGCAGATAGATGGATGGATAGGCGGATGGATGGATGGATACAATACATAATTATGTAATTTGTATAATAATTTATGATGGTTGTGCTTTTTGTTTTGTATTAGGAATATATGTGAGAGTGTAATGTGATGTATTTATTAGTGTGTATAACCGCAGGTAAAACGGGTCTCGAGAAGGAGCAGGAGTTCATCAGTAAGTGTATGGAGAGCTTGATGATGGCGTCTGCTAACCTGGAGAAAGACGCCCACTCCAGCCTCACCATCATAGAGAGGGGACTGCTGCTGCTCAAAACACACCTGGAGGCCTTCAGACGCAGGTACACACATACTCACATTTCCTCACTGACACTGCAAGAAATCCATGTTTTCATGAGAAATTCACCAGCTTTAATATCAAAATGTAAATGTCATGTGCACATTGAATAAGTTGACAGATTGCCAGTAATATTTAGGAACTTCACCCTGTAAAATAGCACAGTTATGGCATGTACAGGTGTGTAAACTCACTCATTGAGTCTTAGTGTGCTCAGGTCTAGTGTGTCTGTGTTCAGGTTTGCGTATCACCTGCGGCAGTGGCAGATCGAGGGGACGGGCATCAGCAGTCATCTGAAAGCTCTCAGTGATAAACAGTCTCTGCCGCTCAGAATCGTGTGTCAGCCGGCAGGACTGCCCGACAAGGTACACCTTCATCATCATAACTATTATTAGCTCAGTCATCAAGCTGAGTTTAATAAAGATTTCTTCATAAACAAGCATTATTTACTCCATCTTCTCTCTTGCTTATTCTCATGTTGTGTGTTTGCGTCCGTGTAGATGACCATCGAGATGTACCCCAGCGATCAGGTGGCTGATCTGAGGGCAGAGGTCACTCACTGGTATGAGAACCTTCAGAAGGATCAGCTCAGCCAGCAGGCACAGCTACAGGAGTTCGGTCAAACCAGCCGGCAGCAGGACTTTCCAGGTACATACGCAAAAAAAAAAAAGGCATGCTCTATTGGACAATTGTGACTCTATTGCACCAAAATCTCTGTCTGTCAATAGGTGATCTCATTTTAGTATAAATGGATGTGTTTTTTTCTGTGCAGGTGGTCTGATGGGTCCGGTGCGCATGATCTCATCAGGACACGAGCTGACCACCGACTATGATGAGAAGACTCTTCATGAGCTCGGCTTCAAGGACATGCAGGTAATGGCGACAAATCCACTTACAACCACACACCCACAAGACTAGAACATAAAACACTAAGGGACTTTCTGTGTGCTGTCAGATGGTGTTTGTGTCTCTGGGCGCTCCGCGAAGGGAGAGGAAGGGCGAGGGTGTTCAGCTGCCAGCGTCGTGTCTGCCGCCCCCTCAGAAGGAGCACATTCCCATGCTGCTGCTGCTGCAGGAGCCCCACCTCACCACCCTCTTCGACCTGCTGGAGATGCTGGCCTGCTTCAAACCGCCCAGCCCCGACAGACCCCAGCACAGCACTGAGGTAACGTCCAGCTCCACATGTCTGACCCGGTCCAGACTGAGTTAAACCAGCATCCAATCCATTGTGTTTCCTCCTGCAGAGCGTTCGCTGTGAGGAGCTGCACCTCCATGCAGAAAATCTCTCCCGCCGTGTGTGGGAGCTGCTCATGCTGCTGCCCACATGTCCCAGCATGCTCCAGGCCTTTCAGAACATCTCAGATGACACGGTCAGTCACATGACTCATGTTTCCCATAGATTTATTTAAGGCGACACTAGGGTGTAAAAAAGAAACTAATTGATATCATTATACTTCCCCAGTTAATTGATAGTATTATGAATTGCAAACATTTTTTTTGTATGAAAAGTTTCCTGAAATGTTTAAATATGCAAATCAAATCAAATTGCATATGTTTTCAGAGGAGAAATCTGAACAAAGGATAAAGCAAGGTTTAATTTGCTTGTTTCATTTTGTTGACATAGCAGAGTTTAAAGTTTTATATAGAGTTTTCTGTTTTTATCGCATAAATCGAAAAATACTGTCAACAGCCAGAAAAAAACCCATCATGTTTTTAGGATTAAAATGTTGTATAAAATCAGGCAAATGAAGATGAAGTATTTAAATAGGAATAAAACTATAAAGTGTGGTGTATGTAAGTGCTACTGAAGTGGAGATTTCTTGCACAGTGAAGGAGAAAAAACTCATTTTGAGAAAACGGCATTATAAATATGTATTATTTTACTGCACTTTATCTATTTTCTTCTGTAGATTTCAATTGCACTTAAAAGTCTAAAAGATTCTAAAGATGTAAAAGTTGTCTTGAGCACATTCTGAAAAGCCAAACAGCCCAAAATCCCAAAATTGACCAGTGCATAAAAAACTGTTTTGCTTGTAATGTCTTTCCTTGAGAGATTTCTAGTGTTTGTTTGCCTCAGCATGTTTATTTGTGTTCATTGTGACTTTAGGGATCTGACGGTTTGTGCTGGAAGGATCTGTTGAGGATCAAGAGCCCCCATAAGCTGCTTTACGCTTTAGAAATCATAGAAGCCCTCGGCAAACCCAACCGCAGGATTCACCGCGAGTCTACGGTAAACATTCAGGATCACACTTACACAATCTCTTTCATACACGCAGCCCTGTGGGTCTGTAAATGAAATGTTCTCATGTGCTTTCGCTTGAAACTTGTCTATATTTCAGGGCAGTTACAGTGATCTGTATCCAGACTCTGACGACTCCAGTGAGGAACAGATTGAGAACAGCAAGAACACCTGGAGCTGCAAGGTACGAACGCCTCTTCTCACACTTCCATTAAAAATTATCTGTTGTTATTGACTATTGTTATATGACCTAGATAACTGTACTCAGTTGAACTCCAAATGTAGAGGTTTTAGTAAAATAATTATGCTGTTTGTAATTGTACAGCTGTATGTTCCAGTCCTTGTGCTCTGAATTGACTGTATGGTGTGTGTTTGAGCTGGACGAATGTCTCTGAATGACACATTCCTCCCCTGTCTCTCTTGTAGTTTGTGTCGTCTGGAGGCCTTCAGCTTCTGCTGGACATTTTTAACTCTGCAATTTTAGAGCCAAAAGAACAAGAATCCTGGACGGTGGTAAGTGTCAAGAACATGTCTGTGGCAGAAGGAAGCAATAAAAAATTTTTTTTTTTTTTTAAAGAATCATTGAGGTTTTTGGATTATATGATTTTTAATGAAAATTCTCATTACTATAATATGAAAACTTTTATACTGTGATGCAAAACAAATATATATTGTGATATGAATTTTGTAATCATACAATTTAAATATAAATAATGCTTGAATTTGTTGTACTGAGTGTCTGCTTTTTTTTAATTAAAAAAATCAAATCATATGTTCAGGATGGTTCTGAATAAATTATAATAATGATATTGAGTTTTTTGGGAAAATGTGCTTAATTGTCTTAAAGATAATGTATAAAATGTTACTGGTCATATAACACTTACTCATATAAAAAAAAAAGCTTATTTTTTCATTTTTTTCTTATGACTTTGAGGTGAAATAAGGCCAGGACTTTTTCTTTGTGAGATTTACCCAGTTCTGCCATTGACTGTACAGCTATGAATATCATGTTTCTTTTCTTCTCTCTCTCTGTAGTGGTTGTTGGACTGTCTCGCGTGTCTGCTGAAACTCATTTGTCAGTTTGCGGTGGATCCGGCTGATCTGGACCTGGCTTATCATGATGTTTTTGCCTGGTCTGGTCTCACGGACACTCAGAGAAAGAGGGCGTGGCCAGGGAAGTCCCGCAAAACCACCGGAGATCATGGGAAGGGCCTGCACATACCTCGTCTTACAGAGGTGTGAAACTGCTTCTAAATTCACTTTTCTCAGTGTATGTGTGTATTTTTGCTGTCACTAATTTTGAGATATTGTCCTTCTCTGTCAGGTTTTTCTAAGTCTTGTTCAAGGCACCAACCTCATCCAACGGCTCATCAACGTGGCCTACACATACGACAATCTGGCGCACAGGTGAACAATTCTCACACACGAGTCTCGATTGAGTTTAACATTGGAATTTTGCTAGGCTAACAAAGTGATTACTCTAATAAGCTTAAAAATACACAGTGCACACAAACTGTGTAAAATATATTTTTAATTACACTGAACTTTTTATCAGTATAAAAAAAATATTTTATATATATATTTTTCCTGTCTGTTTTTTTACCTTCTGTCTTCTGTTTATACTGCAGGGTTCTGAAGGCCCAATCAGATCACAGATCCAGACACGAGGGTAAGCACATCATTGGTTATACAGTCAAACCTAAATTGAACACCTTGAACATTTCATTCATTAATACAGTTTATTCACTATAGTTTAAAAAATGGTAATAAAATATGACAAGATCTCAGAATTAAATTAATGTTAATTGTGTCAGATAACACTTAAGCAAAACATGGTCAGGTCAAAGTGTCTGAATAATTTTTGGTTCCTAATTTTTTTTTATCAATTTTACTGGTAGTCCACTGTATGAAGAATCTTTAGGTATATGTCACAGTTTACTTTATTTTGCTATCCTCACTTACATAGATGAACTATAGTGTCCTGCAGCCACTAGTAAAAATATATCAAAAATATAAAAAATGTCTGAATAATTTTTTGTTTGTCTGTATATATCTTTGAAGGTTTTTCAGGTTGTTCTCTGGTCATTATCCGCTTGTTAAGTTGTGACGTAATAAACGCCGTTTCTGGGTCCAAGCCCCGGCTCGTTTCACTTGAGAATGCCATCTCGACGGCCGTTTATGAGCGCTATTTATTCATATTAAACATTTAACATTTTAAAGTTAAACATTTAACATGCTTACAGTCTACACAACAGTCTCAGTGGTCACAGCATCACAGACATTAATATATTAAGGATTTATAAAAGATGAATCACTGTCTGACCATCTGGGATTTTGGTATGGAGATAAAGGTTATGATTATAATTTTTTGGTAGTATTACAGTACATCATGTGTGTATATTAGCACCGTTTGTTGGTTTCTTGTGGTATGAGAGAGAGCGTTTGGACCCGGAAGCGCTGCCGCGTGACGTCACACTTAGCAACCAAATACTCATTAACGGTGATGTGTTTTGCAGTGACTCATTACTCCATGTGGCTGCTGGTGAGCTGGGCTCACTGCTGTTCTCTGGTGAAGTCCAGTCTGGCTGACAGCGAACATCTCCACGACTGGCTGAAGAAGCTCACGCTGCTCATACCTGAGGTAAACCAACAAATGTCATAATGACTTTAATCATCTCTGGTGTAATTAAGTTCATTTACAAGGGGAACAATTATATTGACCAATCAAATCATAGCTATTCAGCCCTGGCAATAAAATTAAGTTCCACCCTACATCTCACAAAATAATTTGTGGAATCAACATATTTTGAAAATTGAATGCTTTGTGATTTTATTTTATTATTTTATTTTATTTATACATTTGGCATTTGCATTAATTTCATCCCTGGGAATTGAACACATGACAATGGATGGACAATGGACTGCCGGATAGGGCACTCAAGACAAGATGAACCCTAAGATGAACACCCTAAAGTGTTCATCTTGCCAGAATCCACTGTCCATTAAACATATTTTGCTAGACTGGAATACTTCTACTCCTTTGAGGAACTTGTTTTATCTGTTAATACTTTTGAAAAGGTTTAACCAAGTAAATCCAAATTTAGTAGTTTTTTTTTTTTTTTGATAGACTAAAGCAGCTTACATTGATATTCAAGGTAAACATGCTCTACTGTTTGAGCTCCAGGAGTGCTGTTATGCTAACAGATCTGTGCTCTGAATCTGCAGACGGCGGTGCGTCAGGAGGCATGCAGTGGACTGTATAAGCTGTCTCTGTCTGGTCTGGAGGGAGGAGAATCCATCAATAGATCCTTCCTGCTGCTCGCCGCGTCCACACTGCTCAAGTTCCTGCCAGACGCACAGGCACTTAAACCCCTCAGAGTAAGTTGTGCCACTGTTTATATAATACTAGAGTTATATATATATATATATATATATATATATATATATATATATATATATATATATATATATATATATATATATATATATATATATATATATATAATTTCAGTTTTAGTTTAAGATAGTAATTTCAGTACTTCAGCTTAACTTTTTTTGTAGCAAAACATTTTTGTTGTTAATTTTTGTTTAGTTGAAGTTTTCTATATAAGCTTGTTTCCGCCATGGAATAAAAAATAAATAAGCTAATTACAGTATTTTATCTTTGAATTTGGACTTTATAACTCAGAATTGCAAGTTTATATCTCACAATTCTGAGAAAAAAGTTGCATTTTCAAGAAAAAGTCAGAATTGCGAGATAAAAAGGCGCAAAAGTGACATAGCCAACTACTGGCCTGGCATGCAGCGTTTTTAGTCGTTTTCGTGGATCGGTGTAAATCCATTTTGACTATGTTGTCGTCTGTACGCGGAACTTTTCAAAAATGCAAAGGAAAAACTTTTCCACTTTTAGTATGTTGTTATGTAAACGTATGCTAAGATTTCGTTAATGATAACAACACAGGTGCTCAGTGTTATTTCATTTTTGGGTGCTCTGTTTCTTTAATTGGGTGTATTATTGTGTGTTTTGGTGCAGATGGAGGATTTTGAGGAGGAGGCCATGTTTCGCACCGGCTGTAAGGAATATTTCTGGCTGCTCTGTAAACTCATTGACAACATCCACGTGAAAGATGCCAGTCAGACCACCCTGCTGGACCTGGACGCCCTGGCCCGACACCTCGCCGACTGCATCCGCAGGTCAGACACGCTCCTTTTGCTTCGATTACTGGATTAGTTTCGGTCTGAACACATAATTTACCCCTCTAGAGCACAACCTCAAGCAAATCAATGTTATTGGTTAATCTAGAGTGACATTTTAAAGGAAAATCATTGTTAGTATTATGCTAGGACACCTTAAAATCAAACTGAATTAATAGTAATCAAGTAAATACTTTTCAAGGCCACTGTTTTGTACAACATGTTGTTGTTTTTCCACTTGCAGTCGTGAGATTTTGGACCAGCAGGATGGGGCGATCGAGGACGATGGTCTGACGGGTCTCCTGCGTCTGGCCACCAGCGTCCTGAAGCACAAGCCTCCGTTTAAGTTCTCGCGGGAGGGTCAGGAGTTCCTCAGGGACACGTATGACCTGCTGTTCCTGCTGCCCAGCCTAAAGGACCGACAGCAGCCCAAATGCAAGAGTCCCGCGGCCCGTGCCGCCGCCTACGACCTGTTGGTGGAGGTGGTCAAGGGTTCGGTGGAGAACTACAGACTACTGCACAACTGGGTGATGTCGCAGCACATGCAGGGTGAGCCGGGGACACACAAGTTCTTCTGTCGACCTTATTTAGATTAAGACAACATTAGAGACAACTAATAAATCTTTTTTTATTAGCAAAGATGTCCTCATAAATTTGTTTTAAGAGGTTTTACTTCAGGTCTCATAAGCTCAAAAAACATGCAGGAAGTTGACATGAAATACTTTAGGAAATTCACTGGACTTTAGGACATTCATGTGACATTCATTTATGAATGATTTGAAAATGAATGAATGTCATAATTCTGTGTTGTTTTGCTGTTTTAGCGTCTCACGCACCTTATAAGTGGGATTACTGGCCCCATGATGATGTCAGAGCCGAGTGTCGTTTCGTAGGATTGACTAACCTGGGCGCCACGTGTTACCTGGCCTCCACCATCCAACAGCTCTACATGATCCCAGAGGCCAGACAGGCCGTCTTCACTGCTAAAGTGAGTTTACAAAACTGTGAAATATATGCACACCTGTGACCTTGCATCAGTTGCAACCATAAGCTGCCCATAATTGTGCTAATGAACTATATTACTTGAATGAAGAATTGTTATTTATTGATTATCGACGTTGATTATTGAACTTTGGTGTTTTATCATATTGCTGTTTCTGCTGTGAAATAGAAGAGCTTAAATGGTTCGAGATGTTTGTGCCTTGTAGTGATGCTTGTGTTTTTTTTGTGTCTGTTTATTTACAGTATTCAGAGGATATTAAGCACAAGACCACATTGCTGGAGCTGCAGAAGATGTTCACTTATCTCATGGTACGTGACACTCTTATTACATGCGCTAATCTGATCTCATGACCTGTACATGTGATGTCATTTCACTGTCTCTGTGTGTGCAGGAAAGTGAGAGGAAAGCGTACAACCCTCGTCCCTTCTGTAAGACCTACACGATGGACAAACAGCCTCTGAACACAGGAGAGCAGAAGGACATGACCGAGTTCTTCACGGACCTCATCACCAAGATCGAGGAGATGTCTCAGGACCTGGTACGACATCTGTGTGTGTGTGTGTTTAAAGTTGGCATGAAATGGAAGTTGAGATTGACTTTTGTTCCATATTGTGACGTATATCCGAGTGAAACGGCCTTTCAGACAAGAACAAAATGGCAGAGCTTGATTTTGTCCATGTGGAATTGGATGGTTGTGGTTTGCTATTGGTGAGTGACAGGTTGCCCCGCCCTCATGCCAGTAAATGTCATCAGAGAAGAGGTCGCTGAAAGAGGGAGGGGAAGATATTTTGATTAAAGATTATGAAGGCACACAAATTTTAAAAATAATGATGTGCATGAATAAATCATTTAAAATAAATACTGCAATATTCCATAAAAAATAAGAATTGTCAATTTTGATTTCATGGTGATTTTAAGAACAGTTTTGAGTGTGTTTAATGAATTAGTCACCGAGATCTGATGGCTGTGTGTTTGTTGTTTCAGAAAAACACTGTCAAAACACTGTTTGGAGGCGTCATCACTAACAATGTGGTTTCACTGGTAAGATTGAGCTGTTTGAATGTTTTAACTCTTATGTATGTCTTTTCTGAAAGAGAGAGACAATGTTTGTGTGTTTTTGAGATTGCTTATGCATATTTTAATTAATCTCTCACTGTGTGTGTAGGACTGTGATCATGTGAGTCAGACAGCTGAGGAGTTTTACACAGTGAGATGTCAGGTGGCCGATATGAAGAACATCTATGTGAGTGTTTCTCATTTACACACACACACTCATGAGAAGATAACTCAGTTCTCTGTGTGTAAATGTCATTAAAAGGAACAGGCTTTACTATTCAGATTAGAATAAATATGGGTTTTCAATGGCTGTTTTTTAAAATGTTTCCTCCGATTCTCAATATGTAATGGTTGCTTCGCAACGTATCCGTAGTTATTTGTAGTTACTGACCCTAAAGCGCTACATAATTTCAACCCCACCACAGTAAGTTTGGTATTTATATACTTAATATTTGATCACTGAGACTCTTGTGGCATTGCTTAGTTTTGTTGTGTCTTATAATTTATCATTGTAATAAAAAAAAAAATTAAAAAAAACAATACTCGTAGTCCATTCTTACATTCAACATGTTTCTGTATTGGATGTTACAGGGTTGAAGGTCAGTGGAAAAAAGGCTAATTATAACCTTAACTAGCAAATGTTGTTGAACCACACTACATTATTTACAGTCAGTCTTGTATTTTGTGCCAAGAACAATTTTTTATGTATAAAAACGAATTGCTATGATTTTGTCCCTTGTAACGGAGTTGAACTGTTGAGCTTAATAAGGTCAAAATAAGTTTAACACATAATAAAAATCCAGAAAAAGACTATAAATGAAACATTTCTATTTGAACCTTGTTGTCAGCAAGAAAATAATGTTGCCACTTCATGGTAGAAAGATTACTGTTATTTTTATAGTGTAACTGGGTTGAACAGTGCAAGTAAATTCTGCATTTTCTCAGAAAATTGCTAAAACATTTTAGAAAATAAAATATTTATTAATTATAAAATAAGATAATTATTTTATTTTATTTATATAAATAAGAAAATATATTATTATATTATATTAATTTAATCTTTATACACTTACATCTCTCAAGTAATGTGACCAAATTTATTATCCTGTTTGCTATTTCAGTAATAAGCCAAGGAGAGAGACGCATCACACAAATAAAGCCATTTCTGGTCTTTTATATTCCCCTGATTGTCAGTTACTGAAACGACCACTACTGAAACAACATCAACCTCTAATCCTAACACGCAGACATCATCTGTCTCTATTTCAGGAGTCTCTGGATGAGGTGACCATCAAGGACACTCTGGAGGGTGATAACATGTACACCTGCTCTCAGTGTGGGAAGAAAGTACGCGCTGAGAAACGGTACAGTTCCCTTCTTCCTCTGAGAGCTGAAATCTTTCTGTTAAAACCCCTGAATATTTCAAGACTGTCTCTATCTGTCTCTCAGGGCGTGTTTTAAGAAGCTCCCGCGGATCTTGAGCTTTAACACCATGCGCTACACATTCAACATGGTGACCATGATGAAGGAAAAAGTAAACACGCACTTTTCTTTCCCGCTGCGGCTCGACATGACGCCGTACACCGAGGACTTCCTCATGGCCAAGGGCGACAGGAAGGAAGGTTGTACGGTTGTTTTTCTGAAATACAATGATTTTAAGTTCTGTTTGTCTTCTCCATCAACTAATCATGATCTCTTTGCAGGTTTCCGTGATGACGGTGATGCAAAAGTGGCGGAGAGTTACGAGTATGACCTCATCGGTGTGACGGTGCACACGGGAACGGCAGACGGCGGCCATTATTACAGCTTCATCAGGGACATTGTCAACCCACACGCTTACCGCAATAACAAATGGTGATTATTCACACTCATTTGTTAAAATAAATTAACCAATAAAATAATGTATTAGGCATTTACAGCTACTGAGTAATTGTAGCCCAAAGTTTGTTACTGGTAATTGACCTTCAGATGCATTTGATATCATTTTGAAGTGATGCCATTTCCTATTGCAGGTACCTGTTTAACGACGCAGAGGTGAAGCCGTTTGATTCGGCCCAGCTGGCCTCAGAGTGTTTTGGTGGAGAGATGACAGTATGTGTTTTGATATATTTCCTACCAGATCAAGTCAATCTATATGCTTTTGGGATAAAGTAATATAAATAATAAAATCGGGTTAATGTGGTTTTAATTCAGAAATGCTTGTCTCATTTCAGACAAAAACGTACGACTCTGTCACAGACAAGTTCATGGATTTCTCCTTTGAGAAGGTTGGTTTTATATTGATGACAACACATAATAATGATACATTTATTATTTTATATATTATAATTATTAAAGTAATAAATAATACATCTATATATTATTGTTTTATATTTTAATTATACATTATTTTTTTATTAATCATAATTATTAAAGTAATAATAATGTTGTTATTATTTATATATTTTATATATTAATTAGTAATTATCATAATACATATATATATTATCATTAATATTTTATATATTAAGTATGCATTATTCTTTATTTTAATTATAATAGTCATAATAGATTATCATCATTACTATTATAATTATTAAAGTAATAAATAATAATACACTTATATTATTTTATATATTATCATTATT
The DNA here is from genome assembly GCA_037101425.1 of Elopichthys bambusa. NCBI lineage: Eukaryota > Metazoa > Chordata > Actinopteri > Cypriniformes > Xenocyprididae > Elopichthys > Elopichthys bambusa. The sequence continues at coordinate 35,922,409 of CM074436.1, read as the reverse complement.
ACTGTAATAATATATTGTTGTTGTTAATGTTATTGTTATTATTAATACTTTTTATTATTTTATATAATTATTTTATTTAAAATAAAAGTATTTTATTATTTTTTATATTAATTGCAATTATTAATGTAATAATTATGGATTGTTGTTGTAATAAATTATTATAATAATAATAATAATTATAATTATTATTATTATTATTTAAATAAGTCACCCCCAAGATTTTTTCTTGTAAAATGCTTTAGAAACAGTAATGTGTGCTTGTCTGTCTGTCAGACCCACAGTGCCTACATGCTGTTCTATAAGCGAGTGGAGGTGGAGGAGGAGAATGGGAAGGACTTTAACTTTGACATTTCTCCTGATCTTCTGGAGGTACAGACTTCACTGTATATCACCCTCAGTGTTCACTGCACACATCCGTCAGGCTGGGCATTTATCTGACGCTTCATATCTCTCTCTCTCTCTCTCTCTCTCATAGTGGATCTGGCATGACAACATGCAGTTTCTCCAGGACAAGAACATCTTTGAACACACGTACTTCGGGTGAGAGAACAGTAGAGCAGTTTCTCTCCTCTTCTCTTGATGTATATGATCTATAATATATTTATCAATTTTTTTAGTCTCTCCTTTTATGTTCTCTTTTTAATTTTCTATTTTATCTGTCTATCTACATTTCTGTTCTTTCTTTCATTTTCTTACGTTTTATTTAATATATTTAATTCATATTTTAATATATATATTTAATTTGATATATTTAATGTTTTTAAAAAATGTGATAATATTTAAAACAAGAAATATTAAATATTTTTCATTGTAACTATTTAATTGTTAACCTGTGCTCTCATTCTCATTTCCTTTCATTGTTTAATTCTTGTATTTTGTAATCTCTCTGTAGGTTCATGTGGCAGCTGTGCAGCAGTATTCCCAGCACTTTACCGGATCCTAAATCCGTGTCGCTCATGACGGCTAAGGTGAGTCTGTCCACATGATCAGCTTTATCAGGACAGATTATGAAACATGATCATCTATACAAGATAGGCTTGCTGCAGTAGTCAGTGTTTACGGTGTTACCAGTGCTCAGCCGCAACACAGATTAAATCACTTGCCCACTGCGGCACCGCACCCCACAGTCGTTTTAATTTCTTTTATAGTAATAAAAATCATTTAGTTCAGTTAGAAAACAGACACTACAATTAAAAACTGAACACATGCTCAATGCAGCGTGAACCGAACGAGAGTTGCAGCAGGAGTCAGATTTCATTTATCATGAGAGTGAGGAGCTGACTGACAAGATGATGGCAGAAGATTTTTTGAAATTTTGCAATTTTTTTAATTTAAACCCAGTGCTAATAGGGAACCTGCAAAGTATTAGATGTGTTTTCTTGTTGTTGTGTTTTTCATTGTGTTGCGATTAACCGGTGGGAAAATGTCCTTACCGTCACAACCCTAATACAAGATTTTCAGGGAAAACCTCTTGAGTTCTTCTCCACAGAGAACTAGTGATGTTCATATTTTTGGAGTAATTTTCTTCTTCTTCTCACAGCTCAGCACATCGTTTGTTCTGGAGACGTTCATCCACTCCAAAGAAAAGGTGAGATGGCGTTGTTCTGTTTTCCCCTCATCTTTAGTGTAATTTACTTCAGTTGTAGCTTACAGGACAGACCTGGTGCTGTTTTCTGTGTTTGAAAGTTGTTTTGTGTTGTTGTAAGTTCATCTTGTGCTCATTTCTCTCAGCCCACAATGCTGCAGTGGATCGAGCTCTTGACCAAACAGTTCAACAACAATCAAGCAGCCTGCGAGGTAACACACATACACACATGCATTCGCACTCATACAATCACTCATGCACATACACACACACACAAACACATACACTCACACATTGAGGACATTGCATAGACTTCCATTGATTTTATAACAGGTTAATGATATTTTCAATGGCCTAACCCAAGCCCTACCCATCACAGAAACATGTGCAAAACACTAGATTTTATTAAAAACATGTTTTGGCCAGTTTACAAGCTTTTTTAACTAGTGAGAACCAGTAAAATGTCCTCACTATTCGGTTGTCATAATATTTCACTATATAAGTGAGGAAATTTTGCCCTCATAATTATAGCTAAACCTGTACACACAGAACATCCAGCTTCTTGTTTCCCAGCATCTTCTGCTCTGGAAAATCACTTTTGAGCCAAATGAATGGAGAGGGTTGGTGATATCAACACTTTTAAAACTATACAGAGTGTTACTGGCTCATGCTTTGCGTGTTTGTCGGTAATGTGTCGTGTGTGTGTGTGTGTGCAGTGGTTTTTGGATCAGATGGCAGATGATAACTGGTGGCCCATGCAGATTCTCATCAAGTGCCCCAATCAGATTGTGCGACAGGTGAGTGTTACCAAAGTCCCTTTTCAAGGAAAGTCTGTTGACTTGGCAGCCATATTTGCAACACCTCTGGGCAGCTATTTCAGGCATCCAAGTCCTATCTATTTGAATGGGGAAGTCCTGAAATCTCAAACTGCGTACCATATTCACATTTAAATAACATATTCAGCAATAAAATCTGACATGTACTGTTCCATAAATATTGTTTTTCATAATAATATGAGTGCACCGTCTTGGTATATCTAAAGTCTTTGGCATTACACACGTTTACCTAGCTATTTAAATGTGATTATTATTATTTATTATTATTATTATTATTATTAATAATATTAACAGAAAAACCCACACCCTACCCATAAAAGAAAACATTTAGCATGTTTACAATATAAACACTTTGTTATTATGATTGTTTTGCTTGATTAAAATAAGCACTGCTGTGACATTTCAGATGTTCCAGAGGTTGTGTATTCACGTGATCCAGCGCCTCAGACCGGCCCACGCTCATCTGTACCTGCAGCCGGGCATGGAGGACGGGTGTGTTTCTTTCTCTTTAATATACTCTCTCTCTCTCTCTCTTCCTCCGGAGCCCGCTAACCATTCTGTCCTCATGTTTTCAAACCTGTATGCTGATATGTTGTCTGTGAAACAGGGAAAATGTTGTTGTGTAAAATGCCTCATTTGTTATTCATTTGGTTTGTCTACAGCTCTGATGACATGGACGGGCCGGTGGAGGACATCGGCAGCCGCTCCTGTGTGACACGCTTTGTCAAAACACTGCTGTCAATCATGGAACATGGAGTGAAGCCACACAGCAAACACCTGACCGAATACTTCGCCTTCCTGTATGAATTTGCCAAAATGGGAGAAGAGGAGGTGACCATCTTATTTATTTAATTTTTTTTTTTTATTGGTTTTCTTATTTTACTTATTTAATTATTTACACAATTTTACTTTTATTTGATTTTATTTGGCTGTTATTTTTATTCATTTTTTACTTATTTTGTAATATTTTTTTTTTACTTTATTTTTTTATTTTTATGTATTTATTTATTATACTATTTTATTTATTTTACTTATTTCATTTTATTTTAATGTATTTTTACTAAGTACAAGGATTTTTACTTATTTTATATATTTCTTTATTTCACTTATTTTTTTATTTGTATTCATTTTATTTTTCTTATTTAATTTATTTTTACTTTAATTGTATTATTTATTTATATATTTTACTTATGTATTAATTTTTTTACTTATATAATTTTATTTATTTATTTTTTTTTACAGTTTTTAAAGAATATTCTTTATATTCTTCTTTTCATAATGTCTTTCTTCTTTTTGTCCTCACAGAGTCAGTTCCTCTTGTCTTTGCAAGCCATTTCTATTATGGTGCATTTCTACATGGGCACAAAAGGACCTGAAAATGTAAGTGCTGTTTCATCAGGGTAGTTCATGTCTGATTTAAAGTTGCCCTAAACTCAAATAATAATGTCAATCTCTCTGTCTCAGCCTCAGGTGGAGGTGTTATCTGAGGAAGAAGAGGGGGAGGAGGATGAAGAGGAGGACATCCTCTCGCTAGCAGAGGAGAAGTACCGCCCGGCCGCTCTGGAGAAAATGATTGCTCTCATAGCTCTGCTGGTGGAGCAGTCTAGATCTGAGAGGTGCACACTAAAATATTTCACAAAAACATCTCATATTTCACCCATATTGGGTCATATTTCACCCCAAAATCATTTACAGAAAATTAAGCTTATATTGGAGCTGTTAAAAAGTGTAATTTCTGCACCATTAGCGTCAGCAAACAGAGTTAAAAAACATTGCATCGGTCGTTTTTACTGTAATACAGTAGAAAAAAATGTCTTTATAATTGAGCCTTTGTCTTGGTAATATCTACTCGTCTGATCATTTGTCTCTGTCTGTCTGCAGGCACTTGACTCTGTCTCAGAGTGACATGGCCGCACTGACCGGAGGAAAAGGTTTTCCCTTCCTGTTCCAGCACATCAGAGACAGCATCAACATCAGACAGACCTGCAACCTCATATTCAGCCTCTGCAGATACAACAACCGCCTGGCAGAACATGTAAGATGCCTAAATAAGGGCACACCATAGACTTCTAGTGTTTCTATATGAAGCTAACTATAACAGCTACAGGTTTGTAACACAAACCCTACTCATAATCGATGTTCTCATGGTTTGTGTTCTTCTGTGGTGTAGATCGTGTCAATGCTGTTCACCTCCATCGCTAAGCTGACTCCAGAGGTAAAAACAAATCTCACAACCATTGTTTCATTATTGACACATTAGTTACACACACCAACTAACCTTGTGTGCTTGTCTGACAGGCAGCGAATCCATTCTTCAAGCTGCTGACAATGCTGATGGAGTTTGCTGCCGGTCCTCCTGGAATGCCCTCGTTTGCTTCCTACATCCTGCAGAGGATCTGGGAGGTAAATCGGCCCACAGATAGTCCCATCATCCATATACCTTCTTACTTCTCCACTGAAACTGTGCTATATATATATATATATATATATATATATATATATATATATATATATATATATATATATATATATATATATATATATATGAGAGAGTCATGAGATTTATGTCAATGATGAGTTGTGGTTGTTTGAAGAACTTCAAATGTTGCATCTGCCTCACTGATCTGAGCGTCTAATGCCTGTTTGTCTGCGTCAGGTGATCGAGTATAACCCGTCTCAGTGTTTAGACTGGTTGGCCGTCCAAACTCCTCGTAATAAGCTGGCTCACAGCTGGGTCCTGCAGAACATGGAGAACTGGGTGGAGAGGTTTCTTCTGGCACACAACTACCCACGTGTGCGAACATGTAAGAACAGACAGTCTACACAACAGTATACGCTATAATGTTTATGAAAGAAGTCTCTTCTGCACACCTAGGCTGCATTTATTTGATCAAAAACACAGTAAAAACAGTAATATTGTGAAATATTATTACAATTTAAAAGAGAACTGAATTTTCAGCATAATATCTCCAGTCGAATATGAAGCAGCTGTTTTCAACATTGATAACATTGATAATAAAAAATGTTCCTTAATCATCAAATTACCATATTAGAATGATTTCTGAAGGATCATGTGACACTAAAGACTGGAGTAATGATGCTGAAAATTCAGCTTTGATCACAGGAATAAATTACATTTTACAATATATTTAAATAGAAAACAGTTCTTTAAAATTGTAATATTTTACAATTTTACTGTTTTTACTGTTTTACTGTTTATCAAATAAACGCTGCCTTGATGAGCAGAAGAGACTTATTTTAAAAACATTAAAAAATCTTGTGTAAATAAACACATAAGAACTACACACATGCTTAACTCACACTTAAAAATGTCTGCATAATCAGCTAGTATTTAATTTTCTTGGTAAAACGTCAGTTTTTGCATTATTTTGTGATATATTCAATACATTTGTCTCTTAGCTGCAGCGTATCTGCTGGTGTCTCTCATCCCGAGCAACTCCTTCCGTCAGATGTTCCGTTCCACGCGCTCTCTTCACATCCCCACGCGGGACCTCCCACTAAGTCCCGACACCACCGTGGTTCTGCACCAGGTCTACAACCTGCTGCTGGGCCTGCTGGGCCGGGCCAAACTCTACGTGGACGTGCCTGTGCACGGGACTACCAAACTGGTGCAGTACTTCAGCTTCATGACCTACTGCCTCATCTCCAAAACCGAGAAGCTCATGTTCTCCAGCTACTTCATGGACCTCTGGAACCTCTTCCAGGTACTTCACATGCAGATGAAGGCATTTCTTAGGTGCTCATATGATGAAACGGAAGTTGCGATAGTCTTTTCTTCTCTATTGTGACGTATATCCAAGTGAAATGGCTTCTCGAACAAGAACAAATGTAGGGTGGGGCTTGATTTTGTCTAGGGTGAATTGGTTGGATGGTTGGATATTTAATTTTATTTCGATATATTTTGCAGCCTTGCTCTTATGTGTCTCACTCTCTCTATCTCACAGCCCAAGTTGTCAGAGCCGGCCATCGCCACTAATCACAATAAACAGGCTCTCCTGTCCTTCTGGTATAACGTCTGTGTGGACTGCAGCGAGAATGTGCGTCTCATTGTCCAAAACCCTGTCGTCACTAAAAACATCGCCTTCAACTACATCCTTGCCGATCACGACGATCAGGAGGTGGTGCTGTTCAACCGCGGAATGCTGCCGGCATACTATGCCATTCTGCGCATGTGCTGCGAGCAGTCGCCCGCTTTCACCCGCCAGCTGGCGTCACACCAGAACATACAGTGGGCTTTCAAAAACCTCACGCCCCATGCCAGCCAGTACCCGGGGGTGAGTACAGCAGTGTCTGACCCTGTTACCAAAGTTCACATAAGAAATATGATCAAATATGTTTTCTTTTAGTTTATATGAACGTTTCAGTAACTACACTAGTGTTCAAAAGTTTGGAGTTAGTATGATTTTTTTTTTTTTTTTTTTTTTTAATGTTTTTTTTATGTCTCTTCTGCTCACCAAGGCTGCATTTATTTGATCAAAAATACAGTAAAAACAGTAATATGAAAACGTTTTCTTTTTAGTTTCAAGCCTATTTTCATGAAGAGTGTCTCCCAGTTTCTCACTGTTTCTGTCTGAAGGAATATAATGTCTGAAGTTTAATTCAGGTTAATTCAGTTCTGTCAAATAACAGCATGTTTGTTCTTTCTCTGCAGGCGGTGGAGGAGTTGTTTAACCTGATGCAGTTGTTTGTAGCTCAGAGGCCTGATATGAGAGAGGAAGAGCTGGAGGACGTGAAGCAGTTCAAGAAGACCACCATCAGCTGTTACCTGCGCTGTCTGGACGGACGCTCCTGTTGGACTACTCTCATCAGGTACGCGCACTCTCTCTTTAAAGTCTCACTGAATATTTCACAAGACAGAGCCATTTCCGTTCATACTAAGACTCTGTACACTCTCAGTGCCTTCCGTATCCTGCTGGAGAACGATGAGGACAGACTGCTGGTGGTGTTCAACAGAGGACTCATCCTGATGACTGAGGTATTCACACTCTCTTCATTCACTCTTCTTCGTATTTTAATGGACTGTCATCTACAACTAAATATTTCTGTGTCTGCAGTCCTTCAACACCCTGCACATGATGTACCATGAGGCCACTGCGTGTCATGTGACCGGTGATCTAGTGGAGCTGCTGTCCATCTTCCTGTCTGTTTTAAAGGCGACGCGACCCTACTTACAACGTAAAGGTAGTACATTACCCACAATACGCCACACACCTAAACTGGAGATTAAGTGTGGATTATCCACACAGCATCCATAATGCACCTTAAATAAACAACTCCATAATTCACCTAACTGTACAGTACAAAAGTACTCATTACCCAAAATACACCTTAACGTGTAGTACAAAAGTATTCATTACCCATAATACAACTTAAAGGGATAGTTCACCCAAAAATAACAATTCTGTCATTATTTATTCACCCTCAGGTTGTTCCAAACCTGTATAAATTTCTTTGTTCTGTTGAACACAATGGAAGATATTTTGAAGAATGTGGGAAACTGAACGGTTCTGGGGCACTATTGACTTCCATAGTATTTTTTTTTTTTTTTTTTTTCCACTATGGAAGTCAATGGTGCCCCAAAGCAGCCTGGTTACAAACGTTTTTCAAACTATCTTCCTTTGTGTTCAACAGAACAAAGAAATTTATACAGGTTTGGAACAGCCTGAGGGTGAGTATATGATGACAGAATTTTCATTTTTGGGTGAGCTATCCCTTTAACGTATAGTACAAAAGTACTCATTACTCATTACCCATAATACACCTTAACGTGTAGTACAAAAGTACTCATTACCCATAATGCACCTTAAAGTGAAGTACAAAAGTACTCATTGCCCATAATACACCTTGACGTGTAGTACAAAAGTACTCATTACCCATAATTCACCTAACTGTACAGTACAAAAGTACTCATTACCCATAATACACCTTAACGTGTAGTACAAAAGTACTCATTACCCACAATGCACCTAACTGTACAGTACAAAAGTACTCATTACCCATAATACACCTTAACGTGTAGTACAAAAGTACTCATTACCCATAATGCACCTTAAAGTGAAGTACAAAAGTACTCATTACCCATAATTCACCTAACTGTACAGTACAAAAGTACTCATTACCCATAATACACCTTAACGTGTAGTACAAAAGTACTCATTACCCACAATGCACCTAACTGTACAGTACAAAAGTACTCATTACCCATAATACACCTTAACGTGTAGTACAAAAGTACTCATTACCCATAATGCACCTTAAAGTGAAGTACAAAAGTACTCATTACCCATAATACACCTTAACGTGTAGTACAAAAGTACTCATTACCCACAATGCACCTAACTGTACAGTACAAAAGTACTCATTACCCATAATGCACCTTAAAGTGTAGTACAAAAGTACTCATTACCCATAATTCACCTAACTGTACAGTACAAAAGTACTCATTAACCATAATATAACTGAACGTGTAGTACAAAAGTACTAATTACCCATAATACACCTTATCATGTAGTACAAAAGTACTCGTTACTCATAGTACACCTTAACGTGTAGTACAAAAGTACTCATTGCCCATAATACACCTTAACGTGTAGTACAAAAGTACTCATTACCCATAATGCACCTTAAAGTGAAGTACAAAAGTACTCATTACCCATAATACACCTTAACGTGTAGTACAAAAGTACTCATTACCCATAATTCACCTAACTGTACAGTACAAAAGTACACATTACCCATAATACACCTTAATGTGTAGTACGTAAGTACACATTACCCATAATACACCTTAACTTGTAGTACAAAAGTACTCATTACCCATAATTCACCTAACTGTACAGTACAAAAGTACACATTACCCATAATACACCTTAACGTGTAGTACAAAAGTACTCATTACCCATAATTCACCTAACTGTACAGTACAAAAGTACTCATTACCCATAATTCACCTAACTGTACAGAACAAAAGTACTCATTACCCATAATACACCTAAACGTGTAGTACAAAGGTTTTGATTGCCCATAATGCACTTGTACATGCCAATAACTGATCGTTTGTGTCTGTGTGTAGATGTGAAGCAGGCTTTGATCCAGTGGCAGGAGAGGATTGATTTCGCTCACAAGCTGCTGACGCTGTTGAACTCTTACAGCCCACCAGAACTGCGTAACGCCTGTCTGGGTGAGTCGCCACATTCACAAAATAAAAGCACCGTTTTAGAAATGAACCCAAGTAGCATATGTGTGTGATCTAACCATGTGTGTTCGTCCTCAGATGTGCTGAAGGAGCTGGTGCTCTTGAGTCCTCATGACTTCCTGCACACTCTTGTGCCCTTCCTGCAGCACAACCACTGCACCTACCACCACAGCAACATCCCCAGTGAGTCCCGCCAAAGGCTTCATTCATACAGCATCACAGATTTTCCTCAGCACTTGATACACAGTGATACAAACAGTAACACTAGCGTTGGTTTTACCGTATCAATTTGAGCCCGAGTCCTCGTTATTTTAAAGTACATGCAAAGCAGCACAGAAAACCAAACCCTTCCAGGCCTCAGCTACATCTACAGTGTCGTGCACTTTGATCTTTGAAACTTTACAGACCTTTTACATTCACAAACAGCTCTATTATACACTGCATGGCAGGTGGTATCTGCACATTAAGAGCACTTTTTATCTTCTATTAATCTTAAATTTCTTATATAGCTTGTTTATTGTGAAGATAGCCTGGTTGCAGACATGGCATTAAAAATACTAATTAATAAAGAAACAATAATAATAAATGATATCGTAGCACGTGGTGTAACACTGTTTGTGTGTGTTTTATAGTGTCGTTTGGGCCGTATCTGCCCTGTAGAGAGAATATCAAGCTGATGGGTGGAAAAAACAACATTCGTCCTCCCAGACCGGAGCTCAACATGTGCCTGCTGCCCTCAATGGTGGAGACCAGTAAGGTGTGTATGAGACCAATGAGTGAATCACTTTACACACTGAGCTTTAGTTGTTCATAGAGTGTGTATTTGTTTTTCCTGTAGGGTAAAGATGAGGTGTATGACAGGATGTTGTTGGACTACTTCTTGTCGTATCATCAGTTCATTCACCTGCTCTGTCGAGTCGCCATCAACTGTGAGAAGTTCACAGAGACTCTGGTGAAACTGAGTAAGAACGCTTCTCTCTCTCTCAGCTCTTAAATCTCACTGTGTGTGTGTTTGTGCTGATGGTGTTTATTCACGTGTGCAGGTGTGTTGATCGCATATGAAGGACTTCCTCTACATCTGGCTCTCTTTCCTAAACTCTGGACAGAACTTGCTCAATCTCAGGTAAAACCTTCTTGATCATCTCTCTCAGGCACGCACGCACGCACGCACACTCACACACACGCGCGCTCACGCACACACGCACACTCACACACACGCGCGCTCACGCACACACACAGTGCTAAAGCGATAAGACACTAGAGGTCATGTGTTACAGTGATTTTTATCACAGGTAAGAGGTGTTGTTAAGCATGATGGGATGTCGAGTGCCTGAAACTGTGGTAAAATCGCTGCCATGTATTGCTTTGAATTTTTTATTTACATAGTTTATATTTTATTATATTTATCTTATATTTTATTTAATAATAATTATTTAATAAAAAGGCAGTATGCATTTATTATACATTTTACAAATTAATAATAACATTTATTTATTTGTTTATTTATTTATTGTTAGGAGTACAAAAAAGGAGTATGCATTTATTATACATCTTACAAATTTAATAATAACATTTATTTTTTTATATTGTTAGGAGTGCAAAAAAAGGAGTATGCATTTATTATACATACAAATTAATAATAACTTTTATTTTTTTATATTGTTAGGAGTGCAAAAAGAATATGCATTTGTTATACATATTACAAAATAATACATTTATTGTTAGGAGTGTAAAAAGGGAGTATGCATTTATTATACATTTTATAAATGTAATAATTTTTATTGATTGATTGATTTTGTTCAGTTGATTAATTGATTGTTCAGAGTGCAAAAAGGGATCATGTGTTTATTATACATCTTAAAAATTACCAAAAGCACATTTCAAACACTAATTACAGAATACAATATTTTTGGTACATAATAATAATAATAAATTTCATCATTTTTATTACCGTTTTTTTTCTTCTTCTCATTTTTGTACAAATATATATATATATATATATATATATATATATGTGTGTGTGTGTGAGAGTATCATCATAATACATAAATATCAAAATACATTTTATTATACATATTACAAAATAATACATTTATTGTTAGGAGTGTAAAAAGGGAGTATGCATTTATTATACATTTTATAAATGTAATAATTTTTATTGATTGATTGATTTTGTTCAGTTGATTAATTGATTGTTCAGAGTGCAAAAAGGGATCATGCGTTTATTATACATCTTAAAAATTACCAAAAGCACATTTCAAACACTAATTACAGAATACAATATTTTTGGTACATAATAATAATAATAAATTTCATCATTTTTATTACCGTTTTTTTTTCTTCTTCTCATTTTTGTACAAATATATATATATATATATGTATGTGTGTGAGAGTATCATCATAATACATAAATATCAAAATACATTTTATTCAAGGTTCTCAGACACACAACATTAATCACACATTAAAAGCATTCCTAACAAGGTACAAGTTTTAAATGTTAAAAATGATCATTTTTATACATATGCAACTATATATCATCTCAGCTTGATGCCTTATATGGGTGACACTAGAGGTGGGTCTTCAAGCAGCAGATATTTCAGACGCATAACTTTGAAAACAAAGCAGCCATATCCAGTCAGAAGTCAGAGAGATGTGTGTTTCATGAAGTCTCTACTGTCTCTCTCTGTCAGTGTGCGATGGCTCAGTCCTGTGTGAAGCTGCTGTGTGAGGATCCGGCGTTTGGAGAATACATGAAATGCATCCTGATGGACGAGAGAAACTTCCTCAACAACAACATCGCCTACTCCTTCCTCACCTGCTTCTTACATAAAGTAAATACACACACATCAACTCCTCACGCAGTTTGAATGTAATGTGTTGTCTTTATCCAATTCAACAGCAGTTTATGACTTAGCATCGCAAAGCTTCATAACCCTAGGTTAAGAGCAGGCTAAACTATTTTGTAAAGCCTAAAAGTTGTTGCTTTACTTTCTGACACTGATGCAGGTTCCTGCTGCAGGTTGAAACTTGATTTATGTGTGTGTGTTTAGGTGCAGGTACAGGTGTTATCAGGCCAGAGCTGCTCGAATCTCGTCAACGTGTTGGTGACCAACCTACTGAACGAGTACCACAGCCTGCAGCCTGAGCTGACCAATCAGAGAGCAGAGATGAGCAAGACCAGCAGCCTCCTGAACGCGGTGAGTATAGCTCCCTCCTCACATCACGGCCAGCGCTCCATCGCTCTTTACTCATCCCTCTGTTTCTGTCCGTATTGAAGGATCTTCGTGCGCTGCTGCTGGTGCTGTCGGTTTACGCCCCTCAGCAGCTGGATCCAGCTCTAGGTCCGGCTCTACAGGAGCTGCTGTCCAAATGCAGACTGTGTCTGCAGCACCGCGCCACATTAGAGATGGAGGCCAAGGAACGCAAAGTCAAAGGTGTCAACATCACAAACACACTTAAATCACCCTCATGTCTGCCTTCAAATTATTTCATTTAAAATATGATATTAATATTTAGTTATTTGAAAGGTATAGTTCACCCAAAAATGAAAATTATCCCATGATTTACTCACCCTCAAGCCATCATAGGTGTATATGACTCTTCTTTCAGACAAACACAATTAGTTATATTAAAAAAATATCCTGACTCTTCCAAACTTTATAATGGGAGTGAAAGGTGCTACTGATTTTGAAAAATCCATCCATCATAAAAGATATCCACATGGTTCCAGTGTTTTGATAAAGGCCTTCTGAAGCAAAGCGATGGGTTGTAAAGCTTGGAAGAGCCAGGATATTTTTTTTATTTATCTCCGATTGTGTTCATCTGAAAGAAGATAGTCATATACACCTAGGATGGCTTGAGGGTGAGTAAATCATAGGATAATTGACATTTTTTGGTGAAATATCCCTTTAATTTTTTTTAAATAAATTTATTAAAAATAGCACAAAAATGCATTTGACAAGGTTATGCATTTCTTGTACATCATGGCTTGGAATAATTTTCGTTGAAATACAATAATCATAATAACAATAACAACAACAACAATAAGAAGAATAATTATTATTAAATATATAATAAAAATGGTAGCAACAACAGGTAGAGACACAAAAGGGAGTATGCATTTCTTTTTCATGGCTTTGAATTATTTTATATAAAATATAATAATTATTTATATTATATATGGTTTTTTTTTATATATATACAAAATGGTAGTAACAGTTAGGGGTACAAAAAAGGAGCAGTCATTGTACATATTAAAAATTACCAAAAGCACATTTTAAACAATAATTTACAATAGCAAAAATTTAAAATGACACAAAACTGTATTTCTTTGTACATAATATTAATAATAGTACTTTTATTTATAAAGCGCTTTTCAAGGTACTCAAAGACTCTTTAAATGAGACAAATCATTAATCACACAAAACCATTCCTAAAAATGGGTATTGTGCATTGATGACATCACTTTATTTTATCTCTCAGTGGACGAGGAGGGCGTGACTCCAGTGAAGCGGCGGAGGGTGAGCAGCAGTGCTGATGATCGTCCGGGAGACAGCGGCGGCAGCAGCATTTGCCCTCCCTCGACCTCCTCCTCATTGGCTCCCTGCTCTGAGCAGAAGGCGGAGCCCGGGGAGGCGTTAACGCCCACCAGCACTTCGGACACTGAAACACGAGACTCCTCCCTCATCGACCCGGGAACGGAAAACGACCCTCCCTCTCCCGACAGCGCGTCCCTTGAGGAAAAGAAAATGGACGCTTCGTCGTCATCGTCGTCATCATCATCATCTTCGTCGTCATCCTCCTCCCTTCCCGAGGCATTCGGCAGAGCAGATGAACCTCCACCGCAGATAGCAGGAAGAGAGGAGGAGGAAGAGGAAGATGGGCGGAAGGAACCGCAAGAGCAGGAGGCGGAACCAGAAAGAGAGGAAGTGCCCTCAACTTCCTCCGCCTCTGCCGACTCGGTGCTTTTATTGTCCAGCCTGCCAGATGCTGCCGAGGGGCGGAGCTGCTCGCTTCAGGAGGCAGAGTCAGGCGGGTGTGGCCACGCCCTTGCACAGGATGCTCTGGAAACGCTGTCACGCACAGTCGAGGCCACTATTGCTGTGGTTGCCAAACTTTCAAACGGAAAAGGAGGGACACGCCCCTCAGCTTTGTGACGTTGCTTTCACGTCCCTCCTTTTTCGCATTTCACCGTTTTCGTTCACCATGCTGTTCAATTTTGTCTTTTTAAGAGTAATTGAAGTCCGATTTGTCAACATTTTTTTTTTTTTTTTCCTGCCCTTTGGCCTTGCTCTTCATCAACTGAGCTCTGCATTAATCGAACAGAACGAAAAACGAACGATATCAGCTGGAGCGTTTTTTTGTCAAAGGGCCGTTTTCTTTTCTTTTTTAAGCCGTAATTTTGTTGGTTTATTTGTTTTGAAGTGGTTTGTTTTCGAGCCTGCAGTGAAACAGGGAAAAGGTTTACAGCGTTTTAGTCCCATCAGTGCATAATTTAATTTGCGTTTTTATTCACGTGTATTATTATTATAATTACGATTGTCTTCTGTGCCAGTTTTGTACTTACAGATGTGAGGCTGAAATGGCCTTGCTGTGTTTTTTTTCTCTGTGGTGGATATCAAAAACTATGTTTACTTTGTATATTGAAAAGAAAGAACGAACCACAAGAACCTTGATTCTGTAAAGAATCTTCTAGATGTTGCCTGGCTTTGTAAATGAGATGGTTTTTATATATATATATATATATATATATATATATATGTATATATATATATATATATATATATATATATATATATATATATATGTATATATATTTCTGTAAGGTATATGTATACAGTATATATCCATTCAAGCGCAGTATACTGTATATATAAATCTACTGTATATATATATACCTACGTTGTGTATATAGAAACTTACGGTGCTCTTTTCAGGCTCAGATCATTTGTGGCCGGAATATTGCACATTTGATGGAACAGTTGGAGCTCTATTTTATTTACCGAAATACATTCCATAATCTATTGGATGTCATTCTTGCGTTCTCTGTATTTGATTTCTCTCTCAGTCTTTCTGTTTTCATTTTATTTTAATATAGGATATAACTTAATAAAATTTTAATATGATTTAATTATGAACCGAGTCCAAAAAGCAGGTTGTGGGATGATTTTTTTATTTCTGTTGTGAGTGTAACTTGTTAAAATGGCTGTGTTTGGAATAGAATATTACAGCATACTATAGTGTACATTGCATACTTCCTATTCTTTTTTGGTAAAAACTAAGTAGTATGCTGTAAATGCAATGATAAACATTTAAAAAAAAAAAATTGTTGCATTCAGGAAAAAAAAATTGTTTGCCATTTGAATCTAAAAAGTTTGTATACTGCACATTTTGGCATTTAGTATGTCTTACTAAATCATACTGTGCACTGCATACTGCAGAAATAGTGTGCTAGTATGCTATTCTGAACACATCCCAAATCTTCAGGAGCTTGGCAGGTTTAAAGTGAGGTTTGTGGATTGGTCTGTGATAATTACACACACACACACAATATGATTAAGAAATATTTTAAGAAATTTAATCATTCTGATGGATATTTACATCAAAGATACAAATTAAAAGCAGTACATAATTTTGATACACAGTCATAGCTGAGCTGGTTAAAGTGCAAAAGCCTACTGTTATGTGTAAGCAGGTTTTTGGGATGTCCCTTTGTGAAAGACCACATAGAAAATTAATTAGCAAAATGCTAATATTACTTAAGAGATATTTGATCTCTTCCAAAACCAGGAGAGTCTGAAATGGTGACTGATGTGGAACCTTCTGCTCAACTCTGGTGTTAGCATGTTGCTAAGCTAATGTTGGAGTACTCAGACAAACACAAAAATACATACAAATGTTGGCTATGGAACATTTTAATAGAATTTTTTCATTAACTGAGCTTTAACAGTGTGTCAGAATTCATTTTAAACCTCGTGAAGACTTCTGAGAAGGATGGAGCATCAATGTGTTTTCAGAAGGCAGAGATACTGTTGCCGTTTCTGAAATCCGTGTCATTTTCGGAATCTCTTTCAGAATCGGGTGTGTTACTAAACTTAACCTGAAAAACAGAAAATTTTAAACTTTAAGCATTTCAATTCCACAAACCGAATATTGTCTGAATTGTACTTGATTGATTTATCATTAGCGAAGGCATCTGAATCGAGTGCTTTACCTCTATGTCTTCTTCTTTTTTGCTATCAACAGAAGAAACATGTTTAGTCAAACAAACTAAAGCACATTTTGTATTTGAGGACAAATTTTTAGCAAGTATGAGAGTATCTGTTTGCACCTGCTCTTTAACAGTACTGTATATTGGCACTCACTTGTGAAATTTAAAACTTTGGTCAATACTGGATATCTTGGGTTTGCCAATATTGAAGCTCTCTCTGTCAGAATCTGTGTCATTCATTTTCTTCATCCTGAGGCAGCAAAAAAATAAATATAATCACTAAGCCATTTTTACACTTTTTCCCCCCCCCCAAAAATTCACTCCCAATAGATTGAGTAGTCCTCTTTGAAAGATGTTCAAAGTCAACATGAAGGACTTATTTTTACTTCTGTAATTTGACATATTTCTGAGTGTTACAGCAACCGTACAACATATGTAAGACAGAATTTGTGTTTATCCATCAGAAATTGGTGCGATGGTGTAAAATGGGAGTTTCACTTGTTTGAACAAGTTTGCGTTGGATTTGGGAAGGACTACTACCCTCCTGAACAAAGAGACAGAAGGTCAAGTTCACCTTTCAGAGCATCTCCACGTATGCCAGTGGTAAAGCTGCTTTTTATTTTTTATTGAAATGGAATGATTTTATATAAGCTGCATTACCTAAAACAAAGATTAAATAACCGTTTGATTAGTGGTTAATATATAATATCCTGCTTGTTTGGCCTAGATCAGGGATCGGCAACCAATGAACCCAACTTTGGCATGTGGAGGGATAAAATTGCGTTTTGTTAAAGACTTTGTCCGGATCGGATTAGGAATTATGATCACAGTATAGATGGAATAGATCAAGTCCATCAACACCCCCAAAGCTTCACAGTCTTTGTAGTTTCGACATTTTTCTCTGTAACATTAACCATTCAACAGCATATAAATCAAAATTGTCTAATGATCACATTAGCTAAATTGTGCGTAAGCAGCTTCTATCATTCTGGTTCATGCAGATCTTCTTCTTTGCTTGTTTTTAGATCTGAGATGCTGTGCTCTTTTAGTACAGCATCTCGACAGTCCCCTATCATATACAGTAACAGAAAACAACAGTGAAAAACTTTGGCGGAAGTGGAAAATCTTGTCAATGGCAGGGAAAGATTTAAAGTAAATGGGGTTGGTTGTTTCGTGTTGACTTTGTTGGTTATTTTTCAGTTGGAAATCATCAGTACCATGTTTATTCAGTGTGAGCCAGACTGCATGTTTGAAATAAAAAACGGCTACTACTTACCTAACGAGATAGACAGTCAACAGAGCGACAAATCCCACGATGCTTATAGCCAGCAGAACACTGAGAGCAATGATGGCTGCTGCACTGGAATCTTCAGAATCTTCAGAGATTCCAGAACCTTCCTCTACTTGGATTTCCAAATCGGAATCAAACACCTTCTCCAGCTCCACTTTTAAATCATTGTGATTGCTCTGCAGTTTCCTGTAGGAGTCGACACAATTCAGATCCCTCAAAATCACGTCTTGTAAATGATCTACAATGGAAAGTAGGCATGCAGGCCAAAGGGTTTAAAAGCAGAACTGTGAAGCTCATGTTTTTGTTAAAGAACATGAGTTATGAATACTTGCACAGTTCCTTTTAAACTGATATTAGTTCAACTTACTGTTTGACTTCTGTGGCTTTGATGATAGCACCACTGGAGTCCGTGGCGATGAAACTGACGTAAGTTTTGTCTGAAGAGCCTCTGAGAATGGTGCGCATCTCATTCCCATCCTCGGCTCTCACACTGAGGATTTTCACAGTCCAGCCTAAAGCTTTTTTCATGGAACTGAGAAAAAAGTACCAATGAATCATTCAGTCTGATCTAGGGAACTGGAAGAAGTTTGTTAAAAAGAACTCACTCCAAAAAAATGATTCATTTAAATAAAATTGGTTCTCAAAAAAATAGTCCACATGCACACCATTCCAAGTTTCCTAAAGTCTAATATACAATTTTGTGCTTAGTCATGTTTTTTCTTTTGGTAAATTTGATGGCTAATAGCTGCTGTTTCAGCTATTGTATGACTTTAGAAGACTTGGAATGTTGTCCCACAGTCACTGTGAACTGTTGTTAAATGGAAAAGTGCTGCAATTTTGAAGAAGAAGAAGAAAAAAAACTTTCCTTTTGTCTTACAGTGGAAAATCAATAGCATCAGGGTTTGGAATGATAAAAGGGTGAGTAAATAATGACAAAATGGGTGCATTTTTGGGTAAACACATATTAAAACATTAAATCACACTATAGTGATTCAATTTCCCTTCTATCCCCATGCAAAGTGGGCTGGGAAATGGCTATTTTCCTACTCACTCTTCAATCTCTGGTATCTTCTTCTCAACTGTGAACACGGGCTGGTTTAGGGAAATGACCACGACATTGTCACTTGCACTTTCTTTCATGGTGATCTGTAGGTGGCAAACACAAGAGCTCATTTTGATCTTTGAGAATGGAGCAGTAAAACAGAGCAGTCAATGCGAAGAAGAAAATTCAATCAAAATGCCATTGGCCATTTGAAAGTCTTCCAAAAGCTTTCTTTTTTCTCTCTCTCTGTTTCTGCTCACCTGTACTGTTGTAGTCGTGAACAGTCCATGTTTATCAGTGGCTTTAGCATGAAAGGTGGACGGATTGTCTTTAAAACTAGATGCATCCAGTACATAGATCTGACCAGTGTTTGCCTCCACTTCCAGCAGAGTTGTGGACTCCTGCAGGGAATACTGCAGTTCTGAGCTCTCGCCCACATCAGGGTCCCATGCCTGAGGGACAAAAAAACACAACTTACATAACTTAGAGAAAAAAAAAAACATTTTATTAAATGCAATGAACAATTTTTCTAGTCTATTGCTTCTAATATATTCTGTGCTTTGTTGTGCATTTAGCTTAGATGCTAATAGTTACTATTTCAGACACCAAACCAATCTTAAGAAGTCTCTGTGATATTCTGCTCTCTAGATATCCTTAAATGTAATTCTATATAATTAAAAAAAAAAATTCAAAATGACTAAACCTGCTTGTAAACAATAGCAATGATGATGCTTACTTTAGCAAACAAATATATAAAATACATCTGATTACAACTGATGTCTATGCCCAGCCACACTTACCTGGACCTTCACGATAGGGAATTTATAAGGAGAGAGACTGAAAATTTCTGCTTCATATATTTTATCGTCAAACACAGGAGCCTCATTCACATTCTCAACCTGAACGTTGACCTGAAGATTGTGAGAGAAAGAAAGTCAAAGGCAAATATAAATGAGCCCTATGGCAGCTTTCTTTTAAGAAGAGAAACATTGACTTTAGACTTTAACATAGACTTAGGCCAGAAACGCATTCTTTGCAAATATGTGAACGCAAACAATTTTAGTTACACAAACTTGAGTCACTGCATTCTGAAATGTGGCAGAACGCAATTCATAATACAACAAATATTTTTTGTGCATTCTTGGTTGCATCAAGAAGTGCTATGGTGGCAGTTGTCTTGTGTTGTCTTCTAAAGGTATTTTAGCTAGCTTCCCGTATAATAACAAGAATAGTACCGTTGTCTCTGCAGTGTTTGGAGGAGTTCTGGAGTCTATGGCCTCTACTGTGAGGATGTACCACTCCTCTTTCTCCTTGTCCAGTGGTCCGAGAGCTTTTATGGTTCCCTCACCATCCACAGAGAAGACATCCTTGTGTGACTTCATGTTATAGCTGACCGTAACCAGTGGACTACCGGTTAATGCCTTGACCTTGCCCACTTCTGAGGCCTCAGGTTCATTCTCCTTAATTGTGAATTTGTAGGAGGAGCTTTCAAAAGCCACACTCTCAGTGAGAGAGGCTATTTTAAAGTGGAGCAAGACTGTGGCTACAGAGAGAAGAAAGATGTGAATCTTGGCATGTTTATCAGATCAGATCTGAATACTGAAGAGGGAATTAACTGCTCCCAATAATAAATGTTTATTTGCACACATTATCTGCATTGTTTTAACACAATATTCACTAAAGAAATTATGCAAACCAAGCCCAAACCTTCATCAGATTCTGGTGGTGATCCATGATCGGTCGCTATAGCAGTAAGAGTTAGCAGCTTGTCTTCTGTGACCTCGCTAAGGTCAGAGGTCAAAGTGATGTCTCCTGTTTCAGCATCCAGTGCAACCATTGAGGAGACTTCAGAGAAACTACAGAAAGACAACATTCATGCCATCTGTCTTAAAAAAGGTGTCATGTAAAGTATGTCGTTCTTATTTATCATCTCATGTTTGAGATCCACCTATGGGAAGGGCATCTTGTAGCTGACCTCTGCAGAAGCATCCAATTGCATCAAATCTGGCTTGACAGACAGGAGCATGTGCTCAATGGCAGGTAAGGGACCGTCCCTTAACAAGGTGCATAAAGCAACTGCAAGCACTACCTTTCCTCAGTTGTCATTCGCTTCTTGTGACCTCTGGAATATTTACTCTCAGCTCATGGGTTTACAGACTTTTGCATCAGCCTCCGGATGTATTTGTCCTATTAGCCAGGTCAGCTGACCTAATTACTGCAAGCTGCCCATGCCGACCAAAGTGACCTGGGTCATTTCGAAAATGTTTTATCTGTCGAACCCCCTTTAATGGACGAGCCGACCAGTTCTGGGGATGAGGATGATGCTGGCTTTCTTAGTGGCTCAGAAGAGGGAAGAGGATGATGCCATCCCATCATCATTGGGACCCCCTCCCGGCCCTAGAAAGCATTGTATATTGGCCCTAGGTGGGCACCTACTGTCAAAACACAGCTCTCACAAATTTCATAAAGGCTTCTGCTTCAGTGTTCCACAAAACACTGTCCAAAATATCCAAAAATTCAAACAAATCACATGAGTTCATTTTTAAGATAGAACATTTCTTAGCAACCCCACGTTGCCCCAAGTTGTTCACTAGATGGTGCTATTCTATCACTAATGAACAATCAGGACAAATTAGCAGCCCTAAGCAGTTCTCAGGTGTGTGGGGGGACTCTGAGTCATGTAAATGGGTGATTTGAATTATTATCAAAGGTTACAGATTTGAGTTTGCCAGAAAACCCCCACATTTCAACTGAGTTATCTTTTCTCAAACAGAGGAGAGCTCTGCTCACATTCTGAAAAACGAGATCTCCTCCCTTCTTGAGAAGGGGGCGATCCAAATGGTACCCCGGCATCAATGCAATCAGGGGTTTTATTCCCGTTGTTTCCTAATTCCAAAGAAGGACAGTTCTCTTCATCCCATTCTGGATCTCAGAATGTTGAACAAACATTTGAAGAAATACAACTTCCATAGGGCTCTTGCTTGCTCTGTATGTCAAAACGACTTGTTCACATTGGTCAATCTGAAAGATGTTTTTTCCCAATTAAGCATTTATCCTCTGAACAGGAAATTTCTTAATTTCGCCTACCAAGGCGCATGTTACGAATTCACAGTTCTTCCTTTCGGGGTCTCACTGAGTCCCAGAGTGTTCGGAGGTAGGCTTAGCCCCACTGAGGTTAATAGGGCTCAAGATCCTGACATGCATAGATGATTGGCTGAATATAGCTGATTCAAGAGAGAAAGTTATGCAAAACACTGCTCGAGTGCTCGCTCACATCACAGCGCTCACCTTCAGAATGAATGTGAGCAAAAACTATTTCACTCTCGCTTAAGAATATTATATTTCTGGGTCTGGAGCGCATTCTCTCTTTAATAAATTGCCTCTCACAATTCAGAGAAGGAGTGAGGGTACAAGAGCGGTTCCAGAGTAGGACCTCTTCATGGTGCTGGAGGCTTTGCCTCAACAGCCTTTTGAGCCCCTAGGAAATATTTCCCTCAAGCTTCTGTCTTTCAAGACAGCTCTGCTCCTGTCCTTGGCATCAGCCAATTGTTTCAGTGATTTTCATGCACTCTCTGTTCATTCCTTGTGCACTAAATTCTTTCTCAGTGCAAATAAGGTGTTTCTCAGGTCCAACTTGATGTTTCAGAGAACTAGGGTTATGAACAGTAACCTATTGTTTTTGCCTTCATATTATTGATCCTAAAGAAATGGAAGTTTAGTCTTAAGCTTACCTGTAGCTAATAAGCGCGTTGCTTCCAGCATCTTTATCTGTGGCCGAGAGCGTCAGCAGCACCTCTCCAACCTTGGCGTCTTTAACCAGAATGCTTTTGCTGTAGGTGTCAGAGCTGAAAACTGGAGCGTTGTCATTGACATCTGTGATACTGACCCTCACTGTGGTGATGTTCTGCAGAAAATGAACCCAAGCAACTTTTTGTAGTACAGACCAAAAGTTCATATTTGCAATGTTTAGAATCTAACTTAAGGATTGTACTAGTATTGTGTATCTGTAGTTTTGAATATTGACAGTTAGATCCTCAGTGCAACATCTTTGTTAAGAGTAGCCTACTTAGACTGGTAGATCATCTGATTCACATTAAAAACAGTTACATGGAGTTTCTCTATGTGTCATTAGGGAAAAATCTAAATATAGATCTTGAATTTAGAATATAGATTGAATATAACCATTAGAGCAGGGATAGCCAGCTCTGCTCCTGGTGGGCTACCACCCTGTAGAGTTTAGCTCCAACCATAATCAAACACACCTATAACTATTCTTTCACCTAACACCTATTACTAGAAACGTTCAGTCAAGTGTGTTGGGGCAAGTTGAAGCTAAATATTTTAGAACATTGGCTCTCCATGAGCAGTTTTGGACACACCTGCTTTATATCAAAGGTAGCCAACCCTGATCCTGGAGAGCAATCTTTCATCAGTGTTCAGATCCAACCCTGCTCCAACACACCTGCCTGTAATTTTTAAATATTTCTGAACACCCTCCATAGCTAGTTCAGGAAAGTTTGTTTAGGCTTGGAGCTCAACTTTCGTGGAAAGTAGCTCTCCAGGAGCAGGGTTGGCTACCCCTTCTTTAGAGCAAACTTGAATGTTTGTTTGAGTCAAGAGCTACCATCCTGCATAGTTTATCTCTAACCCTAATCAAACAAACCTAAACCAGCTAATTAAGATGTTCTTGAAAACAACAGCTAAGTGTTTTGGAGCAGGATTTGACTAAAGTCTGTAGGAAGGAAGCCCTCGATGGACAGGGCTACCCCTGTTCTACTGTATACTGTAAGAAAATTCTTGCAATTTTTGCAATATGCACCTGCAGTCTGGGAACAATACTATCTGAGGTTGTGACTAAGAATGTACCAATCAGTACAATCACAAAACTTTAATAAAATACACATCCAAATGATGCAGATAGTACAACGAAAAGGAAATTACGTTTCCCTGTGGCATCCCATGATCCACAGCAACAATGACCACATCATATACATCCTGTGTTTCCCGATCCAGCTCTTCTATAGCTAGTAGAGTCCCATCCTAAAGGGATGAAATAAAGGAAATGATTTATGAAAAATTAAATAAGATCTAACATGTTACAAGAAATTTTCTTGTTTATAGGTTAAGGTCCTCACATCTCTGAAGCTGAAGAAATTGCTGTAAGTGGAAGTAGTGATGGTGACACGACCGTTATCTCCAGTGTCAGCATCTGTGGCTAAGATTTTGCACACCTCTCCAGATGATGTTGGTGTGTACACACCTTCCTGAATCTCAATGGGCTCTGGGAGAGGAAGGAATTGTGGGTTGTTGTCGTTGACGTCCAGAACAGTGATGATGACCTGAGCTGTGGAGCTTAAACCATCGACAGGCTGGTCTACAGCTATTACCTGAGAAAGACAATACAAACATCCCATTCAGAATGAATAGTCATCCTGAACGTTATGTAAATAGTTGGAATTAAGAAATGACTGTTATTGCTTTTTACCGGTATGATGTAATTGTCTACAGTTTCTCTATCCAAGGTGGCGTCACTCCGGAGTGATATTACTCCTTGACTGTTGATAATGAAGGTATCGCTATCCATGATAAAATGACCTTTAGAGAACCCTCCCTGATCAGACAGAAAACTAGAAAAGGTAAGTACCTGAACATCAAAACACACTTGGAATGTTGGCTTGACAAAACCTTACATGGAAGTTTACATGGTTAATTTTTTAAGGTTATTTAGGTCTTGTGTAGTTTACATATGTCTGCTTTTCTTCTCTCACCTCATCCTCATCTGTAACCTCTAAAAATACCAGAGCAGTTCCACCGGCAAGGTTTTCATAGACGGACACGTCATACTTGTCCTTACTGAACACAGGAGCTTTATCGTTCACGTCCTCCACCCACACTGTTACAGTAGCACTGCCAGTGAGAACAGGGTTTCCTCCATCTCGCCCCTCCACTTCTAGATTGTAACGCTTAGCTTTTCCATAATCCAGCTTTTCAGCAAGGCTTATGGAACCAGACTCTGCATCAATTATAAAGACGGGTGATGTTGAAGAAGGCTCCTGTTTGACAATGTGATAGGTCACGATAGCATTTGCACCATCGTCCTTGTCTGTTGCCATGACATCTAACACGGCTGTTCCTACTTCAGGATGCTCAGACACTGTGATCTCATACTGTTGTTTGGAAAATATGGGAGCATTGTCGTTAATGTCAGTCACGGAGATGTCCAAAGTGGTGGTGGTGGAGCGTGATGGGCGACCCTGATCTTGGGCAGTGATCACTAAGTGGTACACATCTTGGGTCTCCCTGTCAAGGGGTGCTGCTAGAGTTATCACTCCTGTTTCCTGGTCAACACTAAACCTCCCAGCACCTCCCTGGAGAGTGTACCGCACTTCTCCATTAAACCCTGCATCCGCATCTGTGGCTGTAACGGATGTTACATCATCTCCCACCGTGTGATTCTCTGGTACTGAGACAGAAGCAGGGTGAATTTCAAAAACTGGACTGTTGTCATTGATGTCCAGCACCTCGACCAGGACTGATGCCTCATCCCGGTTAGTTCCATCCGATATCGACAGCTGAACAGTGTAGCTGCTCTCCTCCTCAAAGTCCAGTTTGACTTTGGTCGAGAGAACACCTGTATCCTGGTTTATGGAGAACTTGTCAGCTTCAGTCTCAACTGTTAAGATAACAGGAACAATAGGATCAATGGACAGAAAGTCCACCTGTGAACGAGAGAGTACACATTGATTTATGATTAGACTGTTTACCAGATTTACCAGTCTTCTTACTGTACAACTCAAAATGATTAACATTTAAAGGAATGTATGCTATATTCCAAGTTTTCTGGTTTTCGGTACAAAATGATTATTTTAATCTGCTCCTCACACAAAACTGTCAAATAACTTCTGGAGACTTTGATGGTCCTTTTATGGTGTGTTTTTTTTTTTTTTTTTTTTTTTGGGGAGCTGTATGGAAAACCAAAAAAGCCTGCACACTTGTTGTAAATTTCTCCTTTTGTATTCTACAGAAAACGAATATGGGGGCGAGTAAATGGACAGATTTTTTCCCCCTTAACTTTAATGGTTTTTGATATATGGGGCTGTCCTCATAGACCCTTGCGGGAGCTTTGACAAAAACATTTAGCAAAATTTCAAGTAGATCGGACCAATTGTTCCATAGTTATAGACAATTTCATGTTTTTCGAGTTATAGCTCCACCGAGTTGCCAAGCTCAGCCATTTTTTCAGTCCTCTGGCTGAGCCCAGACATAAGTGTACCAAATTCGGTGAAAATATATTTTTCTTTTTTTTTTTTTCTTTAAGTAAATATTTGTTAGTTAGCTGGTTGTCATTTAGCACACCATATGGTTTTCATCAAATGTTTTTATTTCAGTTACAGAAGAAGTCCCTCAGAGGATAGAAGATCTTATAAGAAACTCTGTGCTCGTAAGGACCTTCACAATGTCTGCCTCTGACTGATCCTCCTCTACTTGTCCCTGGTAGGTCTTCTGAAGGAACTGAGGACGAGAATCTCCAGGTGCCTGGACATCCACCATTGCAGAAGTTGATCTGCTTATAATGCCCCCTAATGTATGTAAAGGAAGTGAAATGGTATTTAAGCCAACAGTAATGTATCCACAAATAAATTATAATGTTAAAAATAATACTATATATATATATATATGGAAATATTTTACTTTATGTCTAATTAATCTAGAAGTTTGACTTTTTGAATTAAATTACAGGGAAAAAAATTACTTTTTCATGATATTCTAATTTATTGAGATGCACCTGTACTTCCATGAAATGTCTTCCAGATCACACATGATAACTTACCATCTTTTGCAGTCACATAGAGTGAAAACTGAAGGATTTTGTTTTCCACCAGTGGGATTGTTTGAACTAGCGTAATCTCTCCATCATTTTCATTAATTCCAAAATAACCTCCCTCATTTCCGAACTCAATGGAGTAGCTGATTTCGCTATTTGGACCTTCATCCAGGTCTGTTGCTTCAACCTTACATGAAAATGTAGGTACAGTAAGTATAGTTAGTAACTTTATTCCATCTTATAATGACATACAAATATTGATTGTGCTGGAAAATGATTAAATGACTCAACAAAACAATAATTTATCACCTTGACAACCTGCATTCCAATAGTCTGATTGCCGTAAACTTTGCTCTGATACTTAGAAGTTGTAAACTGTGGGCTGTTGTCATTCTCATCCAGCAGGACAATGGTCACGTCGGCTGTTGCTTTGTTGGTGGAAGGATGTTTTTCTTGTGCTTCAACCTTTGGAATTTGGAGAGAAAATTGGCATGCTTATTATGCAGTGGTGTTTGAAAACAATGTTATTATAATCATTCATTCTGAAAATTGTTGATAAGATTTGTTGTTACTTGAAAACGGAAGCTGGTTGTGGTTTCTCTGTCTAGGTCCGCAGAACTTTTCACCAGAATTGTTCCATCAGGTCTGATAGAAAAAGGTATGGATTCTGGAATAATCTGGAATGTTCCCACAAATCCTCCCTTGAAAGGAAGTCAGTTAGTAAGTTCTTTTTTTGGCTGAATCTCACAAACAGTGAGTTACTTTACAAACAGTGATGTTTTGAGGAACAGTACCAGGTCTAGATCAGTGACTTTAGTCTGAAGCACAAACTGATCCTGTGGTGAATTTTCCAGAATAGATACGGTGTACTCATCCTGGTCAAATTTCGGAGGGTTGTCATCCACATCCTCAATGGCGATGGACACAACAGCGTTAGCCGTTTTGCTGGCATCATCCTTCTGAGTTGCCTATTTTTTAAAGGAAGTTATGAATAAAAAATATAAACATACTGAATCCTCTTGTGATTAATAACATCAGCCTAATGATTTTAATGAATGTCTTAATATGGCTGATACCTGTATGTAAATATTTATCTGGTCTAATTTCTCTCTGTCTAGTGCTGTTGTCACAGAGATGATTCCACTGTTTTGATTGATTTCAAAGTTGCTCTGATATTCATTTGGAAAAACTGGAACAGAAATGTGGACACATGCTTTGTTATTATCAGAAACTTAATTCAGAATATGAATACAATTATTTATTCAAATAAAAGTGTATTAGCAGTGTAAAGTACTTGTTTTACTACAATTACTGTGCTTGACCATTGTTTGGTGGAATTTTCTATTTTATCAGATTTAAAATCAATATTTCACCTCTAGCTCTCACACATCTACAGAGAAACTTTATTTGGGAACAGGTGGAGGAGGTTATTTAGATTGGGACGCATGTCATGTAAGTGTGTTGTAAATCTTCTGTTATCAGTACCTGCTGTTATGCTGTAAACTACAGGCTCGTTGATACCCGTGTCGCCATCTTGAGCTTTTATGGCCTCAGGAGTGATGTCTGAAAACTGTCCTACCTGTGCATGAACAGAAAAGACATGGAGAGTTTGATTTGTTTGATGCAGACATGTTTAAAGTATTGATCATGACGTTGGGGGTGCGGCTCCGCTGCTGACCCTGTGTCCTGTTTGCTCGTTTTGTTTGTTTGTTGGAGTTTTAAAGTTTGTTTTTAAAACTGTTATTGCCGTCTGTCTTGGATTACGCTTGGCGGTAACGTTATCTTACCCCGTACATCGTCATGAATTTCGCATCATTATGGGAACTGCTTTGCTTCATGACACTTGCGCCTGGGAACAACTGCTGGACAGACCGACAAAATGCTCTCATCTATACGTGTGAGAATTTGCTGTCACTACGCTTTGCTGGCAGGCCCTCATCTGTAAATCTACCTGAGGACTGTTATGCAATCAGGCAGCATGACAGAGGGCTGGAAAGGCGAAAGAAAGAGAGGAAAAAGCGGGGTTCAAGAGGTGGCGTAAGACATCGACTCTGGAAACGCCGGAACAGGTTCCCCTTACCTGTCATTACCCTATCAAATGTGCATTCAGTAAGCAACAAACTAGATGAACTTATGCTGAGAGCTGAACATGACTTTGAATTTAGACAGAGCAATCTCGTTTGTCTCACAGAAACTTGGCTTAAAAATCACCACTCAACGCCGTACTTAATGGGTTATACAACAATAAGAGCCGAACATAGCTCATTTAAATCTACCGGAGGAGGGCTGTGTGAGTTTGTTGATAACAGCTGGGCCACACAGTACAGTGTACGGGAAGAAGTGTGCACGCCAGACTTTGAGATTTTAACGGTATCTTTTAGACCATTTTACCTCCCGTGGGATCACGGTCATATTTGCTTATGTTCCCGGTCCCAATGTTGTGGCAGCAGGGGAGAGAATAGCGAAGCGCTATAATGATGCACTTGCTAACTCTGCAGATCAACCTGTTTTTATCCTTGGGGATTTTAATACATCGGAATATCTGCCTACTCTTCAGCAGTATGTGGACTGTCTCACTCATCTAAACCGGACTATTGACCGCTGTTATGGAAATATATTAAATGCTTATAAAGTGGTATGCAGACCCCCCCTTGGGAAATCGGACCATAATGTAATTCATCTTTTGCCCAAATATAAGACTGTAGTGAAGAGGGCAAAGCCTGTTGTTAAGCAAATACAGGTGTGGTCTGAGAGATGTAAAGAGCAACTAAGGGACTGCTTTGAGGAAACTAACTGGTACATTTTCTTTCAATCATGTCTGGATGCTGATGCAATTTTTGTGAAGATACTGTGTCTGCCATGGGTATCAAATAACAAGCCCTGGGTATCGAAACAGCTAAAAAGCTGTCTTGATGAAAGGAGGTTTGCCTTCTCTTCTGGTAATAAAGATTTACTGTGTGAGAAAAGGAGACAGTTGAGGGGGAAAATTCTTAAAGCAAAATTTGATTTTAAAAATAAGATACAAGGTCAAATTTTAAATGGCAACATAAGACAGGCATGGGAGCGATTAAATACATTGATGGTAAGTCTAATAAAAAAAAAAAGAAGATAGTTTTGTAAGTAAAAACCAAACTTTTATGGCAGATTTGAAACTGTGGACGGTAATGTGATGTGATATGCAATAATCTCCCTGTAGAAACATCAATAATTATTTATGTTATTGCAAGTCTTAGTAAATTTAAGCCAAACAAAATCACTGGCCCAGATGGTTTAAAAGCCCAACTTCTTAAAGACTGTGCTCCTCAATTAAAAGGAATTTTTACAAGGCTGTTTCAGTTTCTTCTAGACACTTGTACAGTGCCGAAATGATGGAAATATTCAATAATAAGGCCTGTGGCAAAAAAGCCTGGTGCGAGTATATCAAATGATTTCCGGCCTATTGCAATAACTTCCATACTATGTAAAACTATGGAACGAGTCTTGGCTAATCATCTAACTTCAACTGTGGCCTCGAGGTTAGATCCACTTCAGTTTGCATATAAGAGTAACAGAGGCACAGATGATGCTGTACTGACCCTGCTAAACACAGTTACAAAATATCTTACGAATCCCAAAGCATATGTCAGGATTTTATTTGTGGATTTCACATCGGCTTTTAATTCAATGAAGACATTCTCTTAAAAACAGCTTGTTGATCTTGATGTTAATACAAGGTTAGTTTTATGGATTAGAAACTTTATTTCCTGCTGTCCACAGAGGGTCTGTGTCAGAGGTATTATGTCAGATGTGCTCACTTTAAGCACAGGTTGCCCACAAGGCTGTGTTCTTTCCCCTGTGCTTTTTTCTTTATTTACTAATGAGGTTTCGATTCAAGAGGAACATTTTAGATTAGTTAAATATGCCGATGATATGGCCTTAGTTAAAACTAAACATGACGTTGCCTATTTGGCTCACACTAAGGCCCTTGAAACTTCATTTCAGCCAATTAGAAATTAATGTCATGAAGACAAAATAATTAATTATGTGTACAAAAAGAGACGTGACAATCCAGCCAATTTCATTTGTGGGTCAACAAGTATTTTAAATATCTCGGCTCAATCCTGGACTCACAGGTGAGCTTTGTCGATAACTCTGAGTACATCTTTAAAAGATGTTCACAGCGACTATTTCTTCTAAGACAACTCAGTGGCTTTGGAGTTAGTCAGCATATTTTAGAACTTGTTTACAAATCTATTGTGGAGAGTGTACTGTCTTATCATATCCCTGCCTGGTATGAACATTTAAACTGTAGATCTAAGAATAAGCTCACCAGAATTGTATCAATGGCAAGTAAAATTGTTGGCAGACCACAGAAGCCCTTAGGATAACTTTATGTTGAAAGGGCAAGGAAGAAGGCGAGGAGTATTCTTGCAGATAGTTCTCACCCTCTTTTTAGCCAATTTGAGCCCTTGAAATCAGGCAGACGCTACAGAATACCTCTTGTGAATAAAAATGTGTTTAAGCGATCATTCGTTCCAAATGCTATCAAAATTCTCAATTCCGCAAGTGTTTGATGAAGTAAATGACAGCGGCATGAATTGTAATTTTTATAAAATGTGAATCTGTCTGTTTTTTTTTTTCTGTTTTTGTTGTTTTTAACACTACTTGTGTAGCTATGTTATGTGCTGGTGAGCCAAAGACAGTTTTTCACCTCAGTGGACAATAAAGATACACAAATTTACCTGATTTTCCTTAATGGATGCCTTGTAGAGACTGTGATCAAAATAAGGGTTTAGATTGTCAAAATCTTTAACTGTTATTGTAACTGTTGTGGTGTCACTGAATTCTCCTACATCCTGCAAAGAAACATAGTGTTTTGTTACTATCTACCTTCAAATTATAGTTTATCCAACAAAATGAACATTTTGTTATTTGTTCCTGGTCCCCATCCACTTTCATTTTATGGAAAAAAAAGTAACTTGGACACTCTGCTAAACTTCTCCTTTTGTGTTGCATGAGATTTAATTATTTTGTGTGAACTATTCCTTTAAAGAATAGACTACTAAAGCAAGTTTGATGTTTAGTGATCAAACTAAATTGGATGTGGGACCAGTAGGGTGTCAGAGAGTTTGTTTTTACTTTAGCTTCGATGGTAAAGATGTACTGTTGAGCATTGTTGTAGTTCAGACGTTGTTTTAACCGGATGTTACCGTCACCTCTCACTTCAAATTCATCTGGTGCTGGGGGCTGTTAATAGAGGGGAAGTGATTAATTAAAATGAAATTCGTGGACACAAGTTGTGTTTGCTGAATAATTATATATATTATTTAGTTTTCTTTCTTTTAAAAGCATCAAAAAACAACATAAAAAAACAAACAAACACGAAACTGGGCGTTTTATTTGATTGACAGCCCTATTGGAAATTTAACTTACAATTGAATTACTTCTTCATGCCTGACATATGTAGTTTTGTGTAAACCTGCTGTGTTAGTATTATAACAAATATATGAGAATTTAAACATGATTTACCTGTATAGAATATGCAATTCTGCTGTTGTCTGGAGACACATCTACATCTTTAGCCATCACCCTGAGCACATTTGAACCCACAGTTGTCGTCTGGAGCAAAAGACACAGTTTACAAAGAGAAGTGAGTCTCTGAGTGACCTAACACACTACTGCTGTATAAAGATGACTTTACACACACCTCTGACACTGTGGCGCTGTATGATTTACTCTCGAAGATCGGAGGATTGTCATTGACATCCTGAACTCTTAATGTCCTGATGTTTTTCAGCTGAAATGCACAATGAAGACTTTATATGGAAGATTTATGTGCTGAATCTTTATTTTTATAATACTTTGTCATACTGAATGATTTGATAATATTATTGTTTAAACTTACTGATGGGTTTGGGCAAGTGAGTGAATAAAACAAAGTCCCTCCTGACTGGAATAAAAAAAACACACAAAGAGTCATAGGTGGCACTTCAGTACTTTATGAAATAAAAAAAATAAAATGTAATACTCCCAACTGTGCCAGAATGGGTAACAGTTGCAGATTTATCCTAAACTAAACTGTCAGTCAGCAGGGGATATTGTTGGTTTGTAGTTATTGATAAATTATATCATAAATATTGATAAAAATTTGGTTCAGTGAGGGACAAACCTCCTGTAGTACATCAGCGTCCAGTGGTTTGATGGTTCGTACAGTAGCGGTCGAGCCTCTATTAGAGTAATCCAGCTCCAGAAATGTCACACCAATGGGAAAGAGATATTCCTGCAGCACCAGATGATCATCAGGTCCGATATTAGTGATAATCTCTACATCTCCTGATAGCCAGATCAAATAAACATTTAAATACACATTCTAACACACAATCTTAATGGCAGTATTGATCTTGCATTACTCTTTTAATATTCACAAGCAAAGGCATTTTAAATGACCACAGTGTTTTTTTAATCAAATATCAATAATTTATTTGAAACTTATTTTATAAGATGTTTCAATACAAATATCTTTACATTGAACTAAAATAATCTAAATTTTTGCTCCGGATTTTTTTTTTTTTTTTTTGGCAAATGTGAGAACAAGGAGCATCTAATATTGTGGACATATCTCACCTTCATATCCCTCCAGGATACTCCCTACTTCGCTATTAGTTCCAGTTGCACAGTTTATCGATACGTTACCTTAAAGAACAACAAATCATTCGTTCAGGATGTAACAAACAGCTTAAAGCCTGAATTCAGTAGCACAAAATACACTAAATCACACAATAAATTAAAAACAAGATGTATAACAATTTAAACACTGGAATACAGTTTTAAAATCAATTTTTAAACTCAATTTTAATTTTCATTATTTTACTAATATATGCTGGTGACATGGATAATGGACAGACAATTTCTGATTGGATTATGAATATTACTCCAGTGTTCAAACTGTTCAGCTGGTTATGAATGAATTTGACTTACCAATAGCACTCCTTACACTGTGGACGTGAAGACAAGCTAAAATAAATAAAATATAGAATAAATCCATCTTTTCCATAATTCACTGTCAGTGCAGCCTGAATTAGGAAGCCTGGCAGTGAAGAGAATGACTATTCCTCCTGCATTATCTCTCTCTGAGCTGTTCTTTATTGTATGTCATAAACAGTTATGGCCTCTGGTGTAAGCAGGTATCAAAGGTGCTTCATAGAGGCCAATAATGAGTGCTGTGGGAGGGATTGTACGCAAATAGTTTCATGTTACAAGTTTATTTGAGGATATCTAAGATTTTACTAGATTTGGACTTTGTTATTGACCTTTACTTGATCTTGTTCTACCATTCCTTCTCACGTAAAGGTTTTAGTCACCAGGGTCTATTCTTGTTTATTATGATACGTCCCAGTGGAATACTTGATTCTGATTGGTCAATCACAATATTCTGAACTGTATACTTGGCTGTTGCCCCTGGAAACTGATTTTATACACCGTACTCTTGAATCACCTTAAACTCTTTCCTATCACAATAATGGAATAATTTCAACTCAAATTTCACATCAATTTATTTACTTATTTAGTAAGTAGTCGGTGTATTAAGAATGATAATGAACAGTCAAATGCTCATAATAACAAAATAGGATGACAGGATGATACAAGATCATGTTGGGGAATTATTTTGTAACAATGACTGTTACATTATTCATACTTTAATAATAACCATTCATCCACTGCCATAAATCTAAAGACCTTTATGCTGGACTTTGGCCAGTAATTGAACAGGCTGTAAAAATACATGACAACAATGAATAATTCACACCCTGCCCTGCTGAGTAACTCAACTAGATTATTTTAAATCTATATCCTTTATTCTGTGTTGCTACTGCCAACACAATTAAACATGATCTTATCACTGCTTACTACTTATGAGCCTTGTTTATCAGAACCAGCGTTATATTTATGACATCAGCATTTTAGTGACATTACAGAACAAGTCAAAGGTCACACACAATAAACTGTACACATAAATCCATGAAAGATTATTACTGTATATCATATGCTGATGATTTTACATAATAAAAGATTGGAATGTTTGCTGAAACATTAATCCTACAGAAATGTGTTTTAATTTATTTTAGTAAAAGTGAAGAAAAAAATTTAGTGTCTCTTAATCTGCTGGAAAAAGGGATCAAAGTCACTTTCTACTTCATCGTGACTTCATTGGATTCTTTTATTTTCATTTCAATAAATCTGTGCTCACGCCATAATGCTGCGCTCGCGCCCTGTCGTAATTACCGTGATTTCGAGAACACGTGACAACACTATCAATGCCTGAATGAATCTGCAGCAGTCATGTGGTACAATTCCCAGTTTACAAGCTGTAATTACGAGCTCTACGAGGATGTGAACGCTTTTTACGAGTTGAAATCTCGTAATTACGGTAATACTGTACAACATGGTGTGAAAGCGCCTACACCTGCCTGGAAGTTTCTAGAGGTCCTGAAGACCTTGATTAAGTGATTCAGGTGAGTTTGATTGGGACGAGAGAGATAAGCTGCATATGAAAACTTAGGCAGCTGACTTGTTGCCTCACTGCCTTATAGGCAATCACTCTGCAGGCAGCATTTGCGCACGAAGGCAAAGCAAGGCAATTTTATTTGTATAGCACATTTCATACACAATGGTTATTCAAAGTGCTTTACATAAAGAGGAAACAAATACATAAGAATAGAAATAGAATGCATAAAATAAAATAAAAGTTTCAGTCAGAATATTTGTAGCCACTAGGGCTAACTCAACTTTGTTTTCTGTCAGAGTGGATCTAAACGGATCTATCCATCAGTTTGGATCTAAATGGATCTTCCTCACGCTGGAGAGATAACTGTAAAAATATTTATATTTGTCAGGTAGTTGTGCGTTTAAACAGTACCCTTACAGACAAATCTTCCTGGACTAAGTCTGTCAGAGCTCCACCCAGGGACAAATGCTTACTTCCTAACTGACCCTTCACCGGGAGTTTGATTGACAAGCGATCTAACCAATCATAACGCCGAATCCGCCATTTTGTCCGACAAAGCAGTCAGGAGTTAGAAAATTAACCTTGGTGGATTTGAACTTAAAAAATGGTGTGTACTGACGTCTTTCCGCGTTTTAAACAACATTCATTCTCATGTTCATTCATGTTTATTTGATGCTATAAATTAATAAGTAGGAAGAGACGATCGGTTCACGAGCCGCAGCTTGAGCTGAGGCGCTACAGCAATCTGTCACGACACATTAAAGAGCCATTAAACGTTTTTTTTTTGTTCTAATTTTGTTCTAATAAAAAAAAAAAAAAAAAAAAAAATACATAATTTGAAAGCTGGCACTTTATTTAATATCATAAGTAACCTGCTCTGTATTGTCTGTCGACGTGTTGTCAGTGTCCTCTTTGCTCCGCGATGTTTTTTTCACTGCGCGTGGTGTGATAGCGCCATGGCTTGTCGGACAAAGCAACAGTAACTAAGGGGGGCGGGTCTTTGCGAAGGGTCAATTCTCCACAGATCTTTCAACCAGACAGCAAGATTTAAAATGCATTAAAACAGTCAGAAATAAAAAGATGATACATAAAAGATTGACATAAAATGCATTAAAAATGAAATAGAATAAAAAGATGATACATATCAAATAAAGTGCAATCAGTTTGGACATAGCACAGTGCTCAAACAGTAAATGCAAAGCTAAAAAGGTATGTTTAAAGTCTGGATTTAAATGTGACCAGAATTGGAGCACATCTGATCTCTTTAGGAAGCTGGTGTAACTGCTAAAAGCAGACTCTCCTTGCTTTGAGTGAACCCTTGGTATTACATGAATGCAGGTAATACACTCGGTCACTATATCTTTCTCACAATACTCTTCTACATAATGCAGCTTCAATCAACAAAATCAATGTTGCTAAGAGTGGTTGCTAAGACAGACGCAGTAACATACATACTCAGTGGTGCAGCGATACTTATGTAATGCGGTCAGTGGTATGTTTTCGGGAATTTTACAACGGCTTAATTAAAATACAGTAATTAAATACTGCATGCATTACACCCAACACTTCTCCTGAGGGCCCACTGTCATGCAAAGTTTATTTTCAGCTTACTTCAGCACATCTGTCTGTGTGTTTTCAAGGATTTAGGTCTGTTTGATTGAAGCTAAACTCTGCAGGACAGTGGGTCTACAGGAGCAGGGTTGAAGACCTCTGTGTGAGTGAATAGAGTGACTTTCTGGAATCAAAGAAAATGTGCATGTGCTGTTTCCCTCCAGGTCAGGAGTCAGAGATGGTCTTATTATTGGGAGATATGGGGGTCCGTAGGTACCATAGAAATAAAGTGTTGTAAAGTGACTCTTTTAAAACAGCAGTATTTGAGTGTAAACTCTAAAAATAGATCAATCTATAATTAACATGTTGAAAATTAGCCGATGGGCTGTCGATTTATTAAATAAACTTTTTCCTCACAAAACGTTTTTTTCAGCTAAAGTTGCAGGCATGCCTTCAAGTGGCTTTGCCAGGAGTTATGGTTAATTAAAAAAAATGTCTTTAGGTTTTTTTAAAAAACACAGTACAAAGTTCTACATAGAAACATCGGCGTATGACATCAAAGTATTGTTGTTACAGCAAGGTGCTTTACCTCTCTAAATTCTGGGATTCTGTTAACAAAAGAAGAAATATGTTTAGTCAAACATCTCAGAACGAACCAATGCATATAAATACATGGTAACTAATGCATATTTTGCATCTGAGAACAATCTTTTCACAAATGAGTTTAACTGAATTTATCAGATCTTTAACAATATTTTGGCACTTACGTGTTAAAGTCAGCAAAGTGGTCAATACTGTTTTCCCTTTTGGTTAAATCATTGTCAGTATTTAAACGCTGTCTGTCAGAATCTTTCCTTTCCCTGGGGCAGCAAAAATATGTATTATAACTACTTTACCAAACATATGAACTTTCTTCACTGTGAAAAAAATTACCCCTAAAACATAAGTAATGTTCAAAGTCAACATCATTTTATCACTATAACGATTACTGCACTCTAAGAAGAAATGTGTAGAAAAATGACACATTATGTGTAGTTTTAAATGAACACAACCTGTGTATTTGTTCACAGCATCAACACAATCTGCGCAGCCAAAAACACCTGTAAAGTGTTAATATTACACATTTACACATCTTTGTGTTAATTTCAGAGGTGACGATCAGACCTCCAAAACCAAGACCATTCAATCAAAACAATTAATCATGTGACTATCGAACATTAATGATAAGCGCTTGCTGGTAATATCACAATTTTCAAGTCACTATTGTGGCTCTTGACCCATATCTTTTTAATGTAAGAATTTGTTTGGTTGCTGTTTGGCATCAAGAATCAGCATATGAATCTCAACAACGGTGAGATTCATTCATGCAGCAATGCATGATGGGAGCCATGGATGAATTTTGATTGGTGGCACCCAGAATGCACTGCAACATGCTTTTTGATGGTCACCACTGTTGAGATTCACAGGCTGATTCTTGATGTCTGTGTCTCTAAATGAAAGTGAGTTCTTTTATTAATCAGAACAACTTTTAAAATATCCTTTGGATTATATTGAAAAAGCTGGTCCTCTGCTGTGATCAATAATGTAAATCTAACTCAGATATTGGGCTCTAAATCAGTTCAGTGATTCAGGTCAAATAATGATTATGTGAAAACATAACCAATACCATCTTCTCCTTGTTTGGCTGTTAAAACTCAATTACAACAGCCCAAACAAAATGTAATATTAAAAAAAAAGTCAAGGGTCAAGAGTTCAACTAAAGCAAACCCTGATCTCCGTGATGGTGGGTTTAAAAATTTGGTTATTGTAAATTTCTCTTCTGGTGATTCTGCTTGTTAACAGCAGATCACCTTCCTGACACATTAACTGTGTTATGATTTTAACGCAGTCAATGTGTTAAAATTAACGCAAGTGTTGTCCCTAAACACTGATGTGTAAGAATTTAGCCAATTTGAGTCGTTTTTTTAACAAATGCTTTCTGAACGTCTGTGTTTGACACAGTGAATTAACACAAGTGTTAACACAATGCATGCTGGGTACCACCAATCAAAACCATGGCTCCCAGCATGCATTGCATTCTGGATAAATTATGCAGCTGAATTGTAACTAGTTTTCTTTGATTCTTACGACTTGCTTTTATTTTTTTAATGCTTAGTTTTACATTCAGAGTTTGTCAGATTTTTTTCAACGGTTACTATTGTTGAATTTCACAGACACAGCAACCAAAGAAAATCTAATATTAAAAAGGCAAGAGTCAAGAGCCCAACTAAAGCCAATGTCAAATGAAACTATTATTTTCATTAAAACAGAAAAAAAGTCAGTCTGGTTAGTAATAAGTGAAGCTGGTAATGCTGTTTGTTAAGTTGTTTAATCATATCTTGAGAGATTTACTCCTGGATTCACAGACAAAGCTTACGCTAGTCCTAGACTAAAGTGCATGTTTTAGCTAACTTTAAGAAAATTGTACCGACATATCTTAAAATATGTCACTGCCATTGTTTTGTCTTAAAAAGCACACCAATAATGTTTATTTCCAGTGTATGTTTATAAAAGCTACTTAAAAATCCTAATTGAACTAAGACCTAATCCTGAATTAGGCTAAGCCCTGTCTGTGAAACTCATCTTTAGTTAATTTCAGCTAAGGCTGTGGCTGAAGTGAGTTGTAGTTCTTGTGTTTCTCTTTCCTTCAGTGATTCTGCTTGTTATCATATCTTCACTAATGCTCAATCATCACTCAATCACTTAATTTCCTAATTAACTTCAACACTGCCTCAGTGTTACTTTGAACACTCTGAGTGTGGACTCATATAAACACTGAGCAGTGTTAATTTAACACTGGGAAATTTGCTGTGTACATCCACTGCATTTATATATGATGTCTACATCAAGATACACACTTACCTGGACCTTCACTATAGGGAATTTGTATGGAGAGATATTGAAAAATTCTGCTTTATATATTTTGTCAAACACAGGAGCCTCATTTACATTCTCAACCTGAACACTGACCTGAAGATTGTGAGAGAAAGAAAGTCAAATTCTCTGTCCCAGCTTCTTTTAAAAAGAGAAACATTGGCATTCATGTGCTTGATGAGTAAGACTTAGGCCAGAAACATCCGTTAGGTAAGTTTGTGAATGCAAACACTTCCAGCTACCTTGTGTACCTTCATGTGTCATTGTATTCTGAAATATACATTATGCATTAACATAAATTGCTAAACGTTTGTTTCTGGTCTCAATTTAAAGTAAGAATAGTACCGTTGTCTCTGCAGTGTTTGGAGGAGTTCTGGAGTCTATGGCCTCCACTGTGAGGATGTACCACTCCTCTTTCTCCTTGTCCAGTGGTCCGAGAGCTTTTATGGTTCCCTCACCATCCACAGAGAAAACATCCTTGTGTGACTTCATGTTATAGCTGACCGTAACCAGTGGACTACCCATTAATGCTTTGACCTTGCCCACTATTAACGCCTCAGGTTCATTCTCCTTAATTGTGAATTTGTAGGAGGAGCTTTCAAAAGCCACACTCTCAGTGAGAGAGGCTATTTTGAAATGGATCAAGACTTTGGCTACAGAGAAAAGAAAGATATGAATCTTGATATGTTTATCAGATTTGAATACTGAAGGGGAAATTAACTGTTCCCAATAATAAATGTTTATTTGCACATATTATCTGCATTGTTTCAACACAATATTTACTAAAGAAATTATGCAAACCGAACCCAAACCTTCATCAGATTCTGGGGGTGATCCATGATCGGTCGCTATAGCAGTAAGAGTTAGCAGCTTGTCTTTTGTGACCTCGCTAAGGTCAGAGGTCAAAGTGATGTCTCCTGTTTCAGCATCCAGTGCAACCATTGAGGAGACTTCAGAGAAACTACAGAAAGACAACATTTATGCATCTGTCTTAAAGGCGAATCATTTCAAAAGAGACCGCACATTCCAGCAAAAGAAAAGAAAAGAAAAAAACATCATATGCGAAAAAAATAAATAAAAACTTTACTGAAAAACGTTTCGGTCACATGTGACCTTTGTCAATGCCAAACCTACAAAAGTTACAAAAGTCTTAAAAGTGTCATGTAAGTAAATGGGTTCATGGTTTTGCCTTCATATTATTGATCCTAAAGAAATGGAAGTTTAGTCTTAAGCTTACCTGTAGCTAATAAGCGCGTTGCTTCCAGCATCTTTATCTGTGGCCGAGAGCGTCAGCAGCACCTCTCCAACCTTGGCGTCTTTAACCAGAATGCTTTTGCTGTAGGTGTCAGAGCTGAAAACTGGAGCGTTGTCATTGACATCTGTGATACTGACCCTCACTGTGGTGATGTTCTGCAGAAAATGAACCCAAGCAACTTTTTGTAGTACCGACCAAAAGTTTGTATTTGCAATGTCTAGAATCTAACTTAATGTCTACAATTCAGAGTAATTTACTTGTGAGATTTGAACTAATATCAGGTAGCCAGACTTTTTAATATCTGCATAAGTGAAAAGTTTGTGTCATTTAGGGATGGATAATTATTTTTGCATGTCATGTGCAGGCTCTGTAATATTTTGTTAAAAAAAGAAAAAAAAACAAAAGTGCATCAGGCAATCTGTGAACAGTCTACTACCAAATGTTCCAATCAATACAAATGCAATTTGTATTGAACTACACAGATTTACATCATTCAATATACATAAATAGAAATGAATACTGTACAATTCCCTGTGGCATCCCATGATCATTGGCAACAATGAGCACATCATATACATCCTGTGTCTCTCGATCCAGCTCCTTGATAGCTAGTAGAGTCCCATCCTAAACATGTTTTTATAAGATCTGAATGTTACAATGTCATGTTTATAAAAAATAATATCATAAAATGTATATATGTACCTGTTAAATCCCCCTCACCTCTCTGAATCTAAATACTTCACTGTGTGAGGAAGTAGTGATGGTGACACGACCGTTGTCTCCAGTGTCAGCATCTGTGGCTAAGATTTTGCACACCTCTCCAGATGATGTTGGTGTGTACACACCTTCCTGAATCTCAATGGGCTCTGGGAGAGGAAGGAATTGTGGGTTGTTGTCATTGACGTCCAGAACAGTGATGATGACCTGAGCTGTGGAGCTTAAACCATCGACAGGCTGGTCTACAGCTATTACCTGAGAAAGACAATACAAACATCCCATTCAGAATAAATAGTCATCCTGAACGTTTTGTTGGATTTAAGAAATGAATCTGATTGCTTTGTACCTCTATATTGTAATTGTCTACAGTTTCTCTATCCAAGGTGGCATCGCTCCGGAGTGATATTACTCCTTGACTGTTGATAATGAAGGTATCGCTATCCATGATAAAATGACCTTTAGAGAACCCTCCCTGATCAGACAGAAAAGGTAAGTACATCAAAATAAACTTTGAATGTTGGCTTCCCACATAGCAACATTGTGTCGGCCCAGAGCCGGCCCAGATCTGGCACATGTGGCATGATGATCTGGCCCACATTCTGCAATGAATTACAGTCCTTGTGTGGGCCATTTCTGTTTGCCAGATCTGAGCCACAAGCAGGCCACAGCAATGCCACATGTCAGCCAAAAGTAAAGAAATAAACCTAAATCTGGACCTTATCTGAGCCACAAAATTTGTGTATATTAAGTATAGAGTCATCTCACTCTTCAAATCTCTGAAGATCTGATTAAACAACTCCACAAACAGCATTACCAGCTTCACTTATTACTAACCAGACTGACTTTATTTCTGTCACACGTCTACAGAAGCTCTTATTGTTTTTTTTGTTTTTTTGTATCTTTTGTATTAGTTAGGTTTAGGTTATAAATGGATTAGAAAGATTTCTTTTGTTTTATTATTTTCTTTTATTTGGCATGGTCCAGGTCCCTTTGTTCTCCGCAGTTCTTAAATATTGTAAGTTTGTCAGTGTGTTTTGTTTCTGTTTTGCAGAAATTGTTCCCCCCCCCCCCCCTCTTTTCTCTTCTGTAAATAATATAGTTTAATATATTTTCTTTGTATAACTTACAAATAAATTACAAAATTAAATTATAAATTACATCTCTCTCCCCAGTGTTTTATAGTGACAACGGTCTCGACTGGCCTAATGTTCCCCTTCTTCCCTATAGACGTAGCGTATGAAACTAATGACTAATAAACTAATGAACTAATGAATTCATTTCAGATGCATCAGACACATCATACCATCAAACAAGTTTCTCTAACATCAAGAAACCTGGACATTTTTTACGTTCCCAGAACCAACACTGAATATTTAGAGATGTTCTTATAACAAAATTCTGTTAGCTGGGTAAGTAGTTCTTAGTTGTTGGGAGTTGTTGGTTCACCATTTTAGTGTTTGTGGGTCTGTATTTTTGTTTGTTTATTTTCATCTACTTTACAGACATTGATGTTCTCAGGAACAGTACCAGGTCTAGATCAGTGACTCTAGTCAGAAGAACCAACTGATCTTGTAATGAATTTTCCAAAATAGATACGGTGTACTCATCCTGGTCAAATTTCGGAGGGCTGTCATCCACATCCTCAATGATGATGGACACAACAGCATTAGCTGTTTTACTGGCATCATCCTTCTGAGTTGCCTATTTTTTAAAAGAAGTCATGAATAAAAAAATATAAACAAACACAAGACTGAATCCTCTTTTGATTCATAACATCAGCCTAATGGTTTCCATGAATGTCTTAAGAAAGGTCTAATACCTCTATGTAAACATTTATCTGGTCTATTTCCTCTCGATCTAGTGCTGTTGTCACAGAGATGACTCCACTGTTTTCATCGATTTCAAAGTTGCTCTGATATTCATTTGGAAAGACTGAAACAGAAATGTGGACACATGCTTTGTTAATATCAGAAACTTACTACCCAGTAAAAACTTCAGTGTTAAATTAACTCTCATGAGAGTTTATTTGAGTCCACACTCGAGTGTTAAAGTGTTAAAATAAGTTAAATTCACACAGAATAAATGTTAATGAGATAATTAAGTGATTAATTGAGTGATGATTGACAATTATTAAGGACACCTGATGTTAACAAGCAGAATCACCAAAGGAAAAAAAAAATATTAAAAAAAAAAAAAAAAAATCAGAAAAACTTTTGAGAAACTCTTTGGTTAATATTGAAAAAGCTGATCTTACAGAGCTGCTACAATCAATAACAAAAATCTAACTCAGAGATTGGGCTCTAAATGAGTTCAATGATCCAAGTCAAACAATGATTATGTGAAAACATAACCAACACCACCTGATCATCTTTTCTCTTTGCTTGTCTGGCTGTTATAACTCAGTTACAACAGCCCAAACAAAATCAAATATTAAAAAGTCAAAAGCCCAACTAAAGCAAATCCTGATCTCCATGATGGTAAACTGTGTTTTTTCTCCTTTGGTGATTCTGCTTGTTAACATCAGGTGTCTTCAATAATGGTCAATCATCACTCAATTAATCACTTAATTATCTCATTAACCTTAACACTTCTTTAGTGTTAATTTAACACTCTTACCCCCGGTTTCACAGACAAGGCTTTAAACTAGTCCTAGACTAAAATGCATGTTTGAGCTGTTTTAACTGAAAGCAACTTGTATTGACATATCTTAAAATATGTCACTGCCATTGTTTTGTCTTAATATACACACCAACAATGTTTTTTTCTAGTGTGTTTTTATAAAAAACTATAAAAAAAACTAC
Source organism: Elopichthys bambusa (assembly GCA_037101425.1). NCBI lineage: Eukaryota > Metazoa > Chordata > Actinopteri > Cypriniformes > Xenocyprididae > Elopichthys > Elopichthys bambusa. Next base: position 35,877,679 of record CM074436.1, on the reverse strand, counting down.
TTAAATATCCTAATTGAATTAAGGCTTAATCCTGGCTTAGCCTAAGCCCTGTCTGTAAAACCGGGCCTTATTTTAACACTCTTGAGTGTGGATTAAAATAAACTCTGATGAGAGTTAATTTAACACTGGAATTTTTGCTGTGTACAGAATATGAGTACAATTATTTATTCAAGAAGTGTGTTGGGGTGTAAAGTACTTGTTTATTTACAATTACTACTTGACTATTGTTTTTGTGGAATTTTCTATTTTATCAGATTTAAAATCAGTGTTTCACCTCTAGCTCTCACACATCTACAGAGAAACTTTATTTGGGAACAGGTGGAGGAGGTTATTTAGATTGGGACGCATGTCATGTAAGTGTGTTGTAAATCTTCTGTTATCAGTACCTGCTGTTATGCTGTAAACTACAGGCTCGTTGATACCCGTGTCGCCATCTTGAGCTTTTATGGCCTCAGGAGTGATGTCTGAAAACTGTCCTACCTGTGCATGAACAGAAAAGACATGGAGGGTTTGATTTGTTTGATGCAGACATGTTTAAAGTATTGATCATAACGTCATTTACCTGGTTTTCCTCAATGGATGCCTTGTAGAGACTGTGATCAAAATAAGGGTTTAGATTGTCAAAATCTTCAACTGTTATTGTAACTGTTGTGATGTCACTGAATTCTCCTACATCCTGCAAAGAATCATAGTGTTTTATTACTATCTACCTTCAAATTATAGTTGATCCAAAAATGAAAATGTCGATGTATGGGGAAAAAGCAGTTTAGACAATTCTACTAAACAGCTGCATTAGTGTTCCACAAAAGAAAGTCCTACACTCTCAGAAAAAAAGGCACTGGAGTGCTACCTTTTCAAAAGGAATTAGTATGTACCTTTAAGGTAGTAATAACCCACAGGAGACGTTCTCGTGACCTTGCGCAAATTCTTTAAAGGTGACAAAAATTCCAAACCTTTACAGAACATTAGGGACGTTCCTAAAACGTCCTCTTTTGGTAATGAAAGTGCTGCAGTTAAAGGTTCCTTATATTACTTCAGGGGGATGTTCTATTTTGGTTATTTTATGGTTGCACGAGAACGTTACAAAGAGGACATTTTAGAAGTTTGTTATACCAAAAATTGCAAGAGATAAGTAAAAAAGATCAATAAGATTTAGAATCACAGTTACCTAAATGTTCAGAGAATGTCCTGAATGTTCTGCGAAAAAGAAAAGAAATCCACATCGTGACAGTCTCGGAACATCCTGGGAACGTTATTAAGCAACATCCTTAACACTAGTGCAGACGTTCTGAGAATGTTCTAGGAACGTAAAATTTTTCCAGTGGAGCACCTTTTAGGGGTAAATTAGATACAAAGATGTACCTTTTTTAAAGGGTACTGCCCCAGTGACAGCTTTTTTTCTGATAGTGTACAGGTTTGGAACAACATGTGGGTGAGTAAATGGTGACAGAATTTTCACTTTATTTCACAAATTATTCCTTTAAATGTAAAGCACAGTAAATTGGATGTGGGACTGGTAGGATGTCAGAGAGTTTATTTTTACTTTAGCTTGCACAGTGAAGATGTACTGTTGAGCGCTGTCGTAGTTCAGAGGTTGTGTCAGCCTTATGTTTCCGTCATCTCTCACTTTAAGCTCATCTGGTACTGGAGGCTGTCAGGGCATATGATTTAAATGAGAACATCCGTAAAACACAAACTGAACTCGCATTATTACACTCAAACTGTGTGTTTGTTTGTTTTGTTTTGTTTTTTCTAAAAAAGAACTGAATGCATTAATGTGTTAAATATCATCTAAATATATTGACTGACAACTAAAATATTTATTTTAATTAGTCAAATTTAAAAATAAATTGATTAAAAACCATATTAGAAATTTTACTAGCCATCAGGCAGATGATAACAAGGTCAAATGACTGGGATGTACAAGTGGAAGTTTTGATTTCCAATTATCTGTAGGGGTCAGTTGTTCAGAAGTAATCTGATCGGATTTCGGCTATCGGATTGGATCAAATTTTGAAAATGGGTTGTGAAAAAGAAAAAAAGGATTCTGAAATCTTGGTTTTGATCTGGATCAAATCATCAGTTTGTGTTGTTCAAAACTTTTTAGTGAGATTTGCTGTAATGAACTCCGGCAGAGAGGGGCCATCAGATGTGTGTGTGTCTGTCCTCCCTGATCCATTTGATGACCTGAGCGAGTTGCGTGACCGGGTGAAGGGTATAAAGAGAGAGATTGGGCCATTCGTGGTCCAACGCTTCTAAAAAAGATTGGGTAGTGAGAGTTGCTTTCAGAGGTGAAGAGATCGACCTCTGCCTTGCCGAAGATACGTTAGATCATTTGAACTATGTGTGGATGGAAGGCTCATTCTCCTGGGGATACATTGACGCATGTCTGCTCCCTGGTCAGAGCTGTAAAGTCCAGGGGTCAGAAAGTAAAAGTCCTGCCATATGTTTATTCCACCCACACAGCAAAAACTCCAATGTTAAATTAACTCTTCTGGAAGTATATGTGAAACCATACTCAAGAGTATTAAAGTGTTAAAATGAGAGTGTTAAATTAACACTGAAGCAGTGTTAATGTTAATGAGATAACTAAGTAATTAATTGAGTAATGATTAACCATTATTGAAGATACCTGATGTTAACAAGCAGAATCACTAAAGGAGAAAATCACAAATGTTATGTCACCATTGTGGAGATCAGGGTTTGCTTTAGTTGTTTTGACTTTTTAATACTAGATTTTGTTTGGCTGCTGTAACTGAGTTGTAACAGCCAGATGAACAAAGAGAAAAGATGATCAGGAGTTGTTGGTTGTTTTCACATAATCATTATTTGACCTGAATCAGTGAACTCATTTAAAGCCCAATCTCTGAGTTTACATTATTGATTATAGCAGAAGATCCAGCTTTTTCAATATAATCCAAGAGACTTCTTAAAAGTAACTTTATTTCTGTCATTTCTGTTTTAATGAAAATAATAGTTTAATTTGAAGTCACCATGATGGAGATCAGTTGTGGCTTTAGTTTGGCTCTTGACTCTTGCCTTCTTAACATTATGTTTTCTTTGTCTGTTCTAACTGTGTTTATCAATCACATTTGTTATAGCAAAGAAAGCTAAAATAAAATATGATCAGGTGAGGATGACATAATTATCATCATGCAGTGGCCTGATTCACTGTGCTTGTTTGGAGTCTAATGCTCTGGTTATATAGATAATGTGTTATTAATTTTGTATTATTGTTCATAATGGTCATGTGATTCTACAGCATGAGATCCAACATTGCTGGGACTATCAAACAACATGCAAGATTTAAAAAAAACAAAAACAACATTCAGTGCACAAAAGGTTTTCCTCTACAGCTTTTCTTAGACATACACAGACATCAAAAATCAGCATATGAATCATGATAAACAAGTAAACTCTGAACATAAAACAAGGCACAAAAAAGTCAACAAAAACAGCAGAAGTAAAAGCGAACAATAAGAATCAAAGAAAATTAGTTACAATTCAGCTGCATAATTTATTCAGGACGCAATGCATGCTGGGAGCCATGTTTTGATGGGTGGTACTCAGCATGCATTGCAGCATGACGTTTCATTGATTGTCACCATTGTTGAGATTCATATTCTGATTCTTGATGTCTGTGTGAGTCTAAGTAATCCTGTAGATGAAAACTTTGTGTGTTTTTTTTATTATTATTTTGAATATTCAATTATTACAGCACTGCTGGACTGTTTTTTATTTAATCTATGTATTTATTTATATCTATATAACCAGAGCATTACTTTTTTTTCTGTTCTTGTTCCTCTGTCCTTCAGTGATTCTGCTTGTTAACAGCAGGTGTTCATCACTAATGCTCAAATACCACTTAATTAATCACTTAATTATCTAATTAACTTCAACACTGATTTAGTGTTACCTTTTCACACTCTGAGTGTGAACTAAACACCAGCAGTGTTAATTTAACATAGGATTTTGCTATGTATCATTCTTTCTTTTTGCTCACCTTCCTCAGTTTGAACATGACTCTGTTACATGCCTGTACACTGGATTTATTTTGCAGTAGCCACTGAAGCCACAAGCAGTCTCAAATGTCAGATTTGTTTCTGAAAGCAAACGTCTCTGAATCTGATCATCATCTATGCCACAAACAAGTCGATCCCTCAGCGTTGGGTCTAAAGTTGCTCCGTAATTACAGTCTTGCACTAAGCGACACAACTCCGCTACATACTTCCTTATTCTCAAATCAAATTTAAATCTCTGTTCATTCTCTGTTAACACTTTACTTTCTGTTTGTAGCAGTTACAGCAACAGACATAAACACTCCATGCCTGACACATGGGGCATCTTCTTTAACTAACTTTCCAGGTAAGAACATAACACTTGTAATACAAAAACATAACCTAGTGGCTACTCCAGGATACAGGATAGCCCCCTACCCCTGTCATCAAGGCATCAAAATGTGCAACAAACAAAAACATAAAACACCATTCATAAGCTAAAACGTGTACACTCTGAATACACACCACAATATAAGGTCCTCATAATGTAGGTCAAACCAGTGCGCGTACACACATACACACACAGCTTGACATACATGCTCAGGGCAAGTTCTGCAATCCTGCTGTATGTGTACAGTATGTACATTGAGCACTGCTGTTCAGTTGGCTTGTTTGGGGTCAAATTTCTTTTATTTTGTATTTTTGATATATATAAAACTATTTTATTTGGATGAATTTGTCTTTTATTAGATTTAACAATTGTTATCATTTCTATTTATACTGGTCAATTATGAACAATAGGTAAAATGGAACTGCTAGCAAAAACTTAAGAGAAATGGCTGGGGTCAAGGGGCAGCTGCTGCAAATATTTGAGTGGCTCCTCCCCTAACAGATGTAATCTCACTCCAAACTTTTGCTAAAACTTGAAAGCCCTGCTATCATTACTAATAGTGATATTAAACACATTTTAGGCTTGATATTAAGAAATGTGCATTGTGCAATAAAGAAGTACTCCAAATAAGGATTAATTGTAATATTTATATCAGTAAGTCTCACGTGATATGTCAGTAAATATGTTAATGGATTTGTGGATTTGTGGATTTTCCTACTAGGGTTTAGACTCACCAGTATAGAATATGTAATATTGCTGTTTTCTGGAGAAACATCTGCATCTACAGCTATCACCCTGAGCACATCTGAACCCACAGCCATCGACTGGAGCAAAAGACACAGTTTAAAAAGAGATGTGAGTCAAGCACAGTGACCAAATGTGAGTGACCAAACACACTACTTCTTAAAAATCTTGTTCACATTATGTAGAAACTGCCTTAAATTTCTCAAGCATTTTTTACTCAAAGTTGCAACAATGGACCATACATTTATTTGTATTTATTAAACTGGAGAAAATAATAAAGTTTGATGTCACCATCATGGTGGAAAGTGTTTGCTTTAGTTGGGCTCTTGCTCTTTAACATTAGTGTTTCTTTGGCTGCTGTAACTCAGAGTTTATAAAACACAGCTGTTATAATAAAAACAAGCCAAGAGAAATGCTGAGAATGATGTATTGGTTCTGTATTGATAATATCATCAAACATCCACTGATTTACTCCCAAGGTTTTTACTTAATCAAAATTGTGGTTTGTCATTAAAAATAAATGTTGTTTTATAATCAATGAAACTATAGCAAAAGTCTGAGCACTGTTGACATTATATATTTTTTAAACCATATTAGGCAAAAAACATTGGCATGCTTGTAGACACACAGAGACATCAAGAATCAGCGTATAAATATCAACAACGGTGACATGCTTAATGCTGCAATGCATGCTGGGAGCCATGGATGAGTTTTATGCTATGATGGCTCCCAGCATGCATAGCATGTCACCGTTGTTGAGATTTAACAACTGAACAGATTTTTAGAACAACTGTGCATGGTGGGCAATATACATTTAAATTGGGTAAATATAAAAGAATTATGTCAATATTGTTTATATGCCACATTTGCTGCAGCCAGTAAATTAGAAAGTTGTTCGGCTCAGCGAGAGCTATATATGTACCGAGTTTGGTGACTGTGGGTAAAACTATCCAACCCCCCCACTCCCAAGTTTTAGTCAAAAGATGGTGCTACTGAGACCCTCCTACACGTCCATTTCTAAGGCTTTACCCATGTCTACTGGCCGGCAACTCTGATGTGTGTGTCGAGTTTCGTGCAATTTAAAGCATGCTAAGAGTCTCAAAACCACCCAAGCTTGGTGGTGATCGGGTGAATTTCGGTCCTGGAGGGCCACTGTCCTGTAGAGTTTAGCTCCAACTTGCCTCAACACACCTGCCTGTAAGTTTTGTTATGCCTTGTAAGACCTTGATTAGATGGTTCAGGTGTGTTTAATTGGGGTTGGAGCTAAACTCTGCAGGACAGTGGCCCTCCAGGAGCAGGAATGGACACCCCTGTCCTAGGAGGAGTATATCAAATTCCAGAGTATGGATTTTTCAAACAACCCATAATAGCCGACTTCCTGCTGGGCTGGCATATGACTTATATGACTTGCGAAAGATGCTTTGCCCAATGAGATCTATAAGTGTATGAATGAAGATTATACAACTATATAAAAAGGTGTGCAAAGTTTCAAGAGTTTTTAAGCATGTTAAGTTTGAAAAATAAAATGTATGTAAGGAAAAAAATTGACGTAATTTACCTTATTTTAAAATATTGTTTGTATAATTGTATATTTTCTTTTTTTCTTTCTGTGAAGCTCTTTGAGATGCTACTTTTTAAAGGCGCTATAGAAAATAAAGTTTATTATTATTACCTAGCCTTTTGTGAGCAATAATTTTATTATGCATAAACCACGGGTTTGTGGAGACTGAAGGACCGTATTCCTGTAGTTGGTTACTACTGGATATCTGTAGCCTATAACTCAAGGCCAAATTACTTTTAACTGTTTAGATGAATTAAAAACTATTGGCAGGAATGATGGCACTTGGGCGGACCGCTCCTGTTTGCCAGATCTGGGCCACAAGCAGGCTATAGCAATGCCACATGTCAGCCAAGAGCAAAGAAATAAACCAGAACTGGACCTTATCTGATCCACAAAATCTTATATATTATTTATAGAGTCATCTCAGCATTAACAAGCCTGTTATCAATCAGAATCACTGAAGGAAAGAAGAGCAGAAACACAAGAACTACAACTGACTTCAGCCACAGCCTTAGAGGAAATCAACTGAAGATAAAAGACATTAAATCTCTGTAGATCTGATTAAACAACTCCACAAACAACATTACCAGCTTCACTTATTACTAACCAGACTGACTTTATTTCTGTCACACGTCTACAGCAGTTCTTATTGAGAATTAACAGAAGTTTAACTCTCATGTTTGTTTCATTTAAGGTTATCATGATGGTGATTGGTGTTTCCATTAGTTGGCCCCTTAACATTTTTTTCCCCTGGCTGCTGTGATAGTATTTCTGTCAAGCACATTAGCAGTAGCAAAGAAAACTGAAGTGTGATTAAGTGAAGATGGTTTATTTGATGATTTTAAAACTGATATTTTCATAATCATGAAAGAGCCTGTCATTTTTATGTAACCACTGAATATAATAACTGTTACGTGAGATCCAGATGTGTTGGAGAAATCAGTTAGAAAACTGAAAAAACGAACATAAAAACACAAACTACAAAGACAAACACAGATATCAGTAATCAGCATATGAATCTCAACAATGGTGACAATAAACAAAAATATTCAGACAATCGGATCAGCTGCATAATTTATCCATGCTCAGATGCATTCTGGGAGTTTTGTGCTATGGTACCCAGCATGCATTGCGGCTACATGACACTTTTGATTGTCACCATTGTTGAGATTCATGTGCTGATTCTTGATGTCTTTGTGTGTGTCATCTCAAACAGCTGTTTTTTTTTTCTTCAATACAGCTGGATCTCATGGGATAGAAACACTGGGTTTGTAATGTTAATGTATCAAGACAACTTTTCATTTAAACAACATCACTGATTTGGACTATTTCACAATGATTTTAAAATCATTGATGATCATCACCTGATTTCATTTCAATTTTTGTTACTACTGCAAATGGTTTTGACAAACACACTATCGTAGCAGTCAGAAGAAACACATAGAAAATAAAAGTTAAGAGGCAAACTAATGGAAACACCATTCACCATCATGGTAACCTTAAATGAAAGTTAAACTTCTGTTAATTCTCAGTAAGAACTGCTGTAGACCTGTGACAGAAATAAAGTCAGTCTGGTTAGTAATAAGTGAAGCTGGTAATGCTGTTTGTGGAGTTGTTTAATCAGATTTAATGTCTTCCTTTATCTTAAGTTAATTTCATCTAAGGCTGTGGCTGAAGTCAGTTGTAGTTCTTGTGTTTCTGCTTGTCTCTTTTTTCTGTTTCCTTCTTTCTTTCAGTGAAGATTTTGATAAGGTATAAGGTCCAGTTCTGGTTACATTTCTTTGCTCTTGGCTGACATGTGGCATTGCTATGGCCTGCTTGTGGCCCAGATCTGGCAAACAGGAGCAGTCCGCCCAAGTGCCATCATTCCTGCCACACGTGGCCCAGATCATCATTCCGCATGTGCCAGATGTGGGCCGGATCTGGGCCGACACAAAGTTGCTATCTGGGATCTAACCAAATTCTCTCCAACACCTTGAAATAGTCTGTCTATTCTTGGATGATAAAATCTGATGTGGTGTTATAAAATAGGTTACCTCTTGTTCCAAAAGTATATATTCCTGCCAGATAGGAAAATGTTTAAGGAATAGCCTGCTTTAGAATCTGCGTCCACATCTCCAGAATCCAGTTCTCTTCCACTCATTTTTCATAAATGTCATTTTTCAAATTTTCTTGACTTTTATGTCCATCAAAGAGGGATAAATATCTTATTTTGGGCCTATTTGAGCTTCCTCTCAGGACAAGAAATCCATTCTTGTTTGCAAACATCTGTAAATCAGCTCAATAGAATGTCCATGTTTTATGGATTTATACCTTTATCTTCAGATGTATTCATCCCTTATTTCATTATACATTTGACAAAATCTTATATGTCCTTTACTTTGCCAGATCTTGAAAACATTATCGGTAGTATTTGGTGAAACATATCGGTCTTGTGCTATTTTTCTTATTTATTGTAAATATTGTCATGATCTTTTATGTTCATTATTTTACAGATCTTTCTCAAATTCTAAAGGTTTCATATACAATAATATATATTAGCCACTTTTTTCCAAAAAAATATAACTCTGGCTGATTCCACTAACCCAGTCACTTACGTTATGAATTAAAATAGTTATTCCTAAACATCAGGATTGGGTTAATATCTTTTTGAACTGAACAATTTTTTTTTTTAAATTTTTTTTTTTATTGAACATGACGTCTTGAGGTTGCAAAATCTAGTCCAGCCCTGAACAACTCCAAACATATTTTAGGACATTTCGACTACACAACTACCACACCTTTATTTCCATTCAGCACTAATAATTATACTGTTTGTTTTATCACTATAGCGTTAAGAAGCATTGTTTTTTTTTAAATGTTGTTTTATAGGAATACCTACAGTATCTATCACAGGACTGTATGAAAACAAACTTTCTGTCTCATCAAGGAAAGTCACACTCTGCTCACTTATGTTCCTCTGAGATTATTTATTTACAAAAACTATTTGAAAATCAATCAATAAAAAATAGTTTCCATACAAAAAGTTTCCATACAATATTATGGAATATTAGAGCTCATTGTTTCTTCCTTAAATTACACATTGTTAGCTAACTGTATGATTTGTATGTATACATTTCTGAATTATCACTTGGACACAGCCACCTCTGATAACAGACAACTCTAAATTGTAATGTAGACACATGCATTTTCTGTAAATCTTTGAAATTATATGTATATAAGCACTATACAAATAAATGTGAATTTAATTGAATACAATATACATTAGTGCTTTTGTTTTCCTGTCTAAAATTTTACAATGCCAATTTAAGATGTTGTCTACAGAGGGCACTGCTAAGTTCAAGGAGTTTTTACAAACTTCATTAATGTTTACTATGTTGTTTAAATCTGTCAAAACCATTGTCTGTTTCTAGAAAGAGCTATTCAATCGACAGTGCCTTGAGCAAAAATAATGTACTGTTTTAATCATAGGCTTGGCATGAAATTGTCAGGTCCACCCTGATGACAGATTCACCTCCAAGAAGAAAACAGTAAAGATTTAAAAGCTAAAAGCTGATCTTTTCCTCTTGATTATTCTTGTCCTCTATTAAATGAGCAGTGCAGTTTGGATGTCCAGCTGTACAAGATCAATTACCTGCTTGTTTTAATTGAAATTATTACTATGGATGTGTGTCTGTTTTGCTCAACCAAACATCATGATCTAAAGTCAAGCAGAATTCAAAGGCTCAGGTAACAAAACCTGCCTGAGCTGTTCTTTTAGTCCCAAAGTTTTACAGAATATAGTGCCTTTGAACTCCCTAAGACGGTTAGTTTGGGTGTACTGTATGAAGAAGAAACCTTGGGAGGAACCAAAACTCAGCAGGGAGAGACCATCCTTCTCTGGAACATTTTGAAATAAATTTGTAAAAAATGTCAATAATGGTGGCATGAAACAAAAGCACGGGTGCAGCTGAGGTGGAGTTGACACTAACATATATAAGTCTGATGACAGTGAAGACTTAGGAACATCTTAAGACTCTCATTCATCTGTATCTCCAACAACAAAACATCTGGTAAGACTCATTTTAATACAGTTCTTGCACTTGTATGATTGCAGTTTCTTTGCTCAAATTGTTTACAGACGTACTTTGTCTAATAACAAACAATATTTGTGTTGAGAAATGTATACCTTTATATCTAATTGGTCAAATATATGATTATAGAACTAAAACCAGCTATTTTTCATTTTATTTACAAGAGAAAGCATCAAAAGAAGCTTGCTATACAATTATATAAACAAGGTGAATTTTCAGTAAATATAAGTGAATATTGCAAAATACATGCCGACTTATAGATGTACTTCACCAAAAAGGTATGAGAGGCCTAACAAAATGTTTATATTTATCTCTGCTTTCACTTACCTGTGTTTAATCTCCAGATATCCGAGCAGAGAGAGATGAAGAGCATTCTCTCAGTGAAGATGTTGGCAGCGTTAGCTCTGGGTCTGCTAGTGTTCAGTGCAAGTGAGGGACGGATTCTGAGTAAATGTGAGCTGAAGGCCAAGCTGGAGGCTGCTCGGCTTCAGGAGATTAAGGTCACAGGAGAAAAATTGGACGTGAAAGATCTTGTTGCTAGATGTGAGTTTTTCTTTCTTTTAAATTCCTTTTTTTCTTGTTCAGTCTTCACATGCCATGTTTCTATGTCACATGATGTCTTCTAAGAGGTTCATTACCTTCTTCCATATGTTTCTTTCTTTCTGAGGCAGTTGTCTGCAAGGCCAGTGCCTCGGCCTTCAACACCAACTTTATTAAAACCATCACTGAGGACAAGCCAGATGACACCCTACCTCAGTCTACCTTAAAGCCTACATCAAGCTTCACTTCAAGCGCCACCTCAAGGGCCACCTTCAGCTCCACCTTAAGTACATCAAAGCCTACATTAAGTCCCACCACTGGCTCCACCACAAGCCCCACTACAGGCTCAACGTCAAGATCCACCATAGCCTCAACCTCAAGCCCCACCACAGGCTCAACCTCAAGCCCCATCACATTCTCAACCTTAAGCTCCACCACAGGCTCCACTACAGGCTCAACGTCAAGCTCCACCACAGTCTCAACCTCAAGCTCCACTACAGGCTCAACGTCAAGATCCACCATAGCCTCAACCTCAAGCCCCACCACAGGCTCAACCTCAAGCCCCACCACATTCTCAACCTTAAGCTCCACCACAGGCTCCACTACAGGCTCAACGTCAAGCCCCACCACATTCTCAACCTCAAGCCCCACCACAGGCTCCACTACAGGCTCAACGTCAAGCTCCACCACAGTCTCAACCTCAAGCCCCACCACATCCTCAACCTTAAGCTCCACCACAGGCTCCACTACAGGCTCAACGTCAAGCTCCACCACAGTCTCAACCTCAAGCTCCACTACAGGCTCCACTACAGGCTCAACCTCAAGCTCCACTACAGGCTCCACTACAGGCTCCACTACAGGCTCAACCACAAACCCCACCACAGGCTCAACCTCAAGTTCCACTACAGGATCAACCACAAGCCCCACCACAGGCTCAACTTCAAGCCCCACCACAGGCTCCACTACAGGCATAACCTCAAACCCCACCACAGGCTCTACTACAAGCCCCACCACAAGCTCCACCACAGGCTCAACCTCAAGCTCCACTACAGGCTCAACGTCAAGCTCCACCACAGTCTCAACCTCAAGCTCCACTACAGGCTCCACTACAGGCTCAACCACAGGCTCAACTTCAAGCCCCACCACAGGCTCCACTACAGGCATAACCTCAAACCCCACCACAGGCTCTACTACAAGCCCCACCACAAGCTCCACCACAGTCTCAACCTCAAGCCCCACCACAGGCTCAACCTCAAGCTCCACCACAGGCTCAACCTCAAGCCCCACCACATTCTCAAGCTCCACTACAGGCTCAACCATAAGCCCCACCACAGTCTCAACCTCAAGCTCCACTACAGGCTCAACATCAAGCTCCACCACAGTCTTAACCTCAAGCTCCACTACAGGCTCAACGTCAAGATCCACCATAGCCTCAACCTCAAGCCCCACCACAGGCTCAACCTCAAGCCCCACCACATTCTCAACCTTAAGCTCCACCACAGGCTCCACTACAGGCTCAACGTCAAGCCCCACCACATTCTCAACCTCAAGCCCCACCACAGGCTCCACTACAGGCTCAACGTCAAGCTCCACCACAGTCTCAACCTCAAGCCCCACCACATCCTCAACCTTAAGCTCCACCACAGGCTCCACTACAGGCTCAACGTCAAGCTCCACCACAGTCTCAACCTCAAGCTCCACTACAGGCTCCACTACAGGCTCAACCTCAAGCTCCACTACAGGCTCCACTACAGGCTCCACTACAGGCTCAACCACAAACCCCACCACAGGCTCAACCTCAAGTTCCACTACAGGATCAACCACAAGCCCCACCACAGGCTCAACTTCAAGCCCCACCACAGGCTCCACTACAGGCATAACCTCAAACCCCACCACAGGCTCTACTACAAGCCCCACCACAAGCTCCACCACAGGCTCAACCTCAAGCTCCACTACAGGCTCAACGTCAAGCTCCACCACAGTCTCAACCTCAAGCTCCACTACAGGCTCCACTACAGGCTCAACCACAGGCTCAACTTCAAGCCCCACCACAGGCTCCACTACAGGCATAACCTCAAACCCCACCACAGGCTCTACTACAAGCCCCACCACAAGCTCCACCACAGTCTCAACCTCAAGCCCCACCACAGGCTCAACCTCAAGCTCCACCACAGGCTCAACCTCAAGCCCCACCACATTCTCAAGCTCCACTACAGGCTCAACCATAAGCCCCACCACAGTCTCAACCTCAAGCTCCACTACAGGCTCAACATCAAGCTCCACCACAGTCTTAACCTCAAGCTCCACTACAGGCTCAACGTCAAGCTCCACCACAGTCTCAACCTCAAGCCCCACCACAGGTTCAACCTCCAGCCCCACCACAGGCTCAACCTCAAGCTCCACTACAGGCTCCACTACAAGCCCCTCCACAAGACCTACCACAGGCCCAACCTCAAGCGCCAACACGAGTCCAACCACAAAATCCAACCCAAGGCCTGTCACAGTCTCCCTTTCAAGGCCCACCCCAAGGAATCCCTCAAACCCCCAAAGAGGCCGCCGTCACATTCCTTTTTTTCTCAAACCCAATATTCCGATGTTTGAGGGGAAGGAGCCAAAGAGGCCCACTGTCTGGCGCCTGTATGGAGTGTTTCAGCTCAGTGATCAGTGGGCCTGTGATTCCGGCATGGTGCCTTCGCTCAATATTTGCAACATGAAATGCTCTGGTAAGTTTGAAGGAAAACATGCCATAACAAATGTTTTTTTGTTGTTGTTGTTGTTTTATCACAAGCCAGATATACCCGAATTATGTGAATTCACTATGAACTTTTACCTTTTTTTCTACCAAAGCTTTAATAGATGATGACATCTCAAATGACATTGCCTGCCTGAAGACCCTGATGAACAGTATGTAAGTACAAAAGAGCTCAAATACTTATTTTCAAAACACACAAACATGCTTACATTCATATTTAGATACAAAGTGTGTTTTTAAATTTTAATTCAAAAGAGGAAAAAATAATTTGCTTGATGGTAGTTCTTATATTAACACATTAATGTATACATTAACATATACACATACTATATTAACACACAAATGTGCTTGCAGCTCAATAAATGGTTAGAAAATTAAAGAAATTGAAACCGTAATGAAATGTATTTACACTAAATATAACATTCATGACTCTGTCTTCTTTTGTAACAGGCCACCTAAACCTAAATTCAACCCCTCTGATATGAAGAAGATGTAAGTTGAAAATAATTTTTATGACTTATGAATTTTACTATGTCAATACATTCTAACACAAAATTTTAATAAAAGTAAGTATATAATAATACATTAGTGCATTTTGAGGTTCTTTTGCTTATTGGGTAAACTGTTTGTTTATGTTGACAATGACATACGATCATAAACATATTATTTTAGCGAGTGTTGTGACATAGTGAAGTAATAAGGTGTTTGAACTGACAGAAGTTCAACTAGAATACTATGATTACTAGTGTGTTTGTACATATGACAAACATAGAGTCATTATTTATTATATGTCAGACATAATAGGCTTAATAAATTAAATCAGGCCTGAATGTGACTGTCTTCTGTTACAGCTTGGAGATGTTGCTGGTGAATGAGTGCCGCTCTGTTGTTCCCTCAAAGTATTTTGCTGAGTGTTTTTAGAGGAATATCCACTATCTTTAATTTAAGGGTAATTGGGGTCAAAGGGGTGACAATGGTGGCATGACCTGTGTGATTTTAAATGTCTAAAGATTCTTTAAAAAAAAAAGTCTTTAAACACTCTGAATGTTTGTGCATTAAGACACTTTATTTTATTGCTGTAATGTTTTTTAAATATGACAGTTACATTTTTGTCTAAACTTTTAATGAAACTGTCTCTTTTTCTTGCATTTTATACTTTCACTTTATTATTAAAAAATATTAAAAATACTCAAAATGTACTTTCTTTCTGCACTTGTGCTGTTGATTCATCCCACAATTACTACTGATGAGGGATGAGACAGGTTGATTGCATGTGCCGTTTTTTTCCTCTGATTTTTAAAGTTCTGAGGAGAAACACACATTTACAGTAACATTTACAGTTTAAATAGATATATACTGCAGTAGGGCCATACATTTTTATAACTTTCAGTATTTTCCTTGGGTCAGTCTGTTGGAAGAACTGACAATTGCTACTTGATACAATTCGTACTGTTAAAAACTAGGGTTGTCAGTTGGTTATTTTTATTATAGTCTTCGAATTAAAAAAAAAAAAAAATTTAGAAAACGATACACAACATATCTAAATAACATTATATTTAAATACCGGAAGTGAACGTGCAGTGAAGGAAGTTGTGCTACGCGTGACGCGGATCACATGATTCACTGTCAACATCCAGTATGGCTGACGCGGACAGCCAGAGATGTGTGAGCGCTTTGTTGAACGGAATCACTCAGAGACTTTATTACGGTAATACAGAAATCACAGAAGAGTTTTTAAAGAATGAGCTCTACGCCGAGATGACGCAGGACGAGTTCCGCGCGCTACATGACAAGATGAGGTCGCTTCTGAAGGTACTCTCTCCTCTTCCGTCACTCTCTATACGATTTTACATGACAGCAGGACGTTTATTGCTCTTTCTGCAGTAAAATACAAACGCAAACATTTTATAGAGATCTTGTATTCTTTAAAACTAAATGCAGGTGTGGATTGTTATCTGTCTACCGCTAGAGAGCAGCAGATTTCTTGCCTCACCAATGGTAGTTGTCCGCGATTAGACGTCATTGCTGAACGTTTATTATTACATAATTCGTTTTGTTTTACTTATTTTTAATAGTAGGTAGTATTAGTGATCGACGATATGGATTTTTTTGAATTAAAAATAATTGGAAAATATATCAATATGTAAAAAATATTTAGATAAGAAAAATATATGTAAAACAAACAGATTTATACTTTAGAAAGTTTTTTATTCTGTAATCCTAATATATAGTTTTTTTTAAAAATAAAGAAATAGTTGAAAGTTAAAAAAATTATTATTACTAATAATAGAAAAGCAAACTCGTATAATATATTTCATATACCGTTCGCTTTTTATTTAACTGTTCTGTCTACTATTCTAATTTTGTAGAAAAAATTCATTAATTCATTCATTCATCTTCCTATATTTAACCAGTTTAAAAAAAAATCTCTTTTAAAAGATTGACTTTGCCAAGAAGCAGCAACAAATAACATAAAAACCAATGTACAGTATCAACCACAATATAATACAACACAAGCTGGAATCTTGTGACGTCTTTCCCAAGCTCTGTTTGTACCAGAGGGACAATCTTTTGAACAATGAACATATAAGGGCAATGTCATATTAATTACATCAAATGAAATGTTATGATAAACAAATATAAAAAAAAGAAGAAGAGAGAAAGCAGAAAGAAATTCACATGTCTATAAATAAGTACAAAAGTTACAAATTATTCAAATAATAGATTTAAGGCTTTAAAATAATTTAGTTTGTTTCCTTTAATGTATAAAAGTAGTGACCTATTTCTATTTTAAAATGAGTAAAATTAGTTTTTTTCCCCCTCCCCATTTACATTTGTGGATAAAGACTTTTCCATATATGAGTAAATTCACAATATACCAAATTTTGAAGTCACCAGTATTATCATAAAAAAAAAAAAAAAAAAACATCTTTTACTTTGAGTTCAATGTTAGTACTATTTTTTTTTTTTTTTTTTTTTTTACAAAAAAAGCCAGATCATAAAATAAATAGACAGTACTCTCAGTTCCCTCTTTACAGAAAACACATTTCAGGTCAATATCTTTACAAAACTTTGCAATTACCTGTTTTACAGAATAAATACGATGAACAATCTTAAGTGACACCTCCCTAATTTTATTGGGGATACAAAATCATCTGGAGATTTTAAAGGTCTCTTTCCAATTGACATCTTGAAATTGTGATCTCCAAAATCCAATAGCTAAAGGAACAGTGGAAATTTGGCACATTGTTCTAAAATAATTATTATTTCATTTTTTAAAATTTTTTTTTATTGTCTTTTAAATGGTTACCTTCCAGTTTAAGACTAAGATCTTAGTTTGGCTTTTCATCTATATCATTTCCTAGCAAATGTATAAGTTCTGGCATTGGTTACCATCATATACTCATTGACAGGTATATAAAATGAAAACATTTCCTAAAAATGCTGAATAAGTAAGTAAATGATTATTACTATTCAAAATATTTTTGCCAATTCACTAAAAATAAAGATATATTTTGGTGTAAAATGTATTTACTATTCCAAATTAAGATTAAGGGGAGAAATTGTGTTTGTATACAATCATCCACGATAACAGTGCCTGTTTATAAAAAATGAAGATGGAGAATGAGAGCTCCTGTGCATCTGCGTTCTCAGTGCTGTCAAAATAAAAGTCTTCTTCTGACACTTATCAGCTAAACAGTAAAACTTGTCAGCCAATGCTAATCATTAAAATGGCAAATATTGGCATTTATCCCATACTACACCCTTAACCTGATCTTTCTGTCCTTCCTTCAGTCCATCGCATCAGCGGACATGGATCAGACGCAGCTCGAAGCTTTTCTCACGGCGCAGACGCGTAAGCAGGGTGGAGGTGGCGTGACTCCAGAGCAGGCGGCCGCTCTGGCGCGCTTCTGGAAGACCCACCGGACGCGGGTGCGAGAGAGTCTTTTGGCTCAGAGTCGCTGGGAACCTGGCCTCAGGGGCCTGAAGTGGAGAGTGGACCTGCACACATCCGCCAGCAGGGGGCAGGTGTCCAACAGCCCTGTGGCACTGGTGGAGTTAGAGCTTGGCCGCACTGGAGAGGTGAGAACTCAACTGGAGAAATTAGGGTTCAGGTCATGGAAGTTGGGTGGATCTCCAAACAGAAGTGTTTTAAAAGCACAAAAGAGATTTTTTTTTTTTTTTGCATGCTAAAATCTGGGAAGCGTGTGTGCCCGAGAGATTTGATGGTGATCATTTTTACTGGTATAACCGCACACACACATACCTATGAATGTGTGCAGACATGTTCTGAAAAAATGAAGTCACACCACTCTCTGGGGTTTCAAATTGGTAGGTAGTTGTGGCATGTTGGGTGTTTGTTCAAAGAAGTATGTGGAGAAAAGTATGTGTGCAGTTAAATATCTGTAAGCCTTAGTTAAAGTTGAGACCGCTTGAGTATTTTAAGATTTTAAATTAAGAGATGTTAACAAATAGCATACTGTAGTGAACAAATTATTAGTATCAACAGCATTGCATGTTGTTGCATGTGCATTAACTACTGTACCTGCCAGACAAGTGTTGTATAAGTACTAGATAATGCAAATTGCAGGTGAAGTAAGAAAAGTTGCTGCCAAGAAGAGTTCTTACCAGAAGCAAAGTTGTATTTAGCATATTTATATTACAATTATACCATGGCACGGTTAAATCCTTGTTGACTGACAGATATTCAGAGGTTTTGAATAATCTTCTGTAACTGCATAGCTGTGAACTAGTTCTGTTTTCCATGACAGTCTTCCTGAAACTACATTGAATATCTATGGAAAGCATAAATTAATAATTATGAAAAGATAGTACTGCTGTGTAAGTGGAAAAACACTCTAAATGTATTGTCTTTACCCCCTTGGGGTTTGATTATTAATTATGTATTAATAATATAAATACATTTTGTTACATTTATATACATTTGTTTATTATAAAATTTTGTAACCAATTTATGAATTTTGTTAATCGATTTCACACTGGCCATCATATCATAAACTTTGTTTTTTATAGAAACACACTGATAAGCAAAGTGTGTAGCCCTTTTTTTCCCCGTTCAAACTCATCAATATGTTCCTGAACTGCATGAGGAGCTCTAATCCATGTCTTTATTTCCTGTGATATCAAGAGGTCTGAGTTACAGGAAACAGAGAGCCATTAGTGACATTAGCCCTCATTACTCTGCCATTAAGTCTTTCCGTTCATCATCAGCTCTTTCCTATGAAGTTCATTTGGGGTTGCAAATTTTAGATGCTTATCCGTAAGATCTGCTGTATGTTATCATTTAAGCTCAGTGGGGCAAGACGAAAATAATAGTCTTCTTTTTTCTGTTTGATTTCTTATTCTTTGTATTTATTTATTTATTTATTTTAGCGGTGGGCGTTATGACCAAGATCTTATTTCATGATATGAGCAATTTATTTCACAATAACAACAATATATGTCACAACATAGCTATTTTTGTTATTTTATTTTATTTTTGTTATTAAAAATAAGTACAGAGAAGCTAATTACAAACAATAGGGCATATACAATAGACTCTAACAAAAATATGAATTAAACAAATGAGGTTTTTCAGATACAGTAGGTTTATTTAAAGGTGGGTTAAGCCATATTTCAAAAAACGCTGTTGGACATTGTTGATATTTGAAATCAACCCAAACAAACACATCCCTCTCTTCATTGCTCCGCCTCCAAAACTCACAATCCAATCCTAACCACCCTGCTCCGAGTTGGTCTCGAACCCCGACAGCTGCTGGAATGCAGTTGCGTGCACTAACAATGACGCTAAACACCTCATTCTCTAGCAGTCTAGCGGTGTTTATCACAGCTGACGCACAACAAAATAATGCTTCACGAAAAATAAAGTGCAGATGATGAACGAAGCACAAAAAAATGAACGTACAGTACACAATAGTAAATCCAAACAAGAGTTCATTGTTAGTCTCCAACAGCACAACAGCTCCAGACAATCAATGACACTTAAATCCAGTTGTACTCACATGTGAAGCAGAATCAAAGCAGCTTCCGCGTCTGTTTTCAGGCCTTCCCACTTAGCTGTCTCCAGCGCTGGAGAGCTTTTCTAATATTAACGTGGGTCCTAAAGCACTTGCCCAGTCATAAACCTTCGTTCCAGTGATATTCTTCTGAGCTCTTTAATTTGTGTCTCATCATCTCTCTTTCTGCAATCTTTCTTCAAGTCTCCCTCTTGCTCATTCTCTCTCCTCGACCGTCATACGCCCCCTAATGCTGACTGGCTACACGCTTGTTGTTGGTGTCGGTCTGACTAACTTCCAAACAGTGTTTTTGAAATATGGCTTATCCCACCTTTAACATGTAGTTAGAAATAGTACAGAAGTGAATAAATGTATGAATTAAATATTTCTTCTAATAAAATCTACAAAAGTTATTCAGTCAAGAGCAGCAAGATATTTTCTCTTTTGTTTGATTCACATTAATGATTCAGTAAGCAGCAGGTTTATTAGGCTGCTGTCACTTTAAGACCAAATGCACGGATTCATTATACTGATACACATCCAGTTTACACCCAACTGTTTACTTTTCCCTGAGAAATAACTGACAGTGTTTACATGAATACTCCACATACTGACCACGTTGACACAATGGTGTGGGTATTCGGTGAGAGAGAACAGAACTCGTGATCGCATGCTTTCTGTGCACACGCTTCAGCTGTGTCAGTCAGTGCAAGCAACCGCACTTCATGAGTTCATGACTTATTATTGCGCTTAATAACTCTTTAATATCAAGCACGTCCCAAATTCGCGATCACATTATCAGAGAGGCAGCTTTCCACACACGTACATTGCTAGTGTGCAAGTCAGCATGAGCACTCGAGTTCTTTTCCATGACTTATTGCCATTAATAACTTTTTTTTATTAAACGTCAAGCACATCCAGCTCTTTGTCTCATTCATAGACATTCATAGCTTGTTTCCACCACTAAATAAAACAATAAAAAGGTAATTGCGACTTTATATCCCACAATTCTGACTTTTTTCTCAGAATTGTGAGATTTGAACTCGCAATTATGAGTTATAAATTCGGAATTGCATGATATAAAGTCAGAAAAGTGAGATATAAAAAGGTAATTGCTACTTTTTATCTCACAATTCTGACTTTATAACTCGCTATTTTAAGTTTAAATTTAAGTTTATATTCTGAGAAAATTCTGAGAAAAAAGTCTGAATTGTGAGATGATAAGTCGCAATTACCTTTTTTATTTTATTTCATGGCGGAATCAAGCTTCCGTACATTCATGTGTTTCATCACACTGAAGTGTCAGTGCTACGCGTATATATTTTTACATACTGTGATATATATGATAGAGCAAAATCTCTAACAATATACATTTTATATCGCTGCCACGAAATTTATTGTCATACCGCCCAGCTCTTTTTGTAAATGCACATTCAGCACTGTAAGAGGAGCCTCCTCTCCACTCTAAGTGGTTTTCAGCCCGTTCGTTTGTCTGAGTGCTCTAATTGTTTCGTATCATTGGTGCCGTGTGCAGAGAGATGCATTACACGCCGTATGATTCATGCTCAGAGAATAGGGGACTGTTGGGTACTGTATTCAGTTCTCCTCAGAGCAGCAGGAGAGCAGAAATCGCTCAATTTCATTAAATAAAATATATATTAATTAGCCCTATAATTCAATTAAACAATTTAACTATGACATTATTTTTCTGAACATTTTACTATTAGTTTGATATCATATCTTTATTGCGGCTTAAGGCTCTGTTTTTGGAATTTCAAGTTTTATAGTAATTTTGGACCTTGAAATGTATGCAGTACTGTAAATCCATTAAAGTACAACACTGTTTGGCCTAAAGGTATTAATCTAACTGTAAATTGCTCAGAATATTATTCCTCATGTTGCACAAGGCTTGTTTTTCAGATTATTAATCTGTTTTTTTTTTTTTTTTTTTTTTTTTTATAAGGCTCATTTTTTAGATTATTAATCTGGTATTTTTTATAAGGCTTGTTTTTCCGATTATTAATCAGTTCCTGTTTTTGTTTTTTAATATAAGGCTAATTTTTTAGACTATTAATCTGGTATTTTTAAATAAGGCTCATTTTTTAGATTATTAATATGGTATTTTTTTTATAAGGCTTGTTTTTCTGATTATTAATCAGTTTTTGTTTTTGTTTTTTAATATAAGGCTCATTTTTTAGATTATTAATCTGGTATTTTTTTATGAGGCTCATTTTTTAGATTATTAATCTGGTATTTTATTTATAAGTCTTGTTTTTCAGATTATTAATATGGTATTTTTTAATAAGGCTTGTTTTTCAAATTATTAATCTGCTATTTTTTTAAATACAGTACTGAACCCAAATCCATTAAACTCCATTAAACACTGTTTGGCCTAAAGGTATCAATCCAGCTGTAAATTACTCAGAATATTATTCCTCATGTTGCACAAGGCTTTATAAAAAAAAAATAAAAAAAAGATTAATGATGGATTATAATACCAGATTAATAAGAGAGAGATTCTTCATTCTGGGTCATGAGATCAATTCCTGCATGATAAAACCACAATTAATTTCAGATATCTCAGTGCCATGTTTGTGTTTGGACAACAAGAAAGAACAAGACTTTTTAACACATCCACAGAACACAATTGTCAGTCCTGCTTTAGAGCGCAAATATGGTTACATAAAGTTGAGTTATTAATGACTTCCTTAATGTTTCAGGACAGACCTGTTGCCTGGTTGTCTGTCACATCGCACAGTGTGAGATTTCAGATCATGTTTCTGTTTTCTAGCGAAGCTCCCATCAGTTTTGCGGTCTGTGCCTGTCATCTTCTGTCAGTTGATTAGATTTCACAGATGAATTTGCACCTTAATTGGGCTTGTTTATTAAATATTGTTTTGTCATTTGTGCTTTCCGATCTTATTATATTTACTTTAGTCACTGTCGCTGTGGTTACAGGTTATGTGATATGGCTGTTGTGACCATACAAAAGAGGTTTTGTATGTTCAGGTCCTTCTCATTTTTACCTGGTCAGATTTAGCCCAGTGCTTTTTCCTCATTTTGGTATCTGCTTCTATTCCCTGTAACTCTTAGTGCAAAGATGCAGTATTTTCAGCCAATCACCAGTGTTTAATACCTGTTTTAATAAAACAGTGTTCATGTTTTTCCTAATCTTATTAATTTAAAGTAGTGTACTGTGTGTACTAATACATTTTTTACAATGCCAGTTACATAAAATTACAATAGTCAAAAATGTATTAAGAACAAACAAGAATTAACAATGAACAATAATAAATAATGAATTATTTCTGTATTATTATAATTGTTAATGTGTACATACTCTACCTGTCACGTTTCCGCCCACTGCTGCTTCCTTCCACTTCCCACCAGAGGACTTTTTCATTGCACACACGCAGTCACTTCACTCTGGACTACGTTAGCCACAATCCCTCAGCTAGGCACTGATAACACTCTTACCTGTTTCCCATCAGGTTCCCTTTATAAGCTACACTCCTTCACACACACATTGCTAAGTATTGTTTATCCTTGTATCCGACCTTGTCTCCGTGTTCTCCGTTCTCCGTATTTCTATTGTCATGGCCTTAATGAGCCCTCAGCCGAGATGGCTGCCACACCTGAGCCCTCAGCCGAGATGGCTGCCACACCTGAGCCCTCAGCCAAGATGGCTGCCACGCCTGAGCTCTCATCCGAGATGGCTGCCACGCCTGAGCCCTCAGCCGAGATGGCTGCCACGCCTGAGCCCTCAGCCGAAATGGCTGCCACACCTGAGCCCACAGCCAAGATGGCTGCCACGCCTGAGCCCTCAGCCGAGATGGCTGCCACGCCTGAGCCCTCAGCCGAAATGGCTGCCACGCCATTATGGCCACTGCCATTTGGTGTGTGTGGGTTGCGCACGCATCAATTCCAGTTCCAGAGCCTGCTCCAGTCCATGAATCGACGCCTGAGCCCGCTCCAGTCCTTGAATCCGCTCCAGTCCTTGAATCCGCTCCAGAGCCCGATCCAGCCCATGAGTTCACTCCTGAGTCCAATCCAGAGTCCACCTCAGTCCATGAGTCCACTCCAGAGTTTGCTGCGGGCCCAGAACCCAGTCTCGTAAGCGATGAACTTCCTGTCTGCCTGGATACGACCACAGAGGTCATCCATGAGTTCCTTGTCTGCCCTGAAACAACCACGGAGGTCGTCAATGAGTTCCCTGTCTGCCTGGATGCAACCACGCTCTGTCTGCCTCGACACGACCGTAGAGGTCGTACCAGAACTGTCTGTTTGCCTCAATGTGACTGCAGAGATCGTCCCTGGACTTCCTGCCTGTATCTATGTGACTACAGAGGTGGCTCCTGGGGTTCCTGTCTGCCTCAACATGACCGCAAAGGTCATACCACAACTGTCTGCCTGCCTCTACATGACCAGAGAGGATGTTCTAGTTAGAGCCCTGTAGGGCTTTCCTGAGCTCCCTACCTGTCCTGTTATGGCCCTAGTGGCCAACTCTAACCTCTCTGTGCTACCTGTTTCAGTTTCATCTGATCAGCCTTGGTGGTTCTCAGTGTTACCAGATCTGCCCCGGGCGTCTTCTAGTCCGCCATGGAGGTCTCCAAGCCCGTCTGAGCTGCTTTGGTGGTCGTCTGTTCCGCCGTGGGGGTCTCCAAGCCCGTCTGAGCTGCTGTGGTGGTCCACCGCTGCACCGTGGGGATCTTCAAGCTTGTCTGCACTGCTGTGGTGGTCGTCTGCGCCACCGTGGGGATCTTCAAGCCTGTCGCCCTGGCCGTCTGCCCTGCCTTCTTCGCCCTGGTCGTCTGCCCTGTTCCAGTTTCCAGGATGTCTTCCTTTCCATGGACCTGGCCCTCCATCCCACCCCCTGTTCTGCCTCCATTCCACCTCCCTCCAAGATTTAGGAGTGTCTGGAAGCCACTCCACTGCTGCTTCCTTTCACTCCCCACCAGAGGTCTCCATTTCACCATTAAGACTTTTTCATTGCACACACACAGTCACTTCACTCTGGACTACATTTCCCACAATCCCTCAGCTAGGCACTGATCACACACTCACCTGTTTCCCATCAGGTTCCCTTTATAGGCTACACTCCTTCACACACACATTGCTGAGTATTGTTTAGGCTTGTATCCGACCTTGTCTCCGTGTTCCTTGTTCCTTGCCTTGTCGAGCCTAGCCTGTGTTTTTGACCCTGGACTGTTTCCTTGTTGGTGATCGTTTGCTGCCTGCCTTGACCTTTGCCTGTTTTTGGACTACTCTTTACCTTGCCTCTCCTGATCCTGTTTGCTGGTGTTTGACCTCCTGCTTTTGACCATGCTCTTATTTAATAAAGCTTGCATTTGAATCTACCACCCTGTCATCTCGATTCTAACTGTTACACTAACATTCAAAAGTTTTGTAGTAGTTAGTAAGATTTTATTCAGCAATGATGCATTAAATTGATCAAAAGTGACAGTAAAGACATTTATAATTTATATATTTCAAATAAAGGATGTTCTTTTGAACTTTCTATTTATCCAGAAAAAAATTTATCACCGTTTTCACAGAAATATGAAGCAGCACAACTGTTTTCAACATTGATAATAATCAGAAATGTCTCTTGCGCATCAAATCATCATATTAGAATGATTTTTGAAGGATCATGTGACACTGAAAACTAATGATGCTGAAAATGCATGTTAATTAATTAACATTAATCACACAGACAGCTGCAGGTTTATTAGGCTGCCGTCACTTTAAGACTTGACGCATGGATCCAATACATTGGAACACACCTGATTTCTTTCTTGACTGTTTATATTCACTGTGTTTGTTAGGATACTTGCCAGGACATGTTTTTTTTATTATTACTATTACATATTTTAGATCATTCAGCTCCAATAATCCAGAGAACGGAATTCACAATCACATGCTGTCTGAAAGGTGCCTTTTTGTGTGCATGCTCTTAGGTCTGTCTGAGCCCGGTAGCGCGAGTTGCGCTTTTGAGCTCTTATTGCTTATTGCTTACAGGGCTTATTGCTATTAGTGATCAAACACGTCCCGCACTTTATTTTCTCACTTGTGCGGATATATTTTAGTCCCTGCAGGGAGTGGAAGCAGAGCTCTGCACACACATGTGCCGCTGTCACACATTGATGCAAATTATGAAAAACGTGTCTTATTAGAATGCTGTCATTCTTAAAGTACTAATACTGATAAAATGTTAAATCGTACGGTTTTTATTAGCAGGGTATTGCGATACCATTAATGCAGACTTCTTTCAAAAACAATAAAAAATCGTACCGACCCCAAACTTTTAAACAGTAGTATATTTATATATTGGGTAAACTTGCCTTTCCTGAGGGAGGCACCAGCAGCACATAGTGTTAAAGCTGAAGGTTAGTTTATATTTTATTCTCTGCTTCTGTGTGAATGAAACAATGCACAGGAGCTGCTTTGGTGTCTGATGATATCACAATGACCTGCTTCAGCTGCTGATGTCATCTGATGTCATTCCCATTCTTCTTGTCAGTCCTATTCTTCTGCCCTTCTAGATCATGTTTTACAAAAAAAAAAAAAAAAAAGCTCTAACACTATTCTTTTGCTGCCCTGTAATTAAGGGATAATGTAGTATAAGTTACAAAATAAACCATGACGGTGATCAGGACACAGGCCAGAATTGTAGACTAAATGTACTTTAAGTACACGGTTTACCCAATAAATGCACTGCATCCAAATTTAAATACTTGCCTACTATATAAATATAATATAGTATGTGAAAAACAGTACACCAAAAAGAGTAGTAAGTCTGAATATATGGTATTCGAAAAACAGTAGCTGAAAAGTCCCCGGAATGACCTGTTACCGCAGAGATTCTGAAGTGCGCATTCAATGGACACTTTACTATCCCACGAGAGAGGATTTATGAAAGGCAGTGAAGCGACAATAACAACATGGCGGCTGTAGTACATCCGAATTTCATTCATACTACTACCATATTCATACTATATTAAACAAACTTTTTTATAGGTCGTGAAGTAAATTCGGATGCAGCGATGGACTTAAAATATTGGCGCACAAGTGATATTAGAGATAGGAAACTCCACAGGAAAACCGTTCTGAGAATGATGTGCAACAATGTGTTCACAGAATGCTGACTGTCCAATCAGAATCAAGAATTCCTGGAAATTCTCATTCAAATGATTTAAAACATTCTATTTATTGGTTCTAAATAACAGGTTCAGAATTCTGAGGATTGATGTTGATTCTCTTTCAGTGGAAAATCCTTTTCAGGTGTTTTTCATGCAGTGAATCTTACACCGCTGTGTTGATGCAGGTCGACTCTGTAACAGGCGTGTCAGCAGCAGTACTGATATGACACGTTGACACTCAAATGCAGAATGTGTTGTTTAAAATGATTTTGGGTCACTTCAGTTTCACCATTAATACTGAATGTAAATAGTTTCTTTTTCTCTCTCTGCTTCAGAGCTCTGAGTTTGTGTGTCTGGAGTTTGATGAGCAGAAGGTGAATCTGGTGCTGAAGAAAATGGCAGAGCTTCAGGAGAGCATCGACAGCATTGTGCACCGCAGCTAGAGCTTATCTGCATGTTCATAGGTGTGTGTGTGTGTGTGTGTGTGTGTGTGTGTGTGTGTGTGTAAGAGAGAGAGAGAATGTGTGTTTAAGGACTGTATTGTTATATTCATGATAAATAATCATTGTCAAACCTCAAACTTTGATATGTGTTTATTTTATTTTTTTCTTTCCTCTCACTTGTATTATACTAATATACTTTGATAGACATCACACAGGAACATTGTGAATGATGCACTTAAATGGGCTCATCCAAAGTCTTCCTCATGTCTCTCAAATCTTAGCAACCACCACAAACCCTTTACATACATTATGAAAGTTTGTTGTATCTTTACGAAAGTTCATCATCATTATGAAAGTCATATCATAAGCTAATCTAATTTTAGTAGTGCTTTTGAGTGTAAACACTTTCAGAGAGCTTGTTTCATTGATCATGATGCAATTACCAACAAACCCACCTGTCCATTTTTCCCCCCTTAAATCTGCAAATATGAGCAGGGGAAAAAACCTCAAAGATTTTTTTATGCATTTTGGCAGACACTTCTATTTAAAGCAACTTACAGTGCATGAAAGGTATGCATTTTTCAAGTATTAGTTCACTGGGAATGACATTGATCTATGCAAGTTAATGTTTGTCCTGTGTGCCAAAAGATATTAGTACATTTCTGCTGTTCCTAGAACACTATATCATGATCCATCTTTATAACCACTGTGCTTTTGAGCGAAGGTCATCCTTCTGAATGTTAAGTTTATAGATAAGCCCACTGATCCTATATTTTAAAAACCATAAATGGCATGTTGATAAAAATTGGTGTCTCATTGTGATACAGGTGCCATTCGTTTGTAGCATAGACTGTAAAAATAAAATATGAACGACGCATCTGCACTCTCTTCCATTGTAGAAAAGTGAAGCCGCTGTGGTGAGAAATCGAGTCCCCCCAGTAAACGGGTCTCCTTTCCCATTGGTTCAATGGGCTTTTAATGGGTAATATTTTTAGTGCCTGGTTATAATTCCTGCAAATTTATATAGTTTAAAATGCCTTTTAAAATGTCTTTTAAATGACATGGTTCATATACTAGTATATGAACATTTCTTGTTCTTACTGTTTTTTAGTTAGCTTATGAACTAGCATAGCATACATCTACCTGATTAGCCTGCTAGCTTAGCTTATATTACGTATGTTTTTTGCTTCCATTATCGGTTTCCAGTTTGTTTTATTATGCAATACATAGGCATTCATTTTATATTTCAAGCTTGTTTGTGCACTTAATGTACAACATACAATAGTAAAATAGGTTATAATTAGTCAAGACATCACGATAACAACTTTTGATCAGCAATACCGCCTGGGTCCTAAAGACCCGATTCCTGGGGGGGGGGGGTGCTGACATCTTGTGCTGATTCAGGACCCGATTCTGCGCAGTATTGAGCATGAAGTAGAGTCGCGCGCTATCAAGGCCCCGCCCACACTCCCACAGAAACATTTGGTATGGTTTACTTAAGAAAAACTCATTGTGTCGGTGTGAAAATTGTGGAAATGTAGAAATTCAAGTTAAATATTCTCCCGAAAATCCTGAAAAAATTCCGTTGGTACCTCAGTGACTACTTCGCTTAGAGAAGCTGTCAATCACACCTGTCAATCGTGACGTCACACCCCCGTTTTTATGGCATCGAATAAGTAACTAAAACCAAACTTGAACTTACATCAGCGTGATAAAAACTACATAAAATGGCAGAAACCATCTTTGAAAAAAAAATTATTTGAAGTGTAATTTAATTGTTTAGTTTGTCTCAAGTCCTATTAAATTACATGGAGAGGGCGGGGTTTATGACCTATACTGGGACCAACCACCTGGGGGGCGATAGAGACGCTTTGGCTTCACTTTTTTCAGGACTTGAGCCATTTCAGGACATGCTTGGTTCGTAGTAAAAATTAATATTTTAGATAAACCATAATTTAACATTTTTTAAATGCACGAATGCTTGTATTTTACTTTTTATAAAATATATATATTTAATTTTACTCTCTTTCCGTTTTTTTTTTTTTTTTTTTAGAAAATAAAATTGCAAACTTTATCAAATAAATAGAAAATAAAACAACTTATGGAATTTTAGTTTTTATATAATTTCCTACTGAGGTGGAAACACAACATTCACTGACTTTTGATGTTGTTATTTTTTCCTTTTATCTGTGTGTCAAGACTCAGTGTTTACTAAGGGATTGTGATGCCACCCATTCTGTTTAAATATTTAAGATGAGTTAACACCCATCAGGTGAACAGGTTGAGACATGTCTCGCAGGTGCGAATATTTGGATGTGAACCAGACGAGAATTGTTGTGTGTTTATCATAGACCAAACACATCAGTGTGCTTTTGTTCCTGCTTGACTTCAAACAGATGGTCCCCGTTCTGTCATTTACAACAAATGTGTGGTTTAAACAGCCTAAGAGCTGGTGGATGTCCAATTAATTATTTAGAAGAGAAGACAATGGGTGTAACTGTGGCCTTTGAAAAGTGTGATATGAGGTTTAGTGATGAGCGATCACAATGAAGCAATGTAGACATCTCAGAAGAAAGCTATGGCTGACGCTCTTATTGAATGTGCTGCAACCTAATGATCACATTCAAATAATGAGTCATTTGTTTATTAGCCTGATACTGACAGAACCAACTGTTAATGCTGCCACTGCGGGTCGTATTGTGCTGAATAGTCTTGCATAAAATTATTTTCATTACTAATATAAAAAGAGCAATGAATTTTAGTTATATTAATAAAATTGAGTGCCTATGAAATTTGCTGTCGGAATACTAATATTAAAACAGCAGAAAATAACTTTAATAAATTACTTTTGCTTAATTTGACTTTACTTTTTCTTATAGTAGATAAATACTAAAAGGACATTTTAATAATGGAAAATATTTAAATAAATAATATAATATGATAACTGCAATATTGTTTATGGTGGTTGCATCCATATTGCACTGTTTTTAGGTAACAAGCCATTTATGGAATTCTTCATACAAAAAATTAAGTGAATCATATTTTTAATGGGTGAAAAATCTATATAAAACTCTTTTCAGACTGCAGCCTTCCACATGATGCAAAAATATTTTAAAATGACCGCTACAGGGCGAATAGTATGACCAAGAAAAAGTTTTTAATGTTCAAATCAATGTCATTCCTTCCTTATTAGCCATTTTTGGCATATAGGCCTATGTAAAACATAGGTTAAAGTTAAAAACGAAAGTTCACCTGCCTTAAAAACATGAGTAAACTCAACTTAAAATACTCAGCTTGAAAATAACCTTTGTTTCAACTCACAAATAGTCACGAAAATGGATTACTTTAAGTTTAATTTTTGAAAATGTATAAACTTGAGTTTAAAATCCAAAACTGATCATGACTATTGGATTTAAAGAGAAGAATTAAATTAAATGTAATGGGGCTATCAAACATATACACGTACAGTGCCTATATATTATATGCATAATTTGCTTTCAAAGTGAAAAAGTGATTTGTTACCCTGCAGCAAATCTGGCAGAAACCAGAGGAATTCACACACACACACACACATCAGATACGTTGAGGACATCTTATAGACACCGTATAATGAAGTGATGATAGGCTACTTTCTGAAGCCCAACCCTAACCACCAAACCTGTTGATCTCATTAGGCTACATGTAAAGCATGTTTCACTCTATTTGTGAGATGATACAAAATTGTCATAGCTAAACCTGTGCACACGCGTGCCCGTGCGCGCGGCCGTTGTCAGGGGGAATAGTGAGGGAGGTGCTCGCGCTGGCGAGGCGTGAGGAGACTCTGACCTGACTCGACTACTTGCGATACCGCTCTGGTACGTTAGAATGTAAGACTCGCTGTAAAAGGGACTTTCAAGTTTTCTAAAGAAATAAACAACTGCAGCTCCGTTCGGTGGACGGAGCAAAAGAGAGAGGAAAATGTTCCGTGTTTGAAGAAACATCAGTTGTGGGCCGCTGTTACAAAGGTGCGGAGAGTCGCAGCTGCCACCTACTCGTACAGGTAAATTCAGACAAGATTAGAGTTACGAGTTAGGAATTATAAAATGCCAAAATAGATAGAATGTGTCGATTGAATAAAAAAAATAACGACAATGATGGCTTACTATATGATATTAATTTGTATTATAGTATGTCTATTATTCACCTACTAGCCTGATTTTTAAGGGCAAGTGAACGTTTGGTCGTTTTATTGTAATAAGTTTCAAAGAATAAAATAAATTAATACATATTTTAAAAATCGATCTATTTAACATTTTCCCGTAAATATTTATTACAAATTTCAGTCTGTTTCTCACTTGAATAACTGTGAATAAATTGGATGAGATTTTTAAGAATTTTCATTTTTAGGTGAACTGTTGCCTTAAGGATGATTTGCACAGTTTCAACACTGTTTGAAAAATTACCTGAGCTTTAGTGAATAAACTATGACGCCTGTGGAAAGTCCTCGTAATGACAGGAGTATCGACATGTGTGTAGTCACAGATCTAATGAACACACACACACACACACACACACAACACATTGCTGTTTACAGTACAGTGTATACAGAAGCATTATGCCTTCAGGATGTTGACTACACCTTTAAAATCACAGTTTTCAGCAAGAGACAAATATGGCTTAAGGAAAATAACATTTACGTAGCCATGTTTTTGTTTTCTTCGACATGTTCGACTGTTTTACGAAGCAATTTGTTAACTCAGAATTCAGTCTAAACGAGTGTGTGAGTGAGCAGTCTAAATGATTCAGCCAAAAGCGATTCAGGACATTTTCTCATTAATTTAATTTAGTTAATCCAAATAAACCGTCCGAACAAACAACCTGTTGGTACAGCTTGTCACTCGTATGTGATTGACCAATAGCAAATCACAATGATCCAATTAATTCCCGATGGACAAAATCAAGGTCCGCCCTACATTTGTTCTTGTATTATAGCTATATTAATAAGCTATATAAATCATAATATTAGCCTTTAATTGCCTATGTTTAATACACATAGCCTAATTAGCACTTAAGCGCACACATAAAGCTTGCCACAGAGCACCAGCAAAAGTGCTCTGTGGCAACAGAAAGGAGACCGTCTAAACATTTTAATCATTTATTGATAATGTTTTCTGTGTTTTTGACTGAGAGTTTAACTCGACGATGCTGACTCATCATCTCTGCAGTAATATGCACGTTTCATACGGATTACATAATCTGAGAATATTTGTTTTCCGCTTGAATTGGTTGACAATCTCTTGACATTTCAAGCTTTGTATATATTTCTCATGTCTATGAGGCAAGTATACACTTGGTTTATTTTCTGACGCACTCAAGTTCACAGAGACCGAGACGGCAGAAAGCGCATCCTGTTTGTTTTGCTTATTTTACAAAGGCACAGTGTTTTCTTGTTATTGTGAGTTTACATAAATAAAAGCACTCTTTACACTTTCGAATGATGTATTGCTCTTATATGTATGGCCAAAAATTATGGAGTATTTAATGTTGTTTCCGCTGTTATCAGAAAAAAATGCAAGTAAGTGTGCCGGCGCTCCATGTCATGCAGTAAGCGTGCTATAATTCAGCTTCTGCACTCCACACAAACACTTTGATATACGCCTAATAATACCGCATTTATCTAGGTTAACGTTAGAGCGAGCGGCCATGTAAAGTTGCTACTACTTACATGTTTCAAATGATAAGCTATATTTGAAGTAGGCTGATGATAGTCTAACCGACTAATACATTTTTTGATCGACTAAGGCTCTTCTAGTCAACTAACGATTAGTAAAATATTAGGGGGCAGCCCTAGAAAAGACTATCACAGCTTCCGTTGCATGCCGACTTTAAGAGCATTAACAGGCGGTACATTGCCAAAATACTGCAATTATTACACATTCTATTACAGATATCATAAGTAGCCTATATCACAAAATACTGGTTTTGTTTAAAAGAAAAATCTTTTAAGAGATTAATATGTGTGTACTGTAATAGTGTGTGACAATTTAGTATGACATGAAATTTAAAGTGATTGCATCCTAAATACATTTTAGTTTTGGTATAAAATTTACTTATTTTCTTAATTTTTTCCCCTTTTTCTCTGTTGCATTCTTATTTTCATTGCCAACCTAGCAGTTGCTCAGTCACTTTTGTGTTAGTCACTCCTAATGCTGCACAAAACATGCATGTGTCCTGTAAAGAAGAGCTTTTGCACAATAAAGTGTAAAAAAAATAGAGCAGTTATAGTACTGAGTCATAGTGTGGAAAGTTTCGTTTGCAGGAGTGTAGGTGAGGTCATGCTGGGAAAAAATCTAAATTGCAGTCATAAAATGGACCTGTTGTCCTGCAATAAAATGCTTTCAAGTTTAGTCTCCGATGGCATGTCACGTGATGCCATCTGATGCATACTGCACTCAAAATAGGCAAGCTGGCGTAAAATCTTTGAAAATGTTCAGAGGCTGAATATCATGAGGCTCATCACAGAGTCTGTGCAGACTGTGGCCACTATTTTGCCTTGCAAAATTGATCAAACACTGATGAGTCAGATGGTCTCTTCCTGTCTTAGTAGGTCAAAATAAACTGCAATGTGGACCATACCAGAGCTGTTTAGTCAAAAGGTCTGGCTACACGAGACTAGGAAGAGTCTGACGCTGCACATCTGTAATTGGTGTCATGAGGAACACATGATGTGTTTGAGTGAATGAGACAAGGAAACATGTGACACTATGTAAGACTCAGGGTGATACTGAAAAGTAAGCTTGAGCAGAAAAGAAAGGCAGATATTAGAAGAAAACAGGTTGAAAGGGGAATGGTTGGATGGTGTGGAGACCTTGTGATAGAGAGACCTTGGGTTTGGTATGAAACATTGGCTGATATGCAGCAGGTTCATCCCTTACTATTCAGGTACAGTCACAGGAGGAGAAACCCTGGAAGCTTCCCACCGGATTCACTCATGGATCTCACCCTAGACTTACCCTGCAGATTCCCTCGCTGTGAGTAACGGACCAACCGTTACTTTAAAGTTTTATGTTTTCAGCTGATGCTTTCTTAAAGGAGTAGTTCATCCGGAAATGGAAATTCTGGTCTGTTTTACTCATCCTCATGTCATTTAGACCTGCTGCTGTTGTTACTGTTATTGTTTTATTGTGGTACACAGAAGAAGAGTTTTTATTTGAGCCTTCTGAAATCATACGACAGCTTTGTGTGTCGAAGAATTAAATTCAGGTTTTTTTTTATGCACAGTGCTGTGATTTGACATGCAATAAGTCATTAATTTTGCTAATAATGACAGAAGTTTAGTTTCTGGATGAACCATTCCTGTAAGCTCTTTTTACTTGCCTACTAAAATTGACAGGCAAAGTTTGCTCCTTCCTTTTGAAAAATTATTCATCTGTTGTGGTTAGTTTCTGGTTTTGCATGAGCATGCTGCTGCTTTTTTTGGGTTGAGGTATAATAAAGGGCTGCACTAACACCATAAGCCTTTAGTGCTCTATTCTGGTTATCTACTCAAATCCATTTGTTTGTACAGTTGTTCAGATGACATTTTAAATGTGGCCCACAACATGATGGACATTTATTTTTCAGACATTTTTGATGCTGTTTGTATATATATATAATGTTAAATAATAAGCTGAAAAGTTGTTTTAAAAGTTATTCAAAATAAGATCAATTTGTGGCAAGGAGAAAGTCGTTTCAGAGACATTAGGGAGACACTGTTAAATAAAAAAAAATTGAAATAACATGCACCAATGTAATGAATTGTGCACACTAAAAACAGGCACCTACATAAAGACAATAAAGGCCTGTTCACACGAAGAATGATAATTATAAAGATACATCACTCCTAGAAAAAAGGTCCAGTGGGGTTCTATACAGAACCCTGGATTCTTGACCCAATTTTGAAGAACAAGGAGAAATGTCCTAAATGATTTCATAATACTTGCATGTTCACATTTATTTAGCAGACACTTTTATCCAAAGCAACTTGCAATTGAGGAACAACTATTTCTTTAATGGGTTCTTAAAATTTAGTTCTTAAAAGTAGGGGACTTCCCTATTCTCAGAATTAGAACGATTATACTTAGTTGTTATACTTGTTGTAAATGCATGAATTTATTAGATTTATTACCAAATATGTAAGTGTCCCAGATCAGAATTGATTCATTATTTTTACACACTGTCATTCAGTAAATAGATTTGTGTCACATGTGGACGAAAAAGTGCCATGAATGCTTAATTCACCGGATAGGTAAAGGTTTTGCGAAGAACTCTCATGGTTGAGGTTTTAACACATTATGTTTGTCGATCAACTCAAAGGGACTTGGGACAATACTAACTGACTTTTTTTTTCTAATGTAACTAACATGTTCCTCCACTTTCCAGGTGATTGTGGTTTGCCCATCCCACTTTCTCCACCATCTTCTGTAGATCATCCACACCTCCGTTTTCAGACTGTGACCCAATAGGTAATGAATCTTCTTCTGTGTCTATAGGTGGTGAGGGCATCTTCAAGATGGACAGCAACTGGAATAGAACCAAGGTGCTCGGAGTGCTGATGTTAGCCAATTTTCTCCTCTACATCGTGGTGGAAGTGGCCCGAAGCTACGGGCAGGACCCAGTCTACAAGAGACAGAAAATGATGCCCAAAGTGTTCTGGAAGAAGATGAAATTCAGCAAGGCGTTCTGGAATCGTGAGCAGGAGCGTCTCGACGACATCTATTACCTGCCCCTTGCGAATGGTAGCGAGCCCCCTCGTGACTTTCGGGGAATCCCACATTGGCTGAATCGCACTAGTCCGTGCCTGACAGACGGCAGAGTGATGACACAGATCAAAGACTTCAGTTCCCTACCACAGCGATTCCAGGATTTCCTATTGTACATGGGATGTAGGTCGTACCCCTTGATAACGGACGCACCCAAAGTGTGTTCTAAACCACCGTACCTTTTGCTTGCGATAAAATCCGTTGCACCACATTTCGACCGACGGCAGGCCATTCGGGAATCATGGGGTCGCGCTGGTGTCCTCGACGGTAGGCGTGTTGCCACGGTGTTCCTACTTGGCAACACGACTCCAACGGACCACTACCCGGACTTGTCGGATATGGTCAAGCACGAGGCGGCGTTGTACGGTGACGTCCTTCAGTGGGATTACAGAGACTCGTTCTTCAATCTTACCTTGAAAGAAGTCCTCTTTCTGGAGTGGTTTGGGACACATTGCGCTTCGGCCCAATATGTCTTCAAAGGCGATGATGATGTTTTCGTCAACATGCACCATATTCTGACCTACCTAAGCAACTTTTCGGTGTCCAGCTCAAAGGACCTTTTTATTGGTGACGTGATCACCAATGCTGGACCACACCGGAGCAAAAACCTCAAGTATTACATCCCCGAGAGCGTGTTTTTGGGGGGTTACCCTCCGTACGCGGGTGGCGGAGGCTACTTGTATTCGGGTAATTTGGCACTGCGGCTAAGAACGATCTCTCGCCTGGTCACGTTGTACCCGATTGACGACGTGTACACGGGGATGTGTCTGCAGAGACTGGGACTGGTACCGGAGAAACACATGGGCTTTAAGACCTTTGATATTGAGCAGAAGAACAGAGAGAATCCATGTGCTTACAAAAGTTTGATTCTGGTCCATCCCAGGAGCCCACAGGACATGATAAAGATCTGGTCTTGGATAAATGACCCTAAAACAAACTGTGACACTACACCAGACATGTATGGTGCGAAGAAACGCGGGAAAATCAGATAGAACCCATTATAATCAGTAATACTGTCTATACCGGATGTGGTGCGAGGAGACAATTGCTGATGTACTCCACACATAGGCTGGGTAGGGCAGGGTTTAAAAATGAGAGGGCTCGGTGATATCACCTGAAAGCAGGGCCACAACCACCATAGACAATGAGGGAAACAAGCCCCCCCCCCATATATATATATATATATAGCTCAAATTGAGTAAAGAGCATTTTTTACAACTTACCAGATTGTACGACCTCCTCACTCACTTTCTTCCAAGCAAGATCCTTTTTATTCCTGTTTCTATAAAAGTACAAAGATGTATTGTTATGTACTGTTTCCGCTCGCTACGTCGTAATCACATCACTACTAGAGCACGCTCCTGATTGGTTAACGTGGCGCGAATATTTGCCAAATTTTCAGATTTTTAAACTCGGGCGATTCGCGCGAATCACGCGTTACATGCGTCAAACGCCAGAAACACTCAATTCGCAACGCGTCATTCACGCTAATCGTGCCGCAGGATGTCTATTCGCGTCTTTGCATTGATTTACATGAAACATGTAAATCACTCACGCTTAACGCTTCATTCGCGTCTGGTGTGAACGCACCATTACAGCGCTCATCAGTTTCAAAATGATTGAGATGGCCAATCAACTCAAAGAGGGTGGGGCTTACTGTTCACAGATGGTGAGTTTGAATTCCAACGTGACACTTTAGTTTTAATGGTAAAAGAGTGTGGTGAGATGCAAGTTGTAAAACATTTAATATTTGACAACTATTTTACGATAGAAATGTTCAGCAACAGACAGGCCTAATATTTAGTGATGCAAACTACTCAAGATATTAGACATACAATATCATTTTTGAGATATTAGACATACAAATAAGAGTGAATGTGGGCATATTTTAAAATAAAAAATATATATATTTTTAATTGATTAATTAGAACTTAGAACTTTAAGTTCTAACCCCCCCCCCCCCCCAAAGGGAAATTGTTTAAAGGGGTGAAGCAAGTTATATTTTAAAGAAAAATTGTGAAGAAAAACTTTTTCTTTCTTTTGAATGATGTGAACCGATGAATCGTTCACAATGAGACCAGGAAGTGTATTAAAATAGATGTCATGTGCATTAAACATTTCAGAGGGATTGTGCTGCATTTACACAGTTTTTGCCTTTATTTACTCACAATGAGTAAAATATGATGCATTGTGAGAAATCAGGGTGTATTTTTATAACAAGAATGAGCTAAAGAGACTGATGAGTTTATTTTGTGTCATTTTATCATGTTGCTTTTATTTATGCCCAAATTTGTGTGAGGGAAAAGCAGAACTGAGCTGTTTCACTTCTATTGCATTAAACCTCCATATTCTCAGGAAGCTGTTGTTTGACTGATCACCAATTACACTAGAAAAACAACAACAATATTAGATGTTTTTATTACTTAATTTGTATGCTGTTTGTTCAAGTGAGTTGTGACCTTTGTTGTAGGGCAAAAGACGGCATTTACAACATACACAACGACCTGAATGAGACACTGAAGTTCAAAGTCTAGGCTAATACCATTACTGTATAATTTTATGTTAACTCCATTGGGAGGAGAAGCATTATGGATGGGATTTCCGTGTCATATTTAGCATTAAGTTCAGTATATTGTTCAATATGAGTTGTAATCATATGTTCACAGATTTGTAATTCTGAAACAGGCTTGACCCCCTTATATGTGAAACTTGTCTTTATCATTTAACAGTTAACCACTCAGTGTTTTGTATTTAAACTAATAAAGTTATGCTGTGTCCATATTTGTCATTATTGTCAACCATGTATTTTTGTGGGCGGAGCCTACCTGGTGGCAGAAAATGACAGTTCTGCAGTAGCAATCTATGGAAGCCATGGAATAAAAGAAGTACATTTCAATATATATATATATATATATAATTCCTAGTTTATATCTCACATTTCTTAGAAGGAAAACAGAGTTGTGAGATATACTCGTTATTTTGTTTTTTCCCCTCAGAATTGCAAGTTTATATCTCGCAATTCTGATTTTTTTCTTTTTTATAAAGTCCGAACTGGGAGATATAAACACGCAAATGCAAGAAAAAATTCAGAATTGTGAAATAATGTTATTGGCTGTTTAAACGTTATCTATGTAAAATGTTATAGGTTTAAATATTTATGAGAGTCGGACTTGTAACCCAAATGGCGTGGGTCCGAGTCTCAGGTCCGGCAGGGATTGTCGGTGAGGAGAGTGAATGTCCAGCACTCTCCACCCTCAATACCACGACTAAGGTGAGACCCTTGAGCAAGGCACTGTACCCTCAACTGCTCCCCGGGCGCCGCAGCAATGGCTGCCCACTGCTCCGGGTGTGTGTTCACTGCCGTGTGTGTGTGCACTTGGATGGGTTAAATGCAGAGCACAAAATTAGTATGGGTCACCATACTTGGCCACATGTCACTTTCACTTCACTTTCAAAACTATCAGCGGTTGACTTTTTAATGTTGTATTCATATTTTAACGCAGTTATCACATCTACCTAATTTGCACAATAAACCAGTTTTATTGACTGCAATAAAGACGAAGCTATTGGGACCATTTAAAAAATGCCGTGTCTGAAATTAGACCGGCACACTTGTAATGTTATTTTTAATGTGATGACCACAAACATTAATTGTTCATCCTTCTGAGATTGTCCCCATTGTAAAAACGAACGTTTCAAAATGTAGGAAATTCAACATTTGATAGAAAACACTTATTTAAATATAAAAAAAGACAATAATTACCTCTATGGCCAGCAGGTGGTGGCAGGGTAGCATTTATTTGCGCATATATCAGCCATTTCCTCTAATCGTTTTTCAATTAGTTTCGTTTTTGACTAAATATTAAACTTTATAAAATAACTAGGTTTACATTTTGTCAATGTGAAGTATGAAGTACTTTTCTTGTGAATGAATTACACATAGCGCTTTCCCTTTGTAATCATGGCAGCTGTCAGTCAGTGCAGTGCAAGATCATGATTTCGGCACACTTGTAAAAACACATTTTATTCAGTTTATTCTAAAGTGCACTATAAATATTTAATTTTTGACGCTTTTTTTCACACGAAAGTGTGAAAACTGATGGTCGAATTGAATTTAGCCGAAGAGGAACAATGAGGTACTTTTTTTATTTATTTATTTTCTATGTCGTCTTACGTTTGAATAACTAAATAATGCTATGTCTGACTATTTAAGTGACTATATTCTATTTAAAAAATATTATGTAGTTAGTATTACACTACTAGGCTCAACACACACCAACAAATTACATTTCACCGGAAGTTTTCGAGCTATATTATTCCGGAAGTTCTAAAGAACGTTTCTTATTGCATATAGAACGTTGCATATAGTCCATTCATTTAAAAAAAATTAGTTAGTTTATTTGAGATTTTACCTGGGATTTAAACCCAAAGAAGTATACAAATGTAAGGCCATATTTGATGCAAAGTTTTATTTGCTTTATTATCAGGCTTCAGATTCTCAATGAAGCATCAGTGACGTATATCTTCATGTAGGGAACATATGTAATGTCCTGTACTCTTAGTATTTTCTTCAAGCACTCTGCCATGATCATATAATTATGCTCACGTTATCATTGCATAATGCTTAATACCAACCTAAATATATCTACGTGATCAAGCAGCGCCCTCTGTCGGATCAAGAGAGCGTCGCATGTCATTCAGTCACGCGCGACAGTCAGACCTCATTAACTGCAGATATAATACAGGTGATGCTGGCGGCTTCTTCCGTTTATGTTTTAGAACAAACAACTGACAACAAAGTAGAAAGTTCACGATCACAATTCTAAAATGCCACGGTGGCATTTATTGAGTAAATATAGTCTTCTGATATTAATCTATTTGACACGTTTGACAAACAATGCTGAGGTGAGCAACTCGTCATAGGTCATCTGATGTCTATCTGATCGCTTCACATTGACTTATACTTTTTTTTTTTTTTTGCAGATCAACAGAAATGACGGCCAAGCATCCGCAGGTAAACAGCTGTCAGTCACATTCACATGAATGAAAGAGTTTTACACGAATGATAAAAAAAAAAAAAAATGTTGCTCTTGCTGTAGACTTAAAGGGAAAGTTCACCCAAAAATGATAATTCTGACACCAAAGACATCCTTTAATAAAATATTTAATGTATGAGATGTAATAGTAAAGCTAAAGGAAATGATAAAATTAAATCTATATTTTGTGAAAGACATGGGGTGACGTCAGCAAAAGTAGGACATAAGCTTAAAAAAAATTATAGATAATGGTGGGTGGGTCTTGAAATGTTGGAATAGCAGTACTTAATTTGAACATCAACATTTGATTAGTCAAAAATAAATCATGTGGGCATGGTTACTATTCAAGTGCTGGGATGTCTGAGAAAGCACGTTAAGTGCCAGTTTAAGTCTAATAAAATTAAGCTTTAAATTCTAATACAAACAGTATTTCAATCTACAATATATACATTACATCTGTTCATGTGATAACTACATTTTATGCTATGATGTGTACGTTTCTTCGTTCTATTTTATAAATATATAGTTTTGTTTCTATCCCAATTTACCTTAACAAAGATAAAATAAAATGGGACAGTAGCATTCAGCTAAAGTGGAACATCCTATTAAATAGAATATAATACATTGCTTAATGGGAAAATTTTTGTTTTACAGAAAATGTCATAAAGCTATAGGCAGAAAGGAAAAACATTTCAGCCAAACAGAAGGGAGAGGTATAATCAGTGGAGTGAAGGAAGAATAAAAGGGGCAATCAATGAGTACAGGGTAAAGCCAGGCGGGCCAGGAACCTAAACTGTTTTTTGGCCAGAGCATGATGTGTACCAAAATCCACCCTTAAAAAAAAGTGTGAAAGGTGTTGTGAGTGGATGTAGTCATGCCTCTGGGACAACATGAAAATGTGCATCCCACTTTTAAAAACCACCAATATTCCTTCAAAAACCATAGATTGAGATACAAGAGGCCTTGAGGATTTGCTTAAAACATTAATAGTGTAGGTAGAATAGATTTATTTGTTTTTAATACACAGTTTACCAAAACTTTTGCTGACTTCTACCTGTATTTATTAACGTTATTTTATTTGATCTTATTTTTATTAATTTTAAATGCCTGGTAATTATCTGTCTTCAATGAAAATATTTAGATTTTTTTTTTTGGGGATAAATGTGCTCAGCTGCTCTCTCTTGTCAGGTGGAGGTCGAGAGCGATACGCCTTCTTTGCCCTGCGGAGCTGCCATCAAGTTCTTCGAGCTGACAGCGGTGAGTTCTTCTCCCCGGACTACCTGTGCTCAAACCCCCCCGTGTGGTGCAACTGGACCATCCAAGTGCATCCTGGGAAGCGTTTGGAGCTGTATCTGGAGGACTTGACGTCCTCGGACGCCTGTGAGCTCAAGAGCGATCAGATCCACCTGGATGAATCTCCGTCGGCTGTGGGTGGACAGAGGGTCCTGGAAAAGTGCTGGAGAAAGACCGGTTATGTCTCTCTGTCCAACACGGTTCATGTGGTGCTGCTCATTGACGGGAACCCGCCCGCACCGTACAGGGGCTTCTATGGACGTTATAAAGCTTTCGGACCACTGAATATTCCTAATCTTGTGTATGAGGGTGAGTGAGTTTTTATATAACTTATTTTTTATATTACATTTTTTTCTCTCTCTCTCTCTCTCTCTCACTATATATATATATATATATATATATATATATATATATATATATATAATATCTTATTATATATATTTACACGTATTTACGTAATAGCTTTTCATTAAACTCACAAGCCCCCTGCAGTTCCTTCAGTCCCCGAACCCCAATCCTGGGAAACTCTGACTTAATGTAATATTTAATACACGTCATGTTGTTGATAAAGAATGGAATATATTTTCTTTTTCTTTGCATTTTTATACCAATATGGTACAAGATTATCCTATTCAAATCAATGTGATAAATGAGTTTGGTCAAAAGTAATCTAAAAGTAATCAAAAAGTAGTCAATTACATTACCTTATGTGTAATGATTACGTTACTAACTAAATTTTTTTTCTCATGTAATTTGTATTTTGTGTGTGTGTATGTGTATATATATATATATATATATATATATATATATATATATATATATATATATATATATATATATATATATATACAATACAAATTACATGAGAAAAAAAAATGTAGTTAGTAACGTGTGTGTGTGTGTATATATATATATATATATATATATATATATATATATATATATAAAAAACATTTTTCTTCTTTTTTTTTCTTCATTTAAATCCGCTGTAATTTCCTCTTCAATGACAATATAATGTTTGGGGGGGGGCTAAATATGTTAAAAAGGTTGCTCTTAACAAAGGTTGTTATAACACTTTGAGATATTTTTCATATATATATATATATATATATATATATATATATATATATATATATAATATACACACACACAATATATATTAGGTGCATCTCAATAAACTAGAATGTCATGGAAAAGTTAATTTATTTCAGTAATTCAACTCAAATTGTGGA
Source organism: Elopichthys bambusa (assembly GCA_037101425.1). Taxonomy (NCBI): domain Eukaryota; kingdom Metazoa; phylum Chordata; class Actinopteri; order Cypriniformes; family Xenocyprididae; genus Elopichthys; species Elopichthys bambusa. The sequence goes on along the minus strand of CM074436.1, from coordinate 35,833,680 downwards.
ACTCGTGTATTAAATAAATTCAATGCACACAAACTGAAGTACTTTAAGTCTTTGGTTCTTTTAATTGTGATGATTTTGGCTCACATTTAACAAAAACCCACCAATTCACTATCTCAATAAATTAGAATACTTCATAAGATCAATAAAAAAAGTATATTTTAAACAGAGATGTCAGGCTTCTGAAAAGTATGTTCATTTCTATGCACTCAATACTTGGTTGTGCCTCCTTTTGCATGAATTACTGCATCAATGCGGCGTGGCATGGAGGCGATCAGCCTGTGGCACTGCTCAGCTGTAATGGAAGCCCAGGTTGCTTTGATAACGGCCTTCAGCTCATCTGCATTGTTGGGTCTGGTGTCTCTCATCTTTCTCTCATAGATTCTCAATAGGGTTTAGGTCTGGTGAGTTTGCTGGCCAGTCAAGCACAGTAACACCATGGTCATTGAACCAGCTTTTGGTACCTTTGGCAGTGTGGGCAGGTGCCAAATCCTGCTGGAAAATGAAATCATGCTTCCTTCTGCTGACAAGCTTTATGGAGATGCTGAAGTTCTCTAAAATTTCCTGGTAGATGGCTGCGTTGACTGTGGACTTCAGAAAACACAGTGGACCAACACCAGCAGATGACATGGCAGCCCAAATCATCACTGACTGTGGAAACTTCACACTGGACTTCAAGCAACATGGTTTCTGTGACTCTCCACTCTTCTTCCAGACTCTGGGACCTTGATTTCCAAATGAAATGCAAAATTTACTTTCATCTGAAAAGAGGACTTTGGACCACTGAGCAACAGTCCAGTTCTTTTTCTCCTTAGCCCAGGTAAGACGCTTCTGACGTTGTCTTTGGTTCAGAAGTGGCTTGGTACGTGAAATGTGACAGTTGTAGCCCATTTCCTGAAGACATCTGTGTGCGGTGGCTCTTGATGCACTGACTCCAGCTTCAGTCCACTCCTTTTGAAGCTCTCCTAAGTTCTTGAATCGGCTTCACCTGACAATCTTCTCAAGCCTGCGGTCATTCCTTTCACTTGTACAACTTTTCCTATCACACTTTCCTTCCAGTCAACTTTCCATGAATATGTTTTGGCACAGCACTCTGCGAACAGCCAGCTCTTTCAGCAGTGACCCTCTGTGGCTTACCCTCATTGTAGAGGGTCTTGATGATCGTCTTCAGGACAACTGTCAAGTCAGCAGACTTCCCCATGACTGCTGTTGGGATTACTGACTTAAACCCAGTATTTATACCCTGAGAATGCTAATTTAATAGAACTTGAAAATAAATATTCTAATAATTTGAGATACTGATTTTTTTTATTTTGATGAGCAGCAAGCTGTAATCATAAAAAATGAAAACAAAAAAGTCTGGAAATATTTTACTTTGTCTAATAAATCTAGAATATATTTCAGTTTTACTTTTTGAATTGAATTACAGAAAATAAAATAACTTCATGATATTCTAATTTATTGAGATGCACCTGTGTGTGTAAAATATATATATATATATATATATATATATATATATATATATATATATATATAATATATCATACACACACACACACACACACACATTATATATTATACATCTAAACTGATGTGTAGATGACACCAGCAGAACTCTTTGTACTTCTCTTTACAGACATTCCTGTAGATGTGATCGAAGCAGCATTAAGTGATGATGAAGATGAAACTGATGCAGTTACGGATGCTCCACCAGGTCTGAACACCCAAACCATCTCTTCTGTTCTGACCCGCTCTGTGAAGATTGGATCCAACTCAGTGACCAATGAACTCCCTTTTGGGAAAAGGGAATCCTGGAAAAAGAGTGCAGTGGATTCAACTATGGATTCAGCTCCTCGTGTTCTTGCGTCTGGTTACAACAGTGATGTTGCATCCGATGATGATGCATACTATGATGATCATTTCTTTGCAGCATCACAAGAAGGAGCTGGTCGGTGGGCTGCTGAGACCCAGCAAAACCAACCAGGAAGTGGACCGGCCAGAATCCACTCCAGATACCAGGCAGCCTACACAAACCTCACAGACACCCTCAGCGCAAACACTCACATACCACACATCAGGACTGAAGCTGTTAAACCCACCGCTCGCTCTCCGTCTGCCATGCGCAGGGATGTGGATGTGCGAGCACGCTCTTCCGATGAAACTGAGCCAGACAGAGCCAAAATGGCGTCTAAAGTTGGGGAAGTGAGGTGGGTGAGAATGAGACCGCATGATGATGGGGAAGAAGTTTCTATGAAGGCGACAGTGACTG